>OX457047.1:14398673-14518673 GCA_949752735.1 Lumbricus terrestris | reverse complement strand
TTTCGAACAATGTCACGATCAAATAATTATAGGCAAAGCAAATTTAAAGCTTGTGAAGTGCTGCGACTGCTCATGCTCGATGAATCTGACGCAGGTAAGATATATTTCATGCTTTTGATTTAATGAAACGCGAGTATCCGTAACTGCGGGCGATATTATGTGCTTGTCGCCACACGCTTGATATTAAATGTAATAATACCGAAATATATTCGCAAGTTACTCAAACATCGAGATATCGTTGGATTTGAAATATTTACTAGGAAACCTTAACGCAGAATCTGATGTTCACTTAATCTGGATCGCTCAATATCATCCCATCTGCTCACAATGACTCCTTCATTATTATGCACCAATGTTTCAACTCCGAATTTGCCAATAACAGCCTAACCATGGCCTCGATGAGTAAATTCATTGCTAATTACGGCTAAAATTAATGAGGGTTAAAGTTATGGCTTGGGTTTGGGCTACATAACCCAAACCCAAATTAACATTGAAGCGCATAACCAAGGTAAGATAAAATCATTATGGGACATAATTTACTCTTAAACAATATTGATCCAGATAACTCGGCAGTCGACGAAGATTACAAGCTCAGTGATGATGAGTCGAACGACGACGGTACGTGTATGAAACAGTCTGGACGCTCATCCCCTCCTGTTACCGACCACTTCACGCTTGCTGCATCGGCCACAGTAGACCAGCCTCAACCTGCTTTGCTGGCCACCGTCGACCAGTCTCTACATGCCCCTCTGGACAATGTCAACCAGTCTCTACATGCCATTCTGGACACCGTCGACCAATCTCAACCTGCTTTGCTGGCCGCTGTCGACCAATCTCAACCTGCTTTGCTGGCCACCGTCGACCAGTCTCTACATGCCCCTCTGGACAATGTCAACCAGTCTCTACATGCCATTCTGGACACCGTCGACCAATCTCAACCTGCTTTGCTGGCCGCTGTCGACCAATCTCAACCTGCTTTGCTGGCCGGTGTCGACCAGTCTCTACATGCCATTCTGGACAATATCAACCAGCCTCCGCCCCCAGTGTCTGCAATTGAAGACCAGTCTGAGTCTCAGCATAAGAAGACCCGGAAGCGTAAAAGAAATGAACTGGAATGGAAACGATTCGTGCAGAAAAAAGCTTACAATTGTGGAGAACAAGTTAAACGCAAGAAAAAAATACCAATATGCCAGAGACCTCGAAGAGAGTAGTAAGAGGTATGTGCATGGCAGAAAAGTGCAGGAGAAAGTGTAGTACAAAAATTGATGAGCAGCAACAGGATAAGATAAACAAAGCTTTTTGGGAAATGGGTTTGAAGGAACGACGACATGATTTTGTTGGTAGCAATACTGAGAAGCAGGTTGTATCGACCAGAACCAAGCTGAATAACGGTGGTAAGAGTAAACCACGAAATCATTCATATTACTTTTTCTTGCCCAATATAGAGAACGAGAGAGTGAGTGTGTGTAAAAATTTCTTTCTAAATACGTTGGACATATCAGCCGCAATGGTACGTGAAGCACACAAAATTGGCATTCGTGGCGCAACACCAGGCAGAGGTTCTGTAAATGAAAAACGAGGGGGTCATAACAAAACCAAGCCAGATTCCTTGGCTGAAGTCAAATTACACATTGAGTCATTTCCACACGTGGAAAGTCATTATTGTCGTTCAACCAGAGTGTGTAAGTATCTCGAGGGAGCTTTGACCATTTCTGCCATGTATCGATTATATAAGGACAAGTGCATGAGTGAGGCAAAAGAGGTCGTACACGAGAGTGTGTATCGATCTGTGTTTGTGAATGATTACAACCTAAGATTTCATAAGCCATCGAAGGACACATGTGATTCGTGTTGTAAGTTTGAGTTGCGCAAGAAGTCAAATGGAGGTGTTTTAGCAGCAGAGGAACAAGCGGAATACGCTGCACATATTCGAAGGAAAGAGCAAGCCCGAACGAGCAAGAATATCGATAAAGAAGGCACTTCTGATAGCAAAATATGCGCAGCAATGGACCTTGAACAAGTTCTTACCGTTCCGAAGTTATCAGTGGGTTCAGCATATTATTTGCGAAAACTTAGCATGTATAATCTAACTTTCTATAACTTGGGAACAAAGGAAGGGAGCTGCTACATGTGGACAGAGTCAGAGGCCGGAAGAGGAGCCAATGAAATTGCATCAGCTTTATACCATTGGCTGGTTGAAGAAGATAAAAAGGGCGCTGAGCAGATAACAGTATACAGTGATACTTGTGCAGGGCAGAATAGAAACAGGGTGGTGTGTAGTATGATAATTGTGTTTCTCAGCAGGAGTGTGAATACGCAAAAAGTCGAACAAAAGTACTTTGAATCTGGCCACTCGCAGATGGAATGCGATGCTATTCACAGCTCAATTGAAAACAAAGTTCGAAAGCGAGATATTCATCTTCCCAGTCAATACGAGGAGGCCGCACGTACCGCTAGACCAAAAATGCCATATAAAGTTATTTCTCTGAACAGAGAAAATATCTATGACTGGAGTGCAGTTAACACTGTGATGCGTGGCAACGCTTTTGCAGGCATCATAACAAAGCACTCTATCATCTACAGCCGAGACGATGCGCGCGATGTAGCAGTTTCGTTTTCCAACGAAATTGGAGGAGTGAGTGAAGCGGTTGTCTACAAGAAGAGGGGAAGGAATGTCAATTTCAGTAATATGGAGCTAACACACGCGTATACCGCACCACTGGGGGTAGACAAAAACAAGAAGGAAGACCTGCTCAAACTTTGCGCTTTTCTGCCAAATGATTGTAAACCGTTCTACGAGTCTCTCGCTGTTCGTAACTGAGGCAATTGAGCAAGAACAACATACTGGATAAATAATAACTTGGTTTTGCTTTTATGTGTAGTATCATCATTTTTCTGGTTTCATCACACTTAACAAAGCAACAAAGTTTATTTAGTTAGAATGTTTTGACTTTCAACTTTTAAGTGCAAAAATGTACCATCTAGAATGAATTGACACTTATATCAATGATGTGTTAAGTAATATTGATCAGACTATTTCATCTTGTTTTACTGAGGTTTTATGCATAATATTCAACTGTTGATTGTAGTCACTAATAAAATGACGATTTGCAATTTGGTATTGAAACTGCTTTTTGGATTCCTGAAAATAATGGTTTTCAGAGTTGGAACTTTTTTGCTCTAAGTAGACGATTAGTGTTTGATAACCATTATGGCCTAAATTAATTGCTATTTGCACAAACGCTCTCCTAGGCGACAATGACGTTATGCGTATTGCAAGGTATGTAGCCTACACTATCGATTCATAGCATGTATTGTTGCAACGCTAACTTAAATATTATAGATTTTAATGCCCGTTAACTGCATATATTTTGTGGGGTGCGGGGTTGTAGTGATGGTGGTCTTCGGTGTGTTGGAGGCTGGAGCCGGAGGGTTCCAGATTCGAATCCATCTCAAGCCGCCTGTAGGGACCTTAATTGAGCAAGCCCTTCACTTGCAATTGCTCGTGGGCTTCGGAGTGAAACTCCCGATGCAGTGTCCGCGCAGTGTAGTCGGCAGCGCCCATGCAAGAGTAGCTAGCTTGAAGGGGCGCTATAGTAAATGTGAGAAATAAATGTATAGGCCTAGACCAACAACCTCTTATGTTTAATGACAGACATCATAGCCTATAATATACATGTAATAATATCAATCCATTCATTCAGTCGTCCATTCATTCATTCATTCATTCATTCATGCATTCATTCATTCAACCATGCATTCGTGTATTCATGCATTCATTGCGGAGATTTACATAGCACCCTTTAGGCTTACTATTCAGGAGCACTCCCGACACAACTACCGGAGACAGGAAGAGAGCTCTTTAGGATGTAATTGGGTGCGTGTCTGCTCTGAAGATTCTTCGAGTTACAATTAAGCTTCAATTAGGCCTAGTGACCTTCTTCAATTAGTGACCTTCAATTAGTGACCTTCTTCAATTATAGTGACCTTCAATTAGTGACCTTCTTCAATTAGTGACCTTCAATTAGTGACCTTCTTCAATTAGTGACCTTCTTGCCACCAACACGTGGATATACGTGGTGCATGGAGCCTTCTTTACTCGCCCTCCGAATAGTCTTACATCGATCGGTCTTACTGGTAGCGCCCTCTGCCGGGTTGCTATGGCTACTGTCGTCTCTCGATTGGTGTATTCATCTCCGGTCTGGCGGGGTCTCCCAACGGCGGACGACCGGAGAAAGTCTTGACCGATGTCTGCAGAAGATGATACGAGCTGGATCTCTTCAGCCTAACTCGCCCAAGGTGGATCAGCTGTGCGTGATGCTGAATGCTGATACCAACCTACTACATGTACATGTAACTGAAGACTGTGTTAAAGAACGAGTTCAGTGGCAGCGCCAGGATCTCAGATTGGGGGGACTGAATCCTTGCGGAAATTTTCCATTTTCATTCGCCAAAATTTCCGACGACCTTTTTTTCATCCGATTGGGGGGGGACTGAATCATTGCGGAAATTTTCCATTTTCATCCGCCAAAATTTCCGACGACCTTTTTTCATCCGATTGGGGGGGACTGAATCCTTGCGGAAATTTTCCATTTTCATCCGCCAAAATTTCCGACGACCTTTTTTTAGTCATCCGGTCGAAATCTCATGCTGGGTGATGTTGGATCCTCTATTTCATTTTTTAGAGTGGCTTGTGGAAATATTTCGGTTTTACATGCCCTTTTCAGGTGGGCTTAGCCCACGAATGGCCTTTTTAGGGGCTTAGCTCTCTAGCTCCCCTGGCGCCGCTACTGAACGAGTACCGCACTCTATAGTATACGCTCTGTTCCCACATAATTCACTCCACATTATAACATGCGACCCAACCCCATGATATTTACCATGCCCGATTAGAGAAATTTCGTCCCACGGGTGCTTTATGATGTAGGCTACATAACTGAAGAAACATTTTATACTCCTATAATATTACACAGACCTCAACCCTTAATTCACTCAGCTTCTTTTTGACGACTATTATTGCGTGCCTTGCTGCGATTGTGGCAATGAGTCTTCAATAAAGAAATAGTAATAGTATAAATATATACACCGTGATTCAAAAAAAGTAAGCCAAATTATTTTTCATATATCTCCAAAGCCTGATAGCATATCACGCTAAAATTTTCCAAATATTTAGAGAATTGGACCAAGAATATGGTTCCAAGATTTCATTAGATAAAATTGAACGGATAAAAAGATATGTATCTTTCAACTTCATATGCCGAAATTTCAGTTTACAAGCAATTTTCTGTCTTCGGCGTTCATTAACAGTTGAAACGCTAAACGTCCTTTTGTTTGCGACTCGATTAGCGATACTGTATTTCGCTCCTGTTGTAGGCATGCAAGAGACAGTTGGGGAGAAAGAGTTAAATTAATATAGAGCGTACGAGTTTCACAGATTGTTTTTGAAGGTGGACTTTAGAAGAAGGGAAGAAGCTTTTGTAGATGAAAAGTACAATTGAAACGGGTCAGAGTGATTCGAGTGACGTGCTTCCGAGACAGCCACGTTCGTGCAGCTCGAGCACTGCCTGAGAAAATGACCATGACTGTTCGGGACTATCGCCTTAGGCCAGGGCTAGCGAAAATACATGTAATTGGTAGTGCACTCGGGTGCATTTATTATATTGCAGACGACTACTACCCGATGCTACAGAATACCTGCAACGTAGACCTACAACCCCGGGTAGGTCATTAGTAGAAGCTTCTAGCGGAATTTGTAGCCAGTCGATCTTGTCTGCAACACATCCAAGTTGGACCTCTTCTGCAGAAATTGTAGAAATTGTGAAACTTCTAAACAGAAAAAATTTATTGTATAAAAACCGCTACGAATTATGAGATTTTAAGCTTAAAAGCTCATAATTCGTAGCGGTTTTTACACAAATTATATTATATTTCCGAAAGTTTCCGTTAACCTCATTGGCTAAAACAGCTTCAACAAGCAAAGCCTACGTCAATTGTGAAGAGAAATAGCCTATTGACCAAACGACTTTGCAATGTGGCGAATTAACAGCAAGGTGTTGGCATAGGTCTTTATTTGCTAATTAAGAAATCCCATTGTCACCCACGACTTTATCGCAAACGGATCGATTCCGTTTAATAAATTCAAAGGCAATTTTACTAGCGTCGAATACAGCGATATGGCGCAATAGTGTTTGAAGTTTAAGAGGTTACCACTAAATATTGAAGGACTTAGAACACAATCACAATAACACATTCTCCTATATACAACCAATGATGTTATGTCACAGTTCAATAAATTAAATTATATTATGACGTCTATTGTAAGGACTTATTATGCACTAAATATATATTCATAAGCCTGTTGTTAGGCCATTAACCTAAATTCAGATTACTTGCCCGCCGAGCTTTTGCGCCGACTTGATACTTCCGGCGACTCGTATAACGGTATAAGCAATTAAGCATGCAAGAGACAGTTGAGGCAAAGGAGTGAAAATATTTTAGAGCACACAAGTTCAACAGATTTTTTCTGAAGGCGGAATTTAGAATGTCCTTCTATTCGATTCGAAGCTTTTTGTAGACGAATTGTAAAAATTCAAATAAGGCAGAAAATGATTTGGGTGACTTGCTTCCGAGACAGCCACGCTCACGCAGCACGAGCACCGCTAAAGACAATGACCATGACTGTTCGGGACTATCGCCTTAGGCCAGGGCTAGCGAAAATAATTGCTCGTCCACTCAGATGCATTTGTTATATTGCAGGTGACTACTACCCGATGCTGCAGATTATCTGCAACGTAGACCTACAACCCCGGGTAGGTCATTAGTGGAAGCTTCCAGCGGAATTTGTAGCCAGTCGATCTTGTCTGCAGCACACCCAATTAAGTTGGACCTCTTCTGCAGAAATTGTAGGATTATTGTTTAGCGTATTTAAACAGAAAAAAATTTATTGCAAAAAAGAGCTACGAAATGTTATTTCGTTCAAGCTTTGAAGTTTCTCCTGCCTCTTAGCCTATCCTTTATAGGCCCTACATATTATTCGCCAATAATATTGTAAAGAGCAGCGGACTGAATTGAACGACATTGTAATGTGGCGAATTGACAGTGTGGGCAATTATTTTTATTAAAACGTATTTTTTATCTTTGAATTAAGAACGCGCTTGGTCACGTTTTCTAAAACTGATAAGTTTAGCCTACGTTTAATAGCTCAAAAGACCATTATTTTGGCAATTTTACTAACAGCTAATATTAGGCCTACAACATATATATATTACATTAGTGTTTGAAGTTTGAGACCTCACATTTAATTGCTACAACACAAAGACGATCTCCAAGGCAACAACGACGTCACAGGTATCGCAACGACCTATTACGGCTCTAGCTTACTGTGGGGGAATTGGGGTGTTGGAAATCGATTTTCTATTTTTTTAACTATACTACCTTTGGTTTTTAACATATTTTTCTTAGACATAGACATAGACATAGACATAGACATATTTTTATTGATCCCATCAATTCAATTGTACATGTATGTTTAACAAAGTATAGACATAATTCGCAATAAGAAAATACTCAAAGTGAATAGGTGTTATAAGAGTGAGGGAGCAAATAGGCACACCAAAAGGGACAAGTCCCGCTAAGCAGGGGCCTAATTAACAAAGTGAAGTGAGAAAGTGAAAGCTGAAGGGAGTATTGGAATACAGAGATATTACTTAACTAGGGAATGAAAAAAATTATTATAAAAAACAAAACTAATGTAGTTAACACTACATGAAAAAACTCAGAGAAAGAACAAAATAAAAGCAAAAGCAATCAAACAATCAAATAAATCAGCATTAGCATGGGTAACCCCTCATGCTATATTAACAGAAAACATTACATAATGTATACACACGTAACAGGTGTTTAAAATGAGTTAAGTTAGTAGCCTTACGAATGTGAATCGGAATTTTATTCCATATGACAGGGCCTTGGAATTTAATAGAAAATTTCCGAATATTTGTTTTTGCAAAAATAATACTGAAGTCTCTATTACCTCTAGTGAGTCCAGGATGCAATGCAGGAGAGAAGTAAGATGCAAAGGAAGAAGGGAGGAGGTTATTGATGTATTGATACATAAATTGAGATGTCTGTTCAAATCTAATCTGCTTAATATTTAGGAGTTTATGCTCAGCAAATAAGGGACCAGTATGACAGTTAACAGTGGATTTAGTGATAACTCGTATGGCTTTTTTTGTAAGGTCCTTAAAACATGGAGATGGGTATCATAGGTTGAAGTCCAAATTAAATTAGAGTAAGTAAGGTATGGATAGACTAGGGTGAAATATAGATTGATAAGCACATGAGAGGGAAGCAAGTAAGAGACTCTCTTAATAATGCCTATGCTTTTTGAATTTTTTTTACTTATTTCGTCTATATGAACTTTCCATTTTAGGTGCTGATCAATATGAACGCCAAGGAATTTTGTCGTGTAAACTTGAGGAATTACTTTATTGTCAATAAGCAGCTCATTATTTGTTATAGGTATTGGTTTTTTATTTGAGCGAAATATGATATAATTAGTTTTAGATAGATTTAATGAAAGTTTATTTGCCTTGAACCAATCACTAGCTGATATTAATTCATTATTGACTAACTGAAGAAGCTGATCATAGGAGGCATGCGATAAAAATACATTAGAATCATCTGCAAATAGAATATAGTGTAAGATGGATGATGAATTTGGGAGGTCATTGATATAGATTAAAAACAGGAGAGGACCAAGGATAGAGCCTTGAGGTACTCCAAATTCTATAGTTTGAAAGTTAGACAATTTTCCATTACAAAGCACCTGCTGTAGACGATTGTCCAAATAACTACTAAGCCATCGAAGTGCATTATCTCTAATACCATAGTGTTCAAGTTTATACAAAAGTATTTTGTGGTCCACAGTATCTTCTTATACTAAAGCGTTGTTCTTACTAATGATGCACAAAATGAAACTGAGCGATCGACATTTATAGAAACCTCTGTGAAATACACTGTGCTCCTAATTTTCTGATTTGCATTTCAAGCTCGTGCTAAAAAAAATGCTAAAATATAAACCGTAATCATTGTGTTTTACCCCTCCTGCTAAATTTTCTATTGGCGCACATGCATTAGAATTAGATTGATGAGGATTTTCGCTCAAAATGATCAGCCTCAATTTCTGATTCCAGCGATAAAAATTATGTCTGTTACAACTTTGCCCGATTTTGTGGCCGTTTACGTACCCGACTAAACCTGTTGTCACTCGATGATCGTCTCCACTAAGACAGATGCTGCGTCAAGTCAAGCGGAACGGCTGACTGTACATAACTTGAAGTTCCCACAGTTAGTCTTGTAAGCGTCACTCATGCGATGCCTTTAATAGCCTAAACATGGATACTTTAGATAGGTATTATAGTCCTATATGTCTTGAAAGGATCTAAATGTTATGGCATGCGATGACATGTGAACTGCAGATCATTTAACGAGGACACCCTATAGTCAATTAATCTGTCAATTATTTTCATATGCAAGATTGCAGGTGTAGCATAAAAAGTCGCACAATGTGGTACGTGTATATCTTTATGCCGTGCGGAACACTGAGAAAACATGCAACGACATTGATGGGACGACGTTCACACCCACACCGACACACACACACACACACACACACATTGTGGCTCTCGTGTAGGCTATAAATTATACGTAAACAGAAAGCATTGTAGCATATTATGTATGCACGCGCGAGCACTTGTTATAGCGCTTCCTTCAGAGACTACTCAGAGGCGCTCCCGACAACAGCGCGAAAACCGAATCGGAGTTTCACGCCGAAGTGAATGAGAAATTGCGATTGAGGGACTTGTTCGGGGTCCATACGCGGCGACTTGAGGTTGATTCGATTAACCTTCTTCTGAAGACTCATTGCAGCCCGAAACCTTCCGGTTCCAAGGCACAGAAATATCCCTACACCACCGCGCCCCACAGTCTCTCTCTGTCTCTCTCTCTGACAGAGGTACAGAGACAGACAGAGAAATAAACAGTAAAGCATATCCAGGCACAGACATCATGACCACAGGTTCATTCAAATGTGATGTATAAGTTATATATGTACGGAAATTGACTTTCTTGCTTTCACCAACTGAAAGGAGCTCTTAATTAGACCCTGTATGCATTATACATGCATATACATGCATAAGCATCCATGGGAGGGAGAGACAGACGCCTGAGGGGCGTCATCGCTTACTTGATTCTGCGATTTTTAAGTAGGCCACGAATTCAGACCTAGGCCTGCGTACATGTATATAGCCTGGAGTCTGTCTGGCCTACGTCGAGCCTTTTATATCTAAGTAACCTAGGTCTGTTTATGGCAGCACACCTTCAGAACCCGGGAAGGGGGGGGCAGAACTTCCGTCTTCTGAAGACTGCATTTGCAGCCAGCGTGGTGGGAGACAGAACCACCACCTCCGCCGCCATCATATGCCCGCCTTCCCACCATGCACTGCGTCCTCCTCCTTCTCCAATATCATTGCATCGCACCTGCATATACATGCATATATCCACCTGCACACACGCACGCACGCACGCACTCACGAACCATACAATGGCGCCACTGATCACAACAACCGACCAGAAATCATTTGCATTCATATATATTATATTATATAACATATATATATATGCTGGTCTATGTACTTATGCATATGAGTGTATGTAATTATATGTACGGATGTGCACGCATGCATGTATGTATTTAGAATATATTTCCAAGACACATGCATAATATGCATATACACGTACGCACGATGTATGCATGCATGTATGTATGTATGTATGTATGTATGTATGTATGTATGTATGTATGTATGTATGATTGTATGTATGTATGTATGTATGTTTTGTATGTATGTTTTGTATGTATGTTTTGTATGTATGTTATGTATGTATGCATGCATGCATGCATGCATGCATGCATGTATGTATGTATGTATGTATGTATGTATGTATGTATGTATGTATGTATGTATGTATGTATGTATGTATGTATGTATGTATGTATGTATGTATGTATGTATGTATGTATGTATGTATGTATGTATGTATGCATGCATGTATGTATACGTATGTATGTATGTATGTTTTGTATGTATGTATGGTTTGTATGTATGTATGTATGTATGTATGTATGTATGTATGTATGTATGTATGTATGTATGTATGTATGTATGTATGTATGTATGTATGTGTGTATGTGTGTATGTGTGTATGTATGTATGTATGTATGTATGTATGTATGTACGTATGTATGTATGTATGTATGTATGTATGTATGTATGTATGTATGCATGTATGCTTGTTTGTACGTTTGTATGTTTGTATAACAGAAATTTACCGAGAAATACCGAGTACCCCAGAGAGGTAGAGGCAAGGGTGGCTGACGGGTTAGGGGTCGGTGGATGAGTGAGATGGGATATAAGTGGGGTGGGGAATAGTATAGTGGGGTATGGGGTGAAGTGTGGGTGGAAAAGTAGGGGATTGGCCGAAGATATATAGGCGAATCCTAAATTTCCCGGGCAACGCCGAGTACCCAGCAAGTATATAATTATATATATATATATGTATATATATGTATATATATGTATATATGTATATGTGTATATATATGTATATGTATATGTACGTAATATATGTTTGATTTAAATAGCACACATGACATGCATGCACTGGAATCATCGATGTCATGGCAGCAGCAGCAGCAGCAGCAGCAGCAGCAGCAGCAGCAGCAGCAGCAGCAGCAGCAGAGACGCTAATTGTCTTTGACTTCTGCTGCAGCAGATTCTGTCTCCGATGCTCTTTTATATAATATCGATGATTAGGTAAAGAAAAAAAGAAGTCCATGTATTCTGTCTATATGTATATATATATAGTATGTCTATATATAACAGATGCACGTGTATCTCCTCTATGTCTCCTCCTCTACCATGCATATATATATATATATATATATGTCAAAGGTATTGTTTGTGTGTGGGTGTAATATTTATTGATGTGTTGTGTTGTGTGGGAAAAACGCTCTATAAGCATTGTACATTGGCACAAGCATGAGTTACATGACAATATATAAACAGTGCGTCTATAATATTATGCAGGGACGTCATTTGGGGGGGCAGGGGGGAGGCATTTGCCCCCCCCCTGAATTTGGCCAATTGTTCTTACACATGACATATTTTGCATTGCTTTGCAACACCACATTTTGTTCAAAATACCAAAAGGCCTGTGTCTTCACGACGACCTCTGTGATTTTGTATGTGCGGGCAGATTCGAGCTGCACACAGTGCACAGTTCATAGCCACAGATATCAACTTACATATGTATGTGTATATTGTGATATTGTCTGCACAGGGAATGAGCTCAGTCTGATACTCGAAAGACGTTCAGCTTCTTCCCCCTAGATAAAGTCCCAGGTCAGTATAAGGTCACCAGATGTGTGGGTCCTGTCAGCCACACATGTAGTGCAAGCCGACCAATTATACCCAGTTATAACATGAAGCAGCCAGGTATCTGAGGCATGATTCTCGCTCTCAGCCTTATAAGCACTAGGCCTACAAGCACCCCACCCCGTCTGACAGGGACCTGGAGCGGAGTCGCCTATCGTCAGCCTCCAACACCGGCGACCTCTAGGGCAAGTAGCCTCAAAGAGCGAATGAGCGGGAAGTTCTGAAAGAGCACAGCAGAAAGATGTATTACAAGGGACTGACTGCATGTAGCAGTTGGGGGAGAGGTATGAGTGTGGGCATGGAGGTCTGGATATGGGCTTGAATATAGGAGTCCATGGTGTGGGTTACCAATGACAGTCCGTAGAGCTGATGATTAGGCTTTCTTGAGAACTGAAGAGGATAAAAGCGGACAAAGGACATGAGAGTCCATCCTGTAAACACTCACAAGGATTCACGGTAGGCCTATTATGTGATATCCAATTGAATTTACACAAACTGACTGTTTTTTTAGTGCAATGGTTAGGCAGGTTACTTCTTATACATGAAATCCTGAATATTACAAATTTCTGTATTGTAGAGGTTAATGGCAGACTACTGGATTTGCACCACCCACCACAAAATCCTAGCTACACCACTGAAGGTCATCTGTGATCCATTCTGCCATAATTCAATATAGCTCTTTCTCAGACAAATCAAAATATCTTATAATCAATGCTTTGGCTTAAGTTAAACAACCGACATTCCAACATGCCATTGACCACCACTTGAATGATCCCATAGGCATAGATAATAACAGTCATTAGTCCAAAGGCAAAAATAATTATTGCAGACTTAGTGCATGCAGCATGCAATATTGCTATGTGAATTGTTATTAATGACAAATTAAAGCAGTGTTTAATCTGGACCCCTCCTGGGGAGAGGATGCGCCCCCTGCTTGCAAGAAATTTGTTATAATTTCCATGGTGCAGTGGCACCATTTTAGGCTGTGGTCTGAACAAAATTGCTCTATTTGAGTGCTGCTAAGAGTGGTCTAAGACTTCAAAAATATAGGTCCACTTAAAATAATAGCAAATTCTTGTTGAGCTTCCACATTGTAATCATAGCATGTAGGATGTTATCTTGACAAAATCACTCTATTATTTCAATGTTGATAAAAAGAGTGGTTTAATATATCAATATTAAAATATAATTTTAATTGCAATAATAATTTCTTTGTGTATCAAGTTAGGCAATTCTGTTCTGTTGCTAATGGACTATTACAATGAGTAACAGCAGCAGACTGGAGTATAATAATTATTATGTACATGTAAGCTTACTTTGTTGTACTGGAATAAGTTTACCCTTGTTGTTCAAGACGGTCCTCAATTGCTGACCAGGACACAATTAGTAGAAATGGTTAAACATGGTATACAAAGTAAGCAAAAATTACTGAACTACCAAAATTGGGAAGTATATGTAATAATGATGTTGTTTTACTAAGTGTTTCAAGGAACAAAGCATTTTGAAATCTGACAGTTTGAAATTTGAAAGATTACACTGGATAGTGGAGATAAGACAATTAATGGTAATTTTTTATTTTTACAAGTATTAACAGTAAATTATTCTCCATTTCATGATGATGTCATATATTATTATAGTAAGTAATATCATTATAATTATATAATAATCAATAATATTATGGTAGATTATAATGGTCCAACCCGGTCTATGTAATACAATTCTATGTAATACAATAATGTAAACTGGAACAATGGCCATTATAATTTTTATAATTTTTCTGTGGGTGAAGGTTATTTCTGTCATTTTAATTGTATAAAAATAGTATTTGTACAAATATTAGCAATAAATCCTACTACTCTTTTAATACGATACTATCATATATCATAGTAAATAATACCATTATTATAATAATATAATGGTAAATAATATCACGGTATATAATAACAAGTGCAGAGCACTAGCTTGGTCTATTTAAGGTAGTAGGCATTTAAAATATACCTCATCACTGAATCAAAAAGGCCTATAAGTAGACTTAATAAATATGAGCATGAATAAACCATCTCATTTAAGCACAGTTTTCCCACATGCTGGCTAAATACAGAACTTACAAAGCTTGTGGAGTTTTGACCCGTGAAATATTTTTTGCCCCCCCCTGAAAAAAACTGAAATGACGTCCCTGATATTATGACCAGTGTCTGTTGTTGGTCATGAATGGCGTTTGCAGGGTGGCATATATATATATATATATATATATATATATATATATATATATATATTATATAATATATATGTATATACAATTACACAATCATGGTAGGCTTACGGAGCTGTGCTATTGAGAGGAGATCTATCACGTCACCTACAATGTATTGGAGGAGGACTATGGCCTGCAGCTGATGTCCGTGTGCTGCATGTCCTCCAAGTGAGTATATATATATATAGCCTACATGTAGGCTATATATATATATATATATATATATATATACAGCAGTCCGTGTGCTGCATGTCCTCCAAGTGACTATATAGCCCCTACATGTACATGTAGGCCTATATATAGATACACCTGTAAGAAGCGATGCCTCCTCCTATATGTCATCGACTATAGGGCTCGCTGCAGCACGGTATACGCTTTTGTAGCACAGCCTCCTTCTGAAGGAGGCAACATAGGCAACACGTTGCTGACGTTGTTTGCGACAGTTATACCTATATGTATATAAAGGTGATCTGCAGCTGCATGTAGTCGGCAGTTACACGGAAAGAGTTTTTGTGAGAAGAGGAAATTATCCGCCTATATAGGTGCACTCTTCTGATCGTGCGCACATATTCTATATATATATATATACATATTACATGTGTTGTGTATATATATACATATTACATGTATATTATACATGTATATATGTCTATTGATTGATGTAGGAAGACGACGGTGCAGTGCATGAACGACGACGACGACGACACTCAACGCATGCATCGATATTGTTAAGCCTGGATGATGATGATCAGTGTATAGTATGCGTTAAGGTTGGATCATTAGACTGAGGAGGAGGAGGAGAAGCCTGCACACATACATGTATATGTGTGGTTCATGCATGCGCCATGCCAATTAGCAGGTATTAGATTGGTGTAATATACTGAACATCGGCGGCGGTGTGTATAGGTCACATATATATACACCCAGTTCATACGAAATGCACTCTGATGCGGCTATATATGTAGTTGGAAGGTGATGATTGCGTGCAGATGGATATGGTGTTGATGAGGATGAAGATGAGGATGATGCAGATGAGGATGATGATGTCGGCTGCTGATGCAGACTGCATTCGTCCGTTGTTATCGGAGGAAACTTGTTAAGAACAACAAGCATCATCATCATCACCACCACCAGAACACAAGACCTGATTACCGGTTGGCTTCACACGATCGTCGCACTTCTGACAGTATCTCTGATCGTCACCACGACTAGCGCTATATAAACGTTGCAAGGAATACGGCCTTTTATGCTGACGAGCCATGGATGCAACAGACGAACAGGTAAGAGCAGAAAACAAATGGACTTTTTAATATTATGTCCATTGCAACTATATCCACTATTAATCAAATCCCTTCCTATGCATGCAAGACCTCACTTTGCTCACCTTGCCTGACCTTGGCTAAGATAATATATAGCCGTTTGAGCATATAGGCTACTCGCGCAAAGACTGGAGGATCTGTTGGCAATATTATATTATCTATAGGCAAGACATTTTTTCTATAGACGACGGTCACTTTCCTTTGGTGCGAAAAGAGTGGCGGACTTTCGCGAAGAATCGAAGCATCACCATGCACCACCATGCAATGCATGCATCGCCTTTGACAGAGGTCGCTTCGCTGGCGGGAAAGTTTTGCGGGGGCAGACTGACCCATCAAACACAGCGCTATATGAGTCGCTTCTTGCATGAAGTCAAAGCAGTATAATTATATAGCCTGCACCCGGGCCTCTCGGTATTACATGCAATCAATTTAAGATATATAACCTTTAGTTAATCAAATTGGAGAATTACTCCAATAGAACTTACGGCTCCCTATAAATAATAGTCTATACACTCTATTCTACATGTATAACTTCATCCCAAACTACTTTAAGTCTTTAACCCCGCGTTCTCGCAGGGTTAGTGTAGGCCCTATATGACATCTAATCTCTTTCGAATCCATTTAACCCTTCTCTATCAAAATCTCTTTCGAATCCATTTAACTCTTCTCTATCAAAATCTCTTTCGAATCCATTTAACCCTTCTCTATCAAAATCTCTTTCGAATCCATTTAACCCTTCTCTATCAAAATCTCTTTCGAATCCATTTAACCCTTCTCTATCAAAATCTCTTTCGAATCCATTTAACCCTTCTCTATCAAAATCTCTTTCGAATCCATTTAACCCTTCTCTATCAAAATCTCTTTCGAATCCATTTAACACTTCTCTATCAAAATCTCTTTCGAATCCATTTAACCCTTCTCTATCAAAATCTCTTTCGAATCCATTTAACCCTTCTCTATCAAAATCTCTTTCGAATCCATTTAACCCTTCTCTATCAAAATCTCTTTCGAATCCATTTAACCCTTCTCTATCAAAATCTCTTTCGAATCCATTTAACCCTTCTCTATCAAAATCTCTTTCGAATCCATTTAACCCTTCTCTATCAAAATCTCTTTCGAATCCATTTAACCCTTCTCTATCAAAATCTCTTTCGAATCCATTTAACCCTTCTCTATCAAAATCTCTTTCGAATCCATTTAACCCTTCTCTATCAAAATCTCTTTCGAATCCATTTAACCCTTCTCTATCAAAATCTCTTTCGAATCCATTTAACCCTTCTCTATCAAAATCTCTTTCGAATCCATTTAACCCTTCTCTATCAAAATCTCTTTCGAATCCATTTAACCCTTCTCTATCAAAATCTCTTTCGAATCCATTTAACCCTTCTCTATCAAAATCTCTTTCGAATCCATTTAACCCTTCTCTATCAAAACGATGATGTCGCATTTCTTCGAGCACATGCATGTACATGAGATGAGACCTTCGCAAAATCCTTTTCCACTGCATGCAATAATTTTAAATCGGTGGAAATAAATCAGACAAAGAAGCGCTTCAAAACTATCTCACATAAGCTTATATCGTAAATTAACCTTTTCATTGTTTCAGAGAGCTTCTAAAAGTCGCTATATAAATGGTCTACGACCAATTTCTTTTCTCTCGGTCTCTCGCTGCCCATGGAACGCATTTGGTTGCATGCATTTCGAGAGGAGATATATATATATATATATATATATATATAAGAATCTACTGATAGAATACATTGCTTTTTATTATTTTTATAAAGTGACGTTAGACTTTCAAAATGAGTGGTTTTTTAGGGCTACTGATTAATCGCAGTTAACGCTCGCAATTAACGCGTTGAAATTTTAACGATTAACTTCTCAGTCGCTATGCTTATACCTCACTGATGTTCAAGGGGAAATCAAACAAAAGCTATCGTAGAATTTTAGTGCAAAATGTCGATTCTGTGTGAAGCTTTTAAGAAGAGCAATTCCACTCCTCCATTGCAAATTGAGCAGCTTCTGTTGAATGGTTGTTCAGTGCATGCATGCATTGGGCATGCACACTCGTAATCGTAATCGTAATCGTAATCTCGAAACTTCTACAGCGCCCACAAAAGCCAAGTCGCGGGAACCAGCTTATTCACAGGCGCTCAATCAAAACAAAATCGATAGGCAGCGGGTCAAGTCCGGAGAGTCAGGCAGGCAGACAGACAGAGAGTGACGTTAGACTTTCAAAATGAGTGGTTTTTTAGGGCTACTGATTAATCGCAGTTAACGCTCGCAATTAACGCGTTGAAATTTTAACGATTAACTTCTCAGTCGCTATGCTTATACCTCACTGATGTTCAAGGGGAAATCAAACAAAAGCTATCGTAGAATTTTAGTGCAAAATGTCGATTCTGTGTGAAGCTTTTAAGAAGAGCAATTCCACTCCTCCATTGCAAATTGAGCAGCTTCTGTTGAATGGTTGTTCAGTGCATGCATGCATTGGGCATGCACACTCGTAATCGTAATCGTAATCGTAAACACTCGCACAATCGCACATAGATCTTGAAAGTGAAACAGTCGTGTAGACTATACCCTCTCTGCATTATTACAGTTTTATATTTATATTTTTGTTTGAGTGCTGCCTCTATATTCTCGTTCACTCTTTCGTAGTTTCTCCCCTTGACTACTGCAGCACCCTCTATCATGGATTATACCGGCTGAACCGGGTCCTCCGCTCTGCGGCGCGACTTGTTTGCCATAATTATAACAAAATATGGTCACGTCTAATCTTACATGCCGGATATCTTACGCTGGCTCCCTTCTGCGGATTGCATAAAGGGTCTGTGCGTTGGTTAGGCGGTGCATTGAGGGACTATATAGCTCCCACCGTATCTTCGAGAATTCTGTTGTTCCACATCGGGAGTTCAGCGTCGATACACCCTTCGATCTCGCCGAATCACGCTGAGCTTCTGGTTCCCGCTCACGGACTTAAATCCGACATCGTCGTTCATTCTCTGTTGCTGGTCCTACAAATTGGAATGGTCTCCCTGTTACACTGCGCTTAATTCCCAGGGGTCACTCCACTCTGTTCCTTAAGAACCTAAAAACTGTTTTATTTAGCCGTGGTTGGGCCGGGAGCGCTTCTGAGTAGCGTATACATTGAAGAGGCGCTATATAAATTTCTGGAATAAAAATAAATAAATAAATTAAAGGACATAATTATTGCCTCTGTTATTGTGAATAGGTTTCAAGTTTGTCAAAAAGTTTCTTAAAAGTTTGAACAGTTTAGCCAAATATATTTGTCCCGTCAACTATATATTTAAAAAATTAGTTTCCAACTTTTAGCTAAAGTTTTCTTTTATCTTATAGTTGAAGATATTTATAATTTAACTATGCAAAATTAGGTAGTAGC
Organism: Lumbricus terrestris; assembly: GCA_949752735.1. NCBI lineage: Eukaryota > Metazoa > Annelida > Clitellata > Crassiclitellata > Lumbricidae > Lumbricus > Lumbricus terrestris. Next base: position 14,499,203 of record OX457047.1, on the reverse strand, counting down.
CTATGCTGCCTCTTTGTCTATGCAGCCAGAGGTTAACTGCATGGAGACACTGGAGAGCCACAGTGATAATAGGTTCATTCGGAGTTGAGAATGCACAGGACCCGTTTCAGGCGGCCAATCCGGTCAAGACCATCATAGAGGGTTCTACAGTTGTCAAGGCGGAAAACTACGAAAGCTTGGACAAGGGTCTATAGAGTCTATAGACCCTTGTTCAAGCTTTCTAGTATAGAGGCAGTACCAAAAGTCAGAGAGTGGGTACCACCCTGCAGATGATCTGTCACAACTATGTCATGTCATGTCATGTCGCCATCGTCGCATCGCGACGGTTGGCTACATGAATGGATCTTTAATGCCCAGAGTCTTCTGTCCCTTGTCGCGCTCATTAAGTCAGAGCCTACAAGTCCTGTCCAGTTCAGAACGTTGTCGATCCAAGATAACCTCGGCCTTCCTCGTCCTCGGTTCCCCTCCACAAAACCCGTCATGATGCTGCTTTCGATGCTATCGTTTTGCTGTCTCATGCTATGACCAAAATATCGAAGTTTTCGAATTTTGGTGTGGGCCAATAGTCCTCTTCTGGCTCCCGCTGACATATACACTTGTTCGTTGGTCATCATTTTTGTCCATGGAATTCTCATCAGCTTTCTGATACACTTGTTCTCAAATGCTTGAATTCGCTTTTCTTCATCCTTCTTCAGAGGATGAAGAAAAGCTAATTCAAGCATTTGAGAACAAGTGTTGTACTGTCAATAACAGTCACAACGTAGCAGGTTTATACCTACACATGTGCAAGTATACTTTACCATGGCACTATACTGACTATACTATAAGACTATACATAACTTTGTCATAAAATTATGCACAGGTGACTGAGAATAATATATACATATATACATATATATACACAATTACACATGTATATATATATATATATATATATTGATATTCTCTTTCATCCAGTGAATGCATGAGTAAAGCATGTAGTTAGTCGTTTGGTGAATTTAATTCTACTTCTGAGTAAATACATAGCGTAGGAAGCCATTTATATGTAGATGTGTCTGATTATATAAGGATATATATATGCATGTATTATACATAGGCTAGTATATGTGTATATAATATACAATGTGTACATGCATATAATGAAATGTAAATGGTAAGTGTTTGTTTCTTGGACTCTCACCTGCTGCTGCTACTTCTGCTGCTGTTGCCGCCGCCGCTGCTGCTGTATGTGTTCATGTGTGTGTGTGTGTGTGTGTGTGTGTGTGTGTGTGTGTGTGTGTGTGTGTGTGTGTGTGTGTGTGTGTGTGTGTGTGTGTGTGTGTGTGTATGTGTGTGTGTGCGCGTGTGTGTGTGTGTGTGTGCATGTGTGTGTGTCATCGGTCGCCGTCGTCGTCGTGTGTCGTCGTCGTTGATCGTATGGGTCCTGCACGCGAAGGTCAATGAATTCGGTGTCTGATTAAAAATGGCGCATATTAAGGCCACCACCATTCTCCTCCTCCTCCTCCACCTTCCTCCTCCTTCTCCTCCTCCTTCTCTATTCACTCACCTGGATCACCTGGATCAACCTATGAATCAACACTACTTTACTCCTCCTCCACCTTCCTCCCCTCCTCTCCTCCACCTTCCTGCCCTCCTCTCCCTCATGCTCATGCCTTTGCATATGTTTGTTCGGTCGCTGAAATAGTCGTCCGTTCGTCCGTCCGTCCTTCCTCCATCTCTCATTATTCTGATTTGCGTGTAAATTTTATGCCGTTTCTTTCTGGTCCATTGACCCACACGCCTCACGCACATACATACCTGCAGTCATGAATAGATATCGGCTTATGAATCGGGTAAAGCATGGCTCAGCAAAGCGACTGAATAAGGGCGAGCTTCGTGGTCGGGGGTGCATGGGAGAGTTGGCATGCACGAACCTAATGATTTGTTGGGTAAGCATGAGAAGCCATGTAGGGTGTAGGATTGCGTGAGTTGGCATAAGGGATCAGATTCTTTTGGGGGACAGGACTATGAACGTGGTTAGCGTGTGACTGCAGGGCATGACATGATAATCGGCAGTCTCGAGTTTCTAATACGTAATATATATATATATATATATATTATTATATATAAAAATTGGACTTCTGCACATTTAATAGCCTCTGTATAGTTATATATATATATATAATTTATATATATAGTGAGACATACAGACAGGCAGAGGCAGACAGAGAGCCAAACAGAGACAGACAGGGACAGACAAACAGAGATACTGAAGGATACTGAGAGACAGACAGAGACAGACAAAGAGAGATGTCACTCGATGTACAGGGTGAGCCAAAAAAAGTAATCCCCTACGGTTTTTTATCAATATCTTGGCCAAAAATAGGAATTTTTCAAATCCAGTTTTTCGGGCTTGAAGGTAATTCATATCTACGCACAATAGCCAAATTTCATAGTCATATGTGAAACAGAACAAAAGTTATATCACTTTTAGTGAGGCCACCCACCGGTTTTTGACGATTCAAAAACGCGACGCAACGAAAAGTAACAAAAAACCAATCTAATTATTCTGGCCAATATCTTGGCCAAAAGTAAGAATATCGAAATGAAATTTTACAGGCTTAAAGACAATTCATATCTGCACATGGTGGTCAGATTCCATCAAAATATTTCAAACAGAACATAAGCTATACCACTTTTAGTGAGACCACCCCCGTTTCTTGACGATTCAAAGACGTAACGCAGGAAAAAGTAGCAAAAATACGATTTTATTAAGTCTCATCTGAAATAATTGTTATCAAATAGCCTTGATATTACCAGATGATCATAATTGTTACTATTTAAAAAAGAAACAGGGCACCAGCGTAGCTGCGCGCCACTGAGAAGTCACTTAGCAAGATGACGATCAAATTGGTAAATAAGGAATCTATCAGCTTAATTAACAGGTCCATCAAGAACTTTGCAAAGAGACTCAAAAGAAGTTTTGGCACGGGTGGTGGGCGCATTGAGCACAAGTTGTGAAGCACTACCAAGGTCATTTGACAACAGTTATTTGAGATGAGACAAAAAAAATTGTGTTTTTGTTACTTTTTGTTGCGTTTCGTTTTTGAATCGTCAAAAAACGGTGGGTGGCCTCACTAAAAGTGGTATAACTTTTGTACTATTTGAAATATGTTGATGAAATCTGAGCACCATGTGCAGATATGAATTGTCTGTAAGCCTGTAAAATTTCATTTCGATATTCTTTATTTTGGCCAAGATATTGGCAAAAAACCTAATTTTTGTTGCGCTTCGTTTTTGAATCGTCAAAAAACGGTGGGTGGCCTCCATAAAAGTGGTGTAACTTTTGTTCCGTTTGAAATATTTGTTTGTAATTTGACCATTGTACGTAGATATAAATTTCCTTTAAGACTGTAAAGTTTCATTTAAAAATTCGCATGTTTGGCCAAGATATGGGCTAAAAACCGTAGGGGATTACTTTTTTGGCGCACCCTGTATATGCAGCAACGCTTGTCGACCAATGGCGTAGACAATGGGGGTTTCGGGGTAAAAACCCCCATTGGAATAGGAAAAAGTTTTTTAAAGGTTATTTATCCGCCTAAATAGGAACATCAAAACAATTGTTTCTCTTACTTTATTCCCTTTGTTACTTTATTCCCTTTTTATTTACTGTAATACTGTTGGGTTGGTGTCAGAAAGGCATCCGGCCAGGTCATAAAACCCCCAAACCCCCATCATAAATTCCTGGCTACGCCACTGCTATCGACATTCAATAGACCTTAAAGGCTCTAGAATCTATAGGCGCTATAAAATATTCAACCGCCATGGAATACATGTATGTAGCATATATAACAATGCAACAGTGATCGACTTAGGAATCTAAACAACTCCCTAACCGACGTATCATGACTTTATCGTAACTGATACGACAGTCCGATCCATGAGTAAGTAAGTAAGTAAGGCCAGTGTGTAAAGGGGTGTAAGGAGTTCGTGGTCATGCTACAGTTGCTACACTAATTGATTGCTATAGGCCTATAGGTAAAAAACGTGTTTCGGATTAGATCTGTAGCAGAGAACGATGTGTGTGTGTGTATGTACAGGGTGGCGCAAAATAAACCGGACTATTAGTTTTTGCAATTGCATCGCTTGAATAATCAAAGTAATTATCGTCTTAAAACTATCATTAGACAGAAATGACACAGAAAAATGGCATTGGTTTGGCATTTAATATAACATTGAATGAAATGTAAACTTTCAGAATTTTTTGAATGCGTAAGAAATTTTAGTCAAAGTGATGTTCAATATGTCCTCCGTTTGCTGCGATAACCAATGATAATCGCTTGCGAAACTGTCCAATAGCCGGTTGATAGTGTCCTCGTTGATTTCGTCCCAGCATGCGGTCAGAACTTCTTTCAAATGTTCAATATCTCGAATTCTATGCCTGTAGACAAGCTGTTGAAGCATTCCCCAGATGGAATAGTCTACGGGATTCAAGTCCGTACTGTTCGGTGGCCAATTCTGGTTCAATAAAGTCTGGAACGTGAGCAGTGAGAAAAGCAACTGTTTTTCGGGAACGTTGAGCAGGTGCTCCATCCTGCTGGAAAGTGAAATTGTGACCAGAGTGAGCTATAATGCCTGGCAGTAATTCTTGATGTAGGACGACGTCACAGTAATAGGAACTGTTAACTTTTGATCCTCGTTCAACGAAAACTAATGACGATTTCCCAAGCTGCGACATGGCTACCGAAACCATGATGCTCTGTGAGAAGTTCTTCCGACCTTTAAGCTGTAAGTCAAATTTAGCAATACGCTGAACAGTTCTACGAGATATACCAGTTTGACGTTCAATTTCTCTCGGAGATTTGCTTGTTCCCGGTTGGCCTTCTTGACTTGAAATCAGTTCCTCGACCTTCGCTACGTTATCAGCCGTACGAACCGATCGCGGTCGACCGCTACCCTGTTTTCGTTTAGTGTCGCCAGTTTCGTCGATCTTTTTAATCAAATCATTCAACGTGCTTCGCTTTATTTTATGTAGCGCTCTAATTTTTCTGTGTCATTTCTGTCTAATGGTAGCTTTAAGGCGATAATTACTTTGATTATTCAAGCGATGCAATTGCAAAAACTAATAGTCTGGTTTATTTTGCGCCACCCTGTATGTGTGTATGTATGTATGTATGTATGTATGTATGTATGTATGTATGTATGTATGTATGTATGTATGTATGTATGTATGTATGTATGTATGTATGTATGTATGTATGTATGTATGTATGTATGTATGTATGTATGTATGTATGTATGTATGTATGTATGTATGTATGACGTATGTATGACGTATGTATGTATGTATGTATGTATGTATGTATGTATGTATGTATGTATGTATGTATGTATGTATGTATGTATGTATGTATATATGTATGCATGTATGTATATGACCATTTTCATAGCGCCTTAACAAGAATCTCACGAAGGCGCTTATGTGTGTTCAGGTAGGCAAATACTAAGAAGTTACTGGTATATATGGCTTATACGCCTGCAATTAACGAATGAAGCCGAGTAAAAGGTCGAGCAAAGAGAAATGTTCGGAGTTTTGCTTCAGATTTGGATCAAGAGAAAAGATTACGATTAGAGACCGTGCATAATTTTATGATGTTTATTGAATACTTTGGTTATTTAGTGATTGTTTCAATAAAAATTGCAGTCTTTTTGTACTTTCTGTTCTTCGCGGTCTACATATTATGTTTTGATCATTCATTAATAATTATATTCTGTTTATCATACATGAGTTATAGTTGTTCTGCAGCAAAGACTGTTGCATATTATGACCTGTACTATATTATATATATATATATATATATATATATATATATATGAGCGAGAGAAATTCTGCTTTGAAGTCTCCCTTGCATCATCTAAATTTACTCACTAGGTCTACCACAGTACCACTTTGATAAGTTCAGAGTTTACAATGACTCTCGAGGATCGCAGGTGTATAGAGTAGACCTTCTCATGTACGGTGTATACCTTCTTACCCTTTCCATGTCTGCTACACTTGCTACAGTCTGCTATAGGAGCAGTTCTCTGAACAATGCGGACAATCAGATTATAAACAATTGTTTTCATTGTCATCGGATATAGTCTATAGGGACTATACTCTATAATTATGGATTCAGTATGCAAGGACTTTACGCCTGAAAGAGGTTTCTTTTTTGACCTACACGTTAATTGATTGTAATCTAGATATGCATGTACATCAATCAATATGAGCTTGATACCTACAATCCTACATGTTTAGGTTACCTATTGCATCCCTTCAAAATACCTACTTAGGGGTGCTCCTCCCGTTCCAAATAGCCTGGGCTGAAAAGAACTGATTTTTAGAGACGAGTATAGAAGGCCAAAGATTACTTTGCATTTGGGAGCAGACGACATTTAAACTGATGACCGTTCCACTACAGAGAAGATCCGATATTGCATGATGGAATTATGGTGCGCAAGATTTGCATGGACAAACAAGTTTTCATAGATCGCAGAACTACGTAGAGTAGGCCTAAGCTTATGCATGTAGAAATCGTCGGTGGTCATTGCGTATACAGAAACAAGACAGCATTGACCACGCTTCAATTGGGCTTTCACGCGTTCATGTGCAGCTTATGCTATATTCTGCTTATTCGTTTACCTCAGAATACTTAGCATATAGTTAACATACAGCACACGCTTCATTTAAATTGCAACACGGTGCAATTTAGCATAGCTGTTCTGTAGCCAAGGCTTGCAACTTCCAAGGAGCGTTAACTGTATGCCCTCAGCTTATACATGCTTGCTATGGTTACTCACAGCGCTCATGAATAAGCTGATGCCCTCTGCGCTTTCGTTTTCAAGCGGCTCTTTAGAAATTCAGAGATTTTTACGATTAGGATCACGAGTTATTCCGTTGTCGATGCTTTGTAGATATAGGTCATGTCGAGCCAGTTCATATGGATTGTTTGGGAATTTTTATAGAGAATCGAATAGATTCAAAGAATGGAATAGTATATTATAAAATATATAGATTCAATTGAATGGAATAGTATATATAATAATATATAAAAATATTTCCGTAACGGAATGCCAATTGCGAGTCGGAACGCATTTTAGCGTTCGGTATATACAACATAATTCCGCTTCTAGTTCATGGAGCTTATTAGACCGTTATTGAGTTAGCAAGTCATGCCATATATGGCTGTAGTTGATCGTTAGACGAACATTCAGACATAGTTTTTTTTATTGAGTTTCGATCTATGATCTTATGATCCTCTGTCTATATACTGTTGCTAAGCATCGATTACAATCAACTCAACTCTTCAAGCGTACAGGCCAATACACATTCCTGCACAGCACTATTTTAAGTATAGTATGGTCATGTAGGCCTATGTATAATCATAGACGGCCTTTATGTAGGCAAACATTTTGCGGCTAAAAAACAACGGAGAGCGCTTATACATTATTGTCTTCAAAGAAATTGTTTGGCAGAAATACATATAGCATCTACATGTAACTCGATTTGGGCAAATTGGAACTGAGAGATTAATGTGGTGTAAATGAGCGTTGTACTTCAAGTATAGTTTAATAATTTCCCGGGTCTCCATGCCAGAAAAACCAGACTCACCGAAATTTGGGGGGCATTTGCCCTCTCGACCTCCGCCTCCTATACGCCTATGATTGTTCCATATAATAATTATAGCCTAAAGTTTCAATTTGTTGAAATTTTATTACAGCCGATATTCCCATCCCTGCCAAAGTTGGATAAAAACTTAGCAATTCCAGTTAAATTGAGTTGTTCTATCCGCAACTTTAATCAGCTGTATAGAGAGACCGGTTGCAATCCACCTCAACTCTTCATTCTGATTATTATGCCTTTCCTGTGTCCAACGTTGATGGCTGCCTTATACATACATGCAGACCTGTGAATGTACCGGGGGGATAATGTCCTACCCCGGAGAGGATAATGTCCGGGGGCTTTCGTCCGGGGGGGATAATGTCCGCTTTCTCCGTAGTGGAACGGTCTTCAATTGAAACGTCGTTTGCTCCCAAATGCAAATGAATGTAGACCTGTGAATGACCACAGGTAGTTATGCCGTCATGCATGCCAACACGAAGTTGATGCTGCCCTCCACGAGGTAGCCCGTGCAACAACCATCTCTCGTCTTCTGTATGCCTCCCCTGCATGGTGGGGATACACCACTGCAATTGATCGCCTCAAACTTCAACGCTTCCTACAAAAGGTCAAGCGATTGGGATACCTCCCTTCTCATTACCCTGATCTTGACCGCTTGATTGATGATGCAGACGTTAGACTCTTAAAGTGTGTCATCTGGAATTTAAATCATGTACTCCGAAGTCTATTCCCACCTATTGTTAAAAGGCCTTAATTATGCTCTGCGTTCGCGACCACACAACTTTGAACTGCCTAGAAAAGATGACTTTAATTTCATCTCTCGTGTTCTTTTTAAGACTGTTCGCAATGTTAATTCTAAGAACTAGAAATTAATCTATCTTTCGCTTCCAGCCTGAACTCTGTGGACAATCGTTACTTTAGCCTATTTACTTCTTTAAAATACTTTTTGTTTTTGTTTCATGTAATAAGTTGCGGTGTGTCAACTTAGTTTTTCTTGAATAAACGAAGTATATATATATATATATATATATATATATATATATATATATATATATATATAGCTCCAGAAGACAGACCTCGAAGAAACCGTTCGCGCAAAGTCACAGCTTACTATAGCGCCTCAGATTCAAACATTCCGATCTTGAGAGCGTAACCGTAAAGAGCGCAGTAAGTAGGTAAGTAGGCTAATTAAAAATACAATAAGTACTAAATTGTAGGCCTACACGTCTGCACAAGTTTGCCACTGCTTGTAAATTGCAGTTATTCGATGGATAGGTGTAATATTATTATACCGCAGCTGACGAACCTGTCTTCTGGAACTATGGAGCGAGACGTCGACGTGCTCTTAAGAGGTTGTATGTATACTGAGACATGGCGAATCTTAAAGAAATATACTTGGTATACTGAACGTATTGACGAATGACGAGTATGTGCACACGTGCTTTCTTCAGAGAAAGACACAAGACAATGAGCTGGTCAGATGAACAGAGCGAGCGACAGACAGACAGACACACAGACATATGAAGAGAGACAGACAGACAGACAGATAGAGAGCAATTTAAGGATAGATCAAGCGAACAGAGGCAGACAGACACACAGACATATGAAGAGAGACAGACAGACTGATAGACAGACAGACAGTTAGAGAGCAATTTAAGGATAGATCAAGCGAACAGAGGCAGACAGACAGACAGACAAACAGACAGACATTAGCTGCAGTGGTGCACGTGCATCATCGACTGTGCGACCAGTTTGAACATGTCATCATCGTCGTCGTCGTCGTCGTCGTCATCGTCGTCGTCGTCGTCTGAGTTTCTTTCGTTCGCCTCTTTCTCTTATTTCTATTGACGTCTGCACAAGAATAATTATCATATGAAAGACGACGACGACGATGACGATCTATCAGAACGTTTCTTTCGATCACTTTCTCATTGTCCTCCTCCTCCTCCTCCACTTACTTATTATAACGTTCACCTTCTCGTCCACCTTCCTCCTCTCTCTACCTCCTCTTCCTCTTTCTCTTCCCCTCTTCTTCTTTCTTCTCCTCCTTCTCCTCCTCGTCCTCGTCCTCCTCCTCCTCCTCCTCCTTCTTCTTCTTCTTCTTCTTCTTCTTCTTCTTCTTTCTCCTCCTCCTCCTTCTACTCCTACTCCTCCTCCTCCCCTCCTCCTTTTCTTCTTTTTCTCTTTCTCCTCCTCCTCCTCCTCCTCCTCCTCCTCCTCCTCATTGTCCTACTTCTTCTTCTTCTTCTTCTTCTTCTTCTTTCTCCTCCTCCTTCTTCTACTCCTACTCCTCCTCCTCCCCTCCTCCTTTTCTTCTTTTTCTCCTTCTCCTCCTCCTCCTCCTCATTGTCCTACTTCTTCTTCTTCTTCTTCTTCTTCTTCTTCTTCTTCTTCTTTCTCCTCCTCCTCCTTCTACTCCTACTCCTCCTCCTTCCCTCCTCCTTTTCTTCTTTTTCTCCTTCTCCTCCTCCTCCTCCTCCTCCTCATTGTCCTATTTCTTCTTCTTCTTCTTCTTCTTCTTTCTCCTCCTCCTCCTTCTACTCCTACTCCTCCTCCTCCCCTCCTCCTTTTCTTCTTTTTCTCCTTCTCCTCCTCCTCCTCCTCCTCATTGTCCTTCTTCTTCTTCTTCTTCTTCTTCTTCTTCTTCTTTCTCCTCCTCCTCCTTCTACTCCTACTCCTCCTCCTCCCCTCCTCCTTTTCTTCTTTTCTCCTTCTCCTCCTCCTCCTTCTCCTCATTGTCCTACTTCTTCTTCTTCTTCTTCTTTCTCCTCCTCCTCCTTCTTCTACTCCTACTCCTCCTCCTCCCCTCCTCCTTTTCTTCTTTTTCTCCTTCTCCTCCTCCTCCTCCTCCTCATTGTCCTACTTCTTCTTCTTCTTCTTCTTTCTCCTCCTCCTCCTTCTACTCCTACTCCTCCTCCTCCCCTCCTCCTTTTCTTCTTTTTCTCCTTCTCCTCCTCCTCCTCCTCATTGTCCTACTTCTTCTTCTTCTTCTTCTTCTTCTTCTTCTTCTTTCTCCTCCTCCTTCTTCTACTCCTACTCCTCCTCCTCCCCTCCTCCTTTTCTTCTTTTTCTCCTTCTCCTCCTCCTCCTCCTCATTGTCCTACTTCTTCTTCTTCTTTCTCCTCCTCCTCCTTCTACTCCTACTCCTCCTCCTCCCCTCCTCCTTTTCTTCTTTTTCTTTTTCTCCTCCTCCTCCTCCTCATTGTCCTACTTCTTCTTCTTCTTCTTCTTCTTCTTCTTCTTCTTCTTTCTCCTACTCCTTCTCCTCCTGCTCCTCATTGTCCTCCTTCACCTATACATCCATGCATATTCCGTGCATCCGTTCCCTTCCATCGCTTCCCATCCGACGCCTCGAAATGACACGGAGGAAGTGCGAGTGCAGTTGGTCGACGGACGTACATCATACACACATGTGCAATCGTGCAATCGTGCATTTGTGCATCACCTGAGAGCAGCAGCACCAGCATCACCAGCAGCAGCAGCAGGATGAGAAGGCCTGCAGAGGATGCGGCTGGATGACGACGATGGTCTGATGTCCAGTGTATAGGACGACTCTACAGAACAGGAAGAGAAGGTTTCCCTCTCTGAGATGACTGTCATAGCTGCCGGTGCATTGCACTTGATCACCCCATGCACCATCACACACACACATACACACGCACACACACGCACGCACACACACGCACACAGTAGCATACATGACAAACACGTGACACTTGCATTTATATACAGCGACCGAGGAGACATGTGTTAAGTGCAAACGATGCACGGTTCATCACGTGTCACACAGTCACAGAATTCAGTGACCGGATGCAACACCTATAGTTTCTTTACGAGAGGGGTTATCAGGGAAGAGACCGAGAGAGAGAGAGAGAGAGAGAGAGAGAGAGAGAGAGAGAGAGAGAGAGAGAGAGAGAGAGAGAGAGAGAGAGAGAGAGAGAGAGAGAGGCAGAAACAGAGGCAGGGACAGAGACAGATACTGAGACTGATGAGGTGAGACTGAGACAGACACAGATAGACAGAGACAGAGAGAGAGAGAGAGACAGAGAGACAGAGAGAAAACGAGAGAGCCAGAGACAAAGATAAAGACAGAGACATAGAGACAGAGAAATCGGTCGATGAATGCGTCTAGTAGACCTTCTTATGAACAGTAAATCAGATTTTCAAATGGATTGAATCTCTGAATCTCAATATATTATAGGCCCATGCAGCCATGCAGCGCAATGAATGCAACGTGAGCATAAATTGCATAATAGGATCTTAATAGGATGCTACTATTATTTTAGGCAGCGTTTTTCACATGTCACAAAAGTCTGGAGGTCGACATGCATGACCTATTTTACATATATATATATATATATATATATATCACGATGAATACGAACGCAGCTCGGAATCTGACGTCGTTATATACTGTGTATGCTACTATAACTCTGTCATAAGAGATATTATGATTGTATGCTGGTCTATACCTTACCCAAACATCTTTTCAGTTACTTAGCAGAGGGTGTTAGATGAAGACCCCTCCCTCATATAGAGCTGAACCATCGTATACTCTCGACGACAGCTGAAACAATGCATATTCGCAAAATCTGTTTCATCTTCGACCTTTACCTCTATAATATCTTTTTCACGCTTTCGTCTCTTCTCGAATTGACTACTGTATATTAGTCTGTCCTTATTGCCTCCACCCTAAGATTTGTCTATCTCATCTACAGCTTGTATACTCAATGCTGCTGCTAGGTTCATTGCCCGTCTTCCTCGATTCTTCCACATTTCTACATTCATGGCTGAACAACTTCACTGGCTTCCACTCTCTGCCCGTACCACAATTCAAAGTTCTTATTTTGGTCATCAAGTCTCAATTAGGTCGTGTCAATTGAGGAGACATCTTTGTGATCTTATACTTCGCCCTGCGTTGCGTCCCCTTAGAGTAGACTAAAGTCCTCTGATCGGCTTGACCTCTTTGTCCTCACCCCGAATCAGGACCGCCATCGCTCAATCCAGGTCATTGCCTGCATTGGTCTCTCTCTATGGAATGGACATTCCCCCCATCAGTTCGCTCTGTCATCCTAGCTCTCTTGCAGTCTTTCGTAATCTTTTCTCGTCTAAAATCCTGCCTTTTTTCTCGGGTTTCAGGCACTGGGAGCGCTTCTGAAAGTCTCTTGCTGCGAGAAGCGCTTCATAGATGGCCAAATACAATGCAATGCAATTTATGGGTCTTTATTGTGCTTGCATGTTGTTGGAACCAGTGTATCTTATGCATATTTATCTAATCAATATAATTAATATTGACTGATTGACTGACTGATTGACTGACTGATTGATTGGCTGATTGATTGACTGATTGATTGACTGATTGATTGACTGATTGATTGACTGATTGATTGACTGATTGATTGGCAAAGCATTGATTATGTGCAACAGTGATCGAATATTTATTAAGCGCCAATCATAAAGTCAGTGTCACTCCAGATGTCTGTAGTGTGTTGACTAATACTGCTCGCTCATTATATGATCTGCATGTACAACATTGTACACTTGTACAGCTGAACTCATTGTTGCTGCAGTCCTACTAAGCGCTTTCGTATCGCTAATTAAAAGCATTAAGCATTGAACAAATCGTTCGTAGACAGAACAAGTTGCTTATGAACTAATCTGAAAGCATGGATGATTTAGCAGCTTACAAGATTAAGCGTTTTCATTACAAACACGAAGCATAGCTATAACTACATGTAGATAGCCCTATATGACATTGTGTATCTAATCTATTCACAAGTCGACTGAAAACTTTAATCTCTCACGCAAAGTTGAAGTCATGACCCGGCGAACAATCCCTTTACAGTGACAGAAGTCAAAGAGTTAATCCACCCACTGCTCAGCCTCCCCAACTGTCACCGAAAGCGGTTTAGGGTGGGCCAGCTAGCATGGCATGTCTCAACACTCCAATGCCAGATTGGCCCACCTTCGATCCACCCTTTTCCTTCGATCCACCCTTTTCGCTTAGGCAGAAGCCTCAGCTCTTAACGTAAGTTGTTGTTAGTCCAGGGTTTAGAGCCATGAGGCCATCGTCCTTTTCATGAGGTCAGAAGGCGGACGGACGAAAGGACGGACGGACGAAAGGACGGACGGACGGACGGACGAAAGGACGGACGAAAGGACGGACGGACGGACGAAAGGACGGACGAAAGGACGGACGGACGGACATTTGTCAGCCCAAGGCCTTAATAAGCCTAATTTAAGCCCGCGAGGACTGAGGTCATTTGTCGGCGCAAACATTACGAACGTCAACGCTTAGGCACTGCTGCTGCTGCTGCTGTTGCTGCTGTTGCTGCTGCTGTTGTTGCTGTTGCTGCTGCTGTTGTTGCAGTTGCTGCTGTTGCTGCTGCTGATGCTGCTCCAGTTCTAATAATCATTAGTAAAACATTAAGTCGGCGGCGGCGCTGTATATAGGCTTTTAATTAGGCGCGTGTCGACAGTCTCCCTCGGGCTCGGATTAGAACGCGGAAATCGATGATGGTTGAGAGGCTCCGCCTGGCGAATACTCCAGTAAATCCTCTGGGAGCTGATGATGGGAGGAAACGTTGGGCAGGCGAAGGCAGTGGGAGTATGCCGGGAAATAGGATTAGGCCAGACATTCCTGCGACTGGACAGTTGAACAGGACATGGAGAGGAGAGGCCAATTGGAAGGAAAGGGTCATTGTGGGTCAAAGGATTAACGCTACACTTTGGACTGAGACCAGAGCTGGTCAAGGAACGCTTCTCTCTGTTTGTCTGTTTGTCTGTTTGTCTGTCTGTCTGTCTGTCTCGCTCACTCACTCACTCACTGTCTGTCTGTCTGTCTGACTGACTGTCTGTCTGTGACAGTCTGTCTGTCTCTTTCTCAAGATAACTTAACTGCATCATAAAAAAAACTATACGTCCAGAGATGACTGCAATTATAGCAACAACGATGTGGATAGAATGATCATTGTGTATACAGCACATTTTGCTATGTGTACAACTGTACATGCCTATGTAGGTATACACGTGGGTTGGTAGGACATCGAGGATGACAACGAGAAACGATGGAGAAATGATTAAGGTTCACTTAAGGTTTGTCACAGTGGTCGTACACTTTGTCCATCTGCTTGATTTGTGATGACGGTTGTGATGATGACAGTTGTGGTAATGGAAGCGTTGTATGATATGCTCTTGATCATTGATGGCATTGATCATGATCATGAGTATGGCAATAATGAGGAACAGCCTCATGTTACTGCAGTCAATTAGAAAGAATACTGCGGGAAAAGAATGCCTTTCAATTGTGATACTGCGACTCATTCAGCATCGTCCACTCCGCTCGTCAAACAGATTTGATCTTCTAGTACCCCCTACTAGAACGGCTATAATGGCTCAGTCCCATTCCTTTACATCAATTGATCCCTGAATCTCTTTGGAATACGCTCCTCTCCCCATCTACTCGATCTCAAATTGTAGCTGGCAATTCCTCCTTCTCATTTTATTTTCTCAAAATCTATTTTATTCTTTCGTGTTCTTGTGCGCTGGAAGCGCCTCTGAACGGGTCACCCTATATTAGAGTCGCTTTATAAATGCTTTAATACAATGCAATACAATACAATTAAAGAATGTTTGTCGGGCCATTGTTTCAGGTGCGGACGTTGTTTGTCAGTGGTCTACCTATGGACGCGAAACCTCGTGAACTCTACCTTCTCTTTCATTCCTACAAGGTAAGTTATTTATAGCCGACGTCAAACAACAAAACTCTCGCAAGCTATTTATTTCTAAGCTAATTTATTTTATGCAAGTATATGCTAAGAAAGATCATCATCGATGATCGACGCACCGAAACCTACAAAGTCACCATTGTTCGTGGCCCAAACAAACACGTGGAACCCAACTCTGCATGGTGAGAATTGCCGAGCGGTTGTGAGATTCAATTCAAAGTTAACCGCATCATGTCAAGAATTCAGAGTTACAGTTGAAAATATGACAAGGTAAGTTTATGCATGGTATAAGAAACGATTAGCCTAACAAACGAAAGGTCGTCGAGATATTATTACAAAGACGAAGTAGAGTCAGGATTGAACCATGTACAATTGCATGTAGGCCTATGATACTGTAGGCCTATACATGTATGATATTGCGTCTTCCCCTTCTCGCGTAGAGTTTTTCACTATGCTTCTCTCTCTCTCTTCTGCCGCTCTGCATAGCTTCTCCTTCAAATGTTTTATCTTACCTGTCCCGTCTATCGCCCATGGCAGTTCATTGCTGGCAGCGCCTCAGAGTAGTTTCCTTGAAGAGCGCTATATAAATATTTGAATGAATGAATGAGAACACCATGCACAACCTGTCCGTATGGTCATCCTTCCTAAATTATATTCCCTCCATTTTTCTGGCTGAATCATGAGCAGCAAGTTGCGACAATGAACGTATACAGTATAGCCTACCGTATAATTGTTCCTCATCAATCATCATCTGTCTTTATCCATTCTCACCATGATGCTCATCGAAATCCTCTTCAGTCCTTCCTCTAGCTTCCTTGGTCACTTACTAGATTGTAAAGTAATACTTTATTCTAAAAGAATCGAAAGCACGTAATCGTAATTGAGCAAGCTACATGTACATATTCTACAACGCTTCTGAAGATGAAGAGCAAAGGGCATGCAGGGCACCACTGCAGGCATATTTACGAACTCGGTATTGTCCCTATTTAAATCAAGTGAAACAAAGGTGCTCCTGATTGCGCAGACTCGCTGTTAAAATGCTTCAAAATTACTTGAGGAAAACGATTTCATTGCTTGATGCCATAAATGTCGTTCAGAACTTCAGACTAACTATTGACATCACTATAGATTAAAATTCTCTCAACTTGCTTATATGTTATAGGCCTACTTCAAACTTATTGACATCACTAGATTAACACTCTCTCAACTTGCTTAGGCCTATACATGTATGTTATACTTCAAACTTATTGACATCACTAGATTAACACATATGTAATAATAATAATAATAATAACACTCTCTCAACTTGCTTATACATGTATGTTATACTTCAAACTTATTGACATCACTAGATTAACACTCTCTCAACTTGCTTATATGTTGTTGTCGTCGTCGTCGTCGTCATCATCATCAACATCATCAACATCATCGTCATCAACATCGTCATCATCATCTTGTCATCATCGTATTCTTTCTCATCATCGTGTATTTGTAGAATATTTTATGCGTACAAATATTAATCAATCGCGAAGGGTAATAGCGGCGAAATAGAACATGATCCTGTGAAATTAAATTTTCATTCGTTCTGGACTTTGAGCTCAGCATCCGTTTGCTAAGTACTTGAAGCACATCTATATTAAATAATCAGATCTAGGCCTAGCTATATATGCAATATGACGGCCTGTTACATGTGTGTGTGTGTGTGTGTGTGTGTGTGTGTGTGTGTGTGTGTGTGTGTGTGTGTGTGTGTGTGTGTGTGTGTGTGTGTGTGTGTGTGTGTGTGTTTTGGGCGTTGCGTGATTCTCTTGGCGGTTTTTCTTATCCCAAGAGATGAGACCGCAGGCAAAAAATCAATTTGCGAAATATGTTGGTAATTAATTGTGCATAAGAGGAGAAGGGGGTTATTTTGCCCTGGCGGCCAACGTGGCATCAATTGCAGACTCGTGCTATTGACCTCCCGCCTGCAGTAGAAGCCCCAGACCCCCATGATACGCGTCTCTAGTTCGTCCTTTCGTCTCCCTCTACATTTGCCACTATTGTCTCATATACATGTATAGTCCACGGAATGATGATCTGATGGAAGGCAATCTACTCTGCTCCACAGTGATTCATTCCTCTAACGATGCATTCAACATTATATCCATAATCACTCCATCTCCTGTTCGACATTTACGGATATATATATATAATACATTTTAAGCTTATAATATACAATTATGCATAGACTATTATATAATATATATTATGTAAGGACCTACGTATAGCTCTAGCGTATACTTCTTTAACCGCGGAGAATATGTGTCCACAAACGCAAATCAAATCATGAATGCATGAAGTAATATTTTGCAGGAAAAATGTTAAGTAGGCCTATAGAATTATGTTTTTTTATATTCGGCTTTAAGAAAGGAGTTAATCAACGGATTTGCAGTGGCTTCAGAAATATTCCATTGCCATGGGACCAAGCATTAGCATATAATTATAGTTACCGGTAGCATCGCCACGGGGGAGGGGTGTAGGGCAGCTACCCCTTCATTCCTCAATTCGACCGAATTTGAATTGCATGGGAGCGCTCCTGAGTAGGCAACCTACAACGCTACATTAACTTGCTGTAAGAAATCAGATAATTCCTGCTGATAGGTCGTGGGATTCGTGCAAATCAAGTGAGTCTTTCTGTGCTATCAGAGTGAGTATAGACTTTAGACCTATGTAATTTTATGTGGGTTGTGGTTTGACATCTCCTGCTGCAGTGCATCTTCTAGATGAATACCTCTCTGAGGCTCTCTCGGAGTCTCCCCCCCCAACGTCGAAGCTCTGGCGACGCCATCATGGTTAGGCCAATATGCATTGGTATACAACTATACATATGAGACTTTCAATCGAATGAGTCGATTAATTGGTGTCAGTGCGAATAGCCACGAAATCTGTAATTAATTAATTGAGGTTTTAATCAAAACTTCTTTGTATTCTTGCGCAATCGATTAATTTCGCAAAAGCGATTAATTTATTCCAATGAATTTTATTAAATGCTAACCGACGATGTTTTCAGCATTAAATATTCTCGTTGTAAACAAAGGTCGAATAAAGTGGAAAAGTTGTCTTCCAATGGAAAGAAGAATTCAATTTTTTCAGCACTTTTTTTAGCATATCGTCTATATTTGCTTTTTTCTTATAAAATTAGTGAATAGCACTTTCATCAGATAATTGTTATATTGGGCTAATTAATATCACAGTATGGCAGTCTATTAAAATCTTTGTTGTAGGCCTAATGCAAGAGGCGCTATATAAATATTTGAATGAATGAATGAGAACACCATGCACAACCTGTCCGTATGGTCATCCTTCCTAAATTATATTCCCTCCATTTTTCTGGCTGCATCATGAGCAGCAAGTTGCGACAATGAACGTATACAGTATACAGCCTACCGTATAATTGTTCCTCATCCTAGTTGTAAAAACAGCTCTGAAATTTTGGGGAGGTCATTCCGGGGGATTTACCACCCCGGATCGAGATGCTTAGATAAAAACAATTCAATTTATTCAATTCAACTCTTCAACTCATGTTTTGGTTTCGGTCGCGTTGAAGTAGGCCTATATTCGTTTAATTTCAAAGTAAGACAAATCCAGGTGACATAGCGCACCGGGTTACAGGTCTGAGATATAAAAAATAATACACAGAAGTAATAATAAAGTCTAGTAATAATAATGTAATAAAATCGCAGCAGCCATGAGCTGACACCCATCAGTCATGTTGTTGATGTTAAAATAGACAGTTGATGTTGAATTACTGTAATTGAATGAGAATAACGCCTGCTATTATATTAGGCCCTATGCCTAACAAGGATCAAAACTTCTTTCAACAATGACTCTTAAGCGCAGCTGCAACCGTGGCCTGTAGGCTATTTGTCTTCTTTTTGATAAAGCCGATTAAAGTGCTCAATATCTATAGCAGGCGTAATCGTAGTCGTTAGCTAGAAACTTCTATTTTGTAGACGCCACTCGAAAGCCAAGTTCAGGACACCACCTTATTGACGAGCGCTGACACACATATTGCAGGACGTGTAGGACTACGTGTGTGCCTTCAGAGTACGCGGGACCGATAAAATCTAGTATATCCGAGGCCTCGTTTTCGTTAGAAAATACAAGCATTTTAATTGAAATCACTGAGTTCTTCAGGCTTCCTCTGTGTCCAATACTTTGTTAGCTCATAACTTCAGATGACCTTCTTATGTCCTTGAATAGTGTCTTCTGTATTCAACAGACGCGTAAATACCGCACCCTGAGCTTTGGTTACCAAGGCAACGTATTGTGATCGCGGGTGCGACATGATTGGCTGTAGACCGGTAACCAAGGCAGCGTATTGTGTTCAACGCTGTGCTATCATTGGCTACAAGCGGTTCGTTTTCGGCGTGAAATTCATAAAAATGGAGCGATCCCGTACGGCACTCAGTCCCTCCTACGCTGGAAGAAGATCGGAAGAACACCAAGAGGATGGAAGACTACGAAGATCTCGAACTGGTAAGTTTGACTTATATAACTTATGCTGGCCGAAGGGAAGCGGTCCTCGGACCGCCTCTCTTCGGCCAGTGTAAGAGTCAAACTTACAAGAGAACCGGGCCATTGTAGGCCTTAGACAGGAGTAATGATAGGCCTAGTTGATTTTTAAGTGTAAGGTTAATTAGATGGAATAGGACTATTTGAGCTTTATCTATATTTAGATTATTCTATATTTTTTCTATATTTAGACTTTTCTATATTTAGATTTATTATTACTAGTCCTGTATACGGACCGATGTCTAAGCGGTTAAGCGTAGACATTGGCCTTTTGAATATAGCTTAGATTCAGGCGATTGTTGCCCTATAAGGCGTTCTCTTAGGGCAGGGTGTTGTTGTTCTTGATTGCGCAGGAAGAAGACCTGGGAGAGGAAGTCGAAGCGAGTCGGAGGGCGAGGTCTCGCAGCGCTCGGCCGGGAGCGTCGGCAGCAGCGGCGGCCAAGGACGACGATGACGAGGGAGGGACTCCTTCGAGACGGAGACGGAGACGGAGGCGCGGCCGACGAGGGAGCCGTCGCCGACGAGGGAGCCGTCGCCGACGACGAAGCCACGGACGCCGCCGACGACGTCGCCGACGCCACTACTAGACGACGCTGCTACGATCGGGAGGGCGTCCTCCTCCTTCTACGCTGAAGACGGGAAAGATACGAGCGACCGCAACAGATGAACTGTCGTCTGCGAACTTATTTAAAATACTAGACCGATGAAGTCTATGAATGTTCGCTCAATAAAAGTTGAAAAGAAATAACTTGTCTTATTCTTCTAAGGTTATAGGCCTAGATAGGTTTTAGGCCTAGTCACTTTAGGCTGCCCAGCAGACCCTATAGGTTCCCTGTGATGTTAGGCTCTCCCGTAAATTGGAGGTTTCAGCTTCAGGAGTTCTAGGGTTATAAGTCTAGATAGGTTTCAGCCACTTTAGGCTGCCTGCAGACGATTAGGCTACCCGCTCCCTGTAGTATTAGGCTCTCCCGTAGCTTCAGAAGTGTATGCTAGACCTATTCATCATCCCAATTAGAAAGTCAGTCCCTCCACTGGTAGTGGCGTCGCTACCATAGGCCTAGGTCGAGGAAGGTCATTTCACATACTGCCAATTTTGCCCATGACCTGTCTTGTGACCTGCCAAAATTCTTTGGAATTTTAGTATCTTCCTTACATTTAACTTCCTCGACCTTCTAAATAACTGATTATGACCTTGACACGACCCCTGCTGAAATTGTAGACCTATAGGACTAGCTAGCGCCGCCACAGTCGTCCAGAATTTTAAGTCCAACCTCCACACATACACACAACACACACAACACACACAACACATACACAAACAATATACGACCTTGGAATCAACACAGTGATGGTAGACAGCTGATTGACAAAAGTTGCAGTGCAGCATGACAAAATTGCTCTGTGGACTTTGACGAGGAGCTTTTCCATCAATAGCAGACAAACCGACATTCTGCACAAATCAGAGCAATGGGCTATCTCTCACATTCCAACTTTCATTAGGCCTACAAGGAAATTTGAGATATTTATAATTACAGTGGCACGTGACTTTACGACGGCTCAACACGCATAGGGTTACAGCAGCGCACCTACTAGTGAGTCAACATTTATAAGCGCATGTACGATTGCAGTACCAATGCCATCTCCCGAAACGAGAAAGTCAGAGTCTTGATTTCATGACAGTTCTGTTCTGTTTGTTTGTATGTGCGCTTGTCATAGCGCTCATTCAAGCTCTTCACTACTCAGAGGCGCTCCAGAGTCCCGACCAAAGCACGGACACTGCATCGGAGTTTCACACCGAAGCGCTTAGCAATTGCGAGTGATTGAAGGACTTTCCCAAGTCCATACGCGGCGACTTGAGGTGGATTCCCCGGCTGCAAGGCAACGAACATACCCACTACACCACCGCGCTCCACTGTTATAGACTAAAGATGCACTCAGGGTTTACACTGGGTGGGAACGCCGTCCCCACTGCTCTTGCAATTCTTTGCTGCCGGAGTTCCCACTGCTCACCATGCATGGAACCCTGGAAACACATCCATTACAACAATTATTCTTTGGCATTCCCATTTACCACTGCTCGCCCTTTCGGCCTTCATGCTGCTGGTGTTTCTTCATCTTCAGTTTTCCGTCCGAAAAACTGATGACCTTTTTTTCATCCGGACGAAATCTTCAGAAAATGTCACCAGCTCATTCAATTTTTTGCATTTTTTATTTCGGGGGGTGTTTCATGCTTTTATTTCATGATTTTTACATCATGTGCTAGTAGCCTAAACGCATTCTTTTATTTTTTGCATTTTCTATTTCGAGGGTGTTCAAACACCCGAGGCACCCCCCGCCCCAGCTACGGTCTTGTCATCATCATCATCAGCAACCATGGGCTCAACGCCCGTAGGTGTCTGATGCCATCTTCACTCTAGGCTCTTCCATCGTCCTCTGTCCATTGCGATGTGACTCAACTCTTGGAGCGATGCTCTGCCCCATCCGGTGATGTCGTCTAACCATTCTCTACGAGGTCTTCCTCTCCTATTTGTACCATATCCATTCGTCCGAACATTAGCGCTTTGATCTTTCTCTCGTTGCTCATTCTACAGACGTGTCCAACCAATCCTAGGCTCCTAGCTTTATCTGGATCAGTAGATTTATATATATGACTTACATGTTTGCAGTCATCATTGCCGTTGAATTTCGAAGATTATTTAACAAGTTTGTTTAACTTTGGATCAATCAAACAAATGATTACAGTGGTATAGAAGAAGCAGAGAAATGAAAAAATGAGATCAATAGATACATGTACATACACATGAAATTATTATGAGATAATATGCTACGCATAATGCATGACAAAATTGGCAACGAGAAACGCGCACACACACATCACGTATACATGTGCACACACATCACCTGTTGAATTCTCTCTTTCCCTGTCAGTTCAACTGATTCTTAGCTGTAATAATTATTATTATTTCCTCATTGTTAAGGGTGATTTTTTTTCAGGCTCATAATATACAATGTTATACATGCATGCAAGTGATTGAAGATCAAAATATCAATGACGTAGGCTACAGTAGGCTATATGACTGTTGCTGCAAAAAGAGCGATCGAGAGAGACAAGTTCTCACTGGCATCCATGTACATATAGACCTACCTTATTCAATCAAATCAATCAAATGCGTTTATGTCGAGCAGAATTGAAAGAATCTGGGATGAAACCCAAACCTCCGAATATACTGGTTATATGGAGAGGGAATGTAGGGAGAGGGAGTATAGAGCTGTAATGAACGACTCGAGTGTTCTCTGTGATTTGTATGTTATTAAAGTGAAAATAGCGTTGCTGATGGTAAGAGGAAGAGCGGCGAATGGTTGGGTTTTGTGAAGGACGTGTATGCGATGGGAGACGATCGCGATCTCAAACTCATCTTGGTTTAGGCCTACATATATATATGTGTATATATATATGTGTGTATATATATATATATATATATATATATAGTGGTGGGTGCACAATAGCCTATTGGTATTGGTCGCTGTGAGAGAACTCGTGTGTGTGTGTTTTTTTAATTCTAGGGCTATGAAGCGTCACAGCTGAAAGTGGGAGGCAAGAACGGAAAGACGACATCGGTATGTCTACTGTCTACAGTTACTGTATCTGTTTTTATATAAGGAGCCCTTGTAACGGCATGGCTGTGTTACTGCGCCATATAAATTGCCGTTATTATTATTATTACTACTACTACTACTACTACTACTACTACTACTACTACTACTACTACTACTACTACTACTACTACTACTACTACTACTACTACTACTACTACTACTACTACTACTACTACTACTACTACTACTACTACCACTACTGCTGCTGCTGCTGCTGCTGCTGCTGCTGCTGCTGCTGCTGCTGCTGCTGCTGCTGCTGCTGCTGCTGCTGCTGCTGCTGCTACTACTACTACTACTACTACTACTACTACTACTACTACTACTACTTAGTTGTCCTTGGTGCTACATCCATCCACCCATACATCCATTCATCCATCCATTCATCCATCAATCCATGCATCATTTCATTCGTCCATCTATCCATCCATCCATCCATCCATCCATCAGTGTTTATATGTATGTATGTAAGCACGCTTGTATGCTTGTGTCTATGCACAATGCGCGTGTGTATGAATGCATGCATGCATGTATGTATGTATGTATGTATGTATGTATGTATGTACGTGTGGATGCATATAGTATAATTTATCATCCTATAAGTATAATTGATTGTTGAATTTACCTCCAATTTTTGAAGCTACATTCGTGTGTTACGCTCCATTGATTTCTTCTGTGTTTCGTTTGTCAACATTTTGCAGCCAGTCGGATTCGTAACTTTCTCATCGCGAGAGTCGGCAGAAAACGCAAAACAAGATTTGCAGGTTAAAGCTTACATGTATACTTTCCTCTGCAGGCCTTCTCTTCTTCTTCTTCTCCGCCCTTTCTCTACTTCCTCCTCCTCCACTTTATTATTTTTTGTCGCCCGAGGTATAAATGATCCCTCAGGCTTTAAAATCATTAATAAAAGCTTTGTTGTTCTGGAGTTAACGGTCCTCCTCATCGGTCAATTGTGCAAAAGTGCCTCGAAATGCAACGGCATTCAACTTCTGCGTGCAAATTGACAGACGCTGAAACAAGCGTGCTGTCTCCTGCGGATCCCCAGAAACAATGGTCAGACGCCGACCAAGTTCTGACAAGAACTCCCGACCCTGAGCGTTGATAGGCCCCAGGGTCTCCAATGCCACCGGAATAAAATCATACGCAGTCCATGGGGATTTTATTATTATTATTATTATTATTATTATTATTATTATTATTATTATTATTATTATTATTATTAGTAGTAGTAGTAGTAGTAGTAGTAGTAGTAGTAGTAGTAGTAGTCGTAGTAGTAGTAGTAGTAGTAGTAGTAGTAGTAGTAGTAGTAGTAGTAGTAGTAGTAGTAGTAGTAGTAGTAGTAGTAGTAGTAGTAGTAGTAGTAGTAGTAGTAGTAGTAGTAGTAGTAGTAGTAGTAGTAGCAGTAGTAGCATTATTAGCATTAGTAGCATTATAAGCAATATTAGCATTATTATCATCATCATCATCATAGTCATCATCGTCGTCATCATCGTCGTCATTATCATCATTGTCGTCGTCGTCATAATCATCATCATTACAATTCGTTTTGCATGTTTTTCTTCTCGTCCTTCTTCTGTTTCCTTGTTCGTCTAAACGATGTCCTTCTTTTTTCAGTTCCTATTCTTTCTACGTTTTGTATGTTCTGCTGCTGATCTTGGCATTCCTTTTGCTTGATATGATATAATCGATATAATAAAAATTATATTATGCTGTTTGACCTAATTGTTCTCATTGCTGTTGTTGTTGCTGGCCTTTTTATAGCTCCAGTTTTTAAATTAATTCTCATTCCGCACTCTTCTTCTTCATATCATAATATTGCACTTTTAATTCCGTTTGTCAATGCTCCTCTTTTACTTGAATACTTCTGCTCTTCCTGTTTCCCATTCAACCGACTGATATGTGAATCGTTCGTTCGTTGGTGACCTTGACAGGGCGTTCGGTTCGACCCGGAGCAGCCTCAGTTGCTTCGTCTGGAGTTCGCCAAGAGCAACACGAAGATGGCTCGACCACCTGCTCCGAGACAGCAGCAGATTCCGTCTCCATCGCACATCCTCCTACCATCGCATCACCACCTCCATCACCACCACACTCCTCTTTTCGGCCAAGTCATAGCGCGTAATTTTACAAGTTATTCCAATGGATAGCAGAGCAGTTAGTTAATCGAAAGAATAAAATTAATGTGGTCAGTCGGTTAGGTCGAAAGTCAGCTTAATTGTCCTTCCGTTTCACACAGTAACCACAAAACATATATTTTCTCGATTTCTGTTTCTTGTATATAAACAGTAAAATGATTTAAGAATCTTTCTGATTTAACTTGGAATTCGATATATTCTGAAGGCATTCGATTGCATTTGAGAGACTTAAGAGAGGAAGATTCTCCAACGGACTACATTAGGCTGAATTCCCTTGAATACGAGGTTGATTGGACCGCGGCCTGTTCGACCGGACTTAAAGGGATTTAATTGCAATAAACTACTGACAATATATACGGACTTGATTGGACAAATTAAGACTGAATGAATCAACGCCCTGACTGAATATTTTTGTTGGTAGAGCAGGTTGCCCATACATGTAGGTCGATTATGCTCGTCGTCAGAACAACACTAGAAACCCGAGTTAGTTTAGATTAGATCATTAGGTGGTTTATAATGAATGGTATAATGGATGATGTGAAAGTGATGCGGATGGTACGGTGACTTTTTTAGAGGAACTGTGTCCTGCTGGTTTCGCTGAGGCCTGGCCTCCTCCTCCGCCTCCTCCCAATGCCCTGCAGCCCTGTCCCCCTCCTGCTCATCCTCATGTCTCTTGCTCTATTGCTCCTGGTCAACTAATCACAACAGCAGCAGCAGCGGCATCAACTCACTACACAACGGACATCATCCAGAAACACCTGCAGCAGCAGCAGCAGCAGCAGCAGGCGTCAATCCCCGCAATGCATCATCACAGCCACCATCACCACCAGCATCAGCAACATCATCAGCATCAGCAACCGACGGCCATCATCCAGCATCCCGCCTTTATGCAATCAACAGCTATACAGGTATGAAGACAATCTGTCAATATCGATATCTCTTGTTACCGTTATCTTACCAATCATAATTATCGAGTTAGCATTTCTCCACCAAATCGACATCAATTGCTGTTCCAGCGATCAGTGAATAATTATAATCTATCGACATTAATCATAACATTTAACCTTCGTAACTGTTGTTGACTTTCACACAACACCTCTAACTTGCTCTAAGCGTTTAAGGTTTCACACAACGCCATTCAATTCGAAAACAAGCATGTGAAGTTCACACATTATTAAGTACTACGTGAGCATGAGCATGCATATTGTATTTATTGTACGCATGTAGCCTACATGTATGTATAATGTAGAGCGAACAGAAGGAGAATGTATGCATGCATGTATGTATGTATGTATGTATGTATGTATGTATGTATGTATGTATGTATGTATGTATGTATGTATGTATGTATGTATGTATGTATGTATGTATGTATGTATGTATGTATGTATGTATGTATGTATGTATGTATGTATGTATGTATGTATGTATGTATGTATGTATGTATGTATGTATGTATGTATGTATGTATGTATGTATTTATGTATGTATGTATGTATGTATGTATGTATGTATGTATGTATGTATGTATGTATGTATGTATGTATGTATGTATGTATGTATGTATGTATGTATGTATGTATGTACGTATGTATGTATGTATGTATGCATGCATGCATGAATGCTCTGAATGAATGAATGCTCTGAATGGATGAATGCTCTGAATGGATGAATGAATTAATTATTTAATGAACGTACGTACATATATAATACGCATGAATGTATGCATACTTTTAATTATGTACAAATGTATGTCATAAATAATAATTATATTTAACGAGGTATGCACTTGGTGAACTCTATCGAAAAATTTCAGGTGAATTTTGACAAGATATAATTATTCCCTGAATGGACTTTTTATCCATCGATTCGGCCTAAAAGCTTTCATGAGTGGCGATGGATGGGTGGAGGGCTGTTATTGTATCCACCAGATATTATAGATCTGTTTTTTTCTTTGTGGCGGTGCTTCAGAAGTTGTCAGGCTTTGGAGTTCTACATTTGAAGGCGCTGCTGCTGCTGCTGCTGCTGCATTGCCGTCGTGCGTAGTTTTGTGGACCATGCAATGCCCCGTGCAAGAGATGCGCTGAAAGCACGCAACAGATGAAAGCATGCAACAGCGTTTGAGATTGATAAGAGGCGTGCCAGGCATACAGACAGACTAACAAACAGACAGACAAGCATAGACATATACTGGCAGACAGACTGACTACAGGCAACAGCGTCTAAGATTGATAGGAGGCGTGCCAGACATACAGACAAACAGACAACGCACACAGACAGACAACGCACACAGACAGACAACGCACACAGACTAACATACCGGCAGACAGACTGACCAGCAGGCAGGCGGACGAACGGACAGACAGACAGACATATCATGTATTAATGTATTAATGTCTATTTATTAAGCGCCACCGATCAGCTGACATTAACCATGCCTTAAAAACAGCGATGAACAACAAATGTAAACATGGTGTAGGATTGAACCCATAATTTATTATTATTATACTCTACAAGTTGCAAGGTAATAGCGTTCTGACGTTCAATCGAGCATCAGCTTCATCCACAGGCAGACAACCAGGCATTCAGTCAGAGTGACGGACAGACAGACAGACAGACAGAGTGATACCAATGGAGAAGGCTTCGAGAATCTGTAGGAGATACGTTGCTGCTGATGTGTCACTAATACTCACTATGTGAACACAGACTGACTGATCTCGTTGATCTGTTGCTGGAAAACTCGGTCGTCATTGAGTAGCCTAGAACATCTCGGCTTCTATTGTAGTCTACTTTTCCTAATCTTGTCCTGTTGTTTACAATAACTGTTCAAATTATTATTACTACTATATGACCGCTTAGTTTAAGTCAGACCTTAAACATATATGTTATCTTGAAGACGTTTATCGAATGTAGACTCTTTTCTTCTCTTATTCTAAATTTCAATCGTGTTAGGTAATGTAAATTACGAATTAAAGTTAAACTTAATTGCATATACATTATTATAGGAAAATTATTCTTTGCCAGGCGGGCATCGATTGATCGCATTAGGCCTATAGGTGATGATACTCGACCGATACTCTAAGACTAAATCCTTCTTCTCCAGTGCACCGCTCAGTTGATTGAAGCCTACACAGGTGCATGATTGACAGGTGCGTGATTGGCAGGTGCGTGATTGATTGACAGGTGCGATTGCGTGCGTCGTGAAAGCTGTTGACGCTGACTGCATGATGACATTGACGACAGTACGACGAGAAGACATGGGTGACGATCGACGGCGGTGGCGCTTTATAACATATAAGCTTATGCTATGAAACGTCTGCGCGGTGTAGTAAGGGTCATGAGGCCTTTTGAAGACTACAGACTCTCACGCCCATCAGTCGCCGTGGCAGATGAGGACGATGCTTGTGATGTTTGGCTTTCTTACTTGCTATCTGTCTATTAGACCTTCTGTATCTGTCTTTATACAATATACATCTGTGCCTGTATCTGTATTTGTGTCTGTATCTGTATATGTGTCTGTATATGTGTCTGTATCTGTCTTTATACATCTGTGTCTATATATCTCTGGGAATATCCACCACAGATAAAAAATCAATTTAGGATATGTGTGGGAAGGGCCTACTACGGCCTAGACTCTAGACTCTAGGGTATGGTGTAAGCACGGTGGCTCGAAGAGCGCACGCCTTGCATGTGATGAGCGCCTTGCATGTGATGAGCGCCTTGCATGTGATGATCGCATTGCATGTGATGATCGCATTGCATGTGATGTGCGCCTTGCATGTGATGATCGCATTGCAAGTGATCGCATTGCATGTGATGATCGCATTGCATGTGATGATCGCCTTGCATGTGATGATCGCATTGCATGTGATGAGCGCCTTGCATGTGATGATCGCATTGCATGTGATGATCGCATTGCATGTGATGATCGCATTGCATGTGATGTGCGCCTTGCATGGCTGCCGACAATTGAATTTGACTCATGTGATAACTTGTGATCATCCGTCATGCTATGAATCGTAATCGTACTATTTATGTTGCGCCTGTTTGAAATTAAACGAAGCTTTATCAGCCTATATGAACCTATGTATATAATATTATATCCTATACTTATATATATCTATATATATATATATACAAATATTGTATGTATTTGTGAATGATGCAGGTTCCTCATGGGGCTGTGTTGGCGAGTGGCCCAGCCTATACGACACCTGCAGTAGTAACACATGGGGGTGCGGCGGCGGCGGTGGCGGCAGGCACTCTTCATGGCGTCAACGGGTCAGCCATCGTTCCCAGCCCGATCGTTGGGACGACGGCCCCTCCTGGTTCGACGATGTCGATGCCGGCGGCGGTGGCAGGCAGCGTCGCCTGCTCTGGGTTCATAGTGGCCGGGTTCGGTCCCTTCTGCTCCGAACAACAATTCAAGGAACTGTTTGGCAAGTAAGGCATATATTGACGTCATCAGTCATGCCTTCTCCTCCTCCTCCTCCTCCTTCTTCTTCCTCCTCCTCCTCCTCCTCCTTCTTCTTCTTCCTCCTCCTCCTCCTCCTTCTTCTTCTTCCTCCTCCTCCTCCTCCTCCTTCTTCTTCTTCCTCCTCCTCCTCCTCCTCTTCCTTCTTCTTCTTCTTCTTCTTCTTCTTCTTCTTCTTCTTCTTCTTCTTCTTCTTCTTCTTCTTCTTCTTCTTCTTCTTCTTCTTCTTCTTCTTCTTCTTCTTCTTCTTCTTCTTCTTCTTCATCATCATCTTCTTCTTCTTCTTCTATACCACACTTGATAGGTCATAAAGGCCTATAGGTCTAAGCTATATGTTTACAGAGGATATTTGATTACTTTTATATAGCTTCTGGTACTGTCTACTTTCGCAGATGAAAATAAAAATTAAGTAGAATCTTGCTTTTACAAAAGGTTTCATTAGGCTGCGTGCCATCTCTCAGATTGACCTTTTCATATTTTCCCATGATTCAGCCAACGGCTTTCCTTTTAGCCACATAATTTGCCTATCAAGTAATTACAACGACGCAACGATGAAGCAGAGTCTATCCTGACTAACAATTTTCGCTTATTCAACAATCCGCAACCGGTTGCAGTGTACAGTTATCCATTAATCTTAATGAACACCAATCTTGACTACTAACAGAACAGACAGCCTGCAATACACGGCGCTAATAGCAGCCAACAAAGAACGTCGTCTATCGGGAGATTCGGAAATCGAACTCAGCGCCGCTGATCTCCATGCCACAGTGTGTTATCCATTAATTCTACATGATAATTGTTATAAATATAGCCCAATAGAATACTGTGACACCACGATGTAGTGAATGTGTGTGTTATTGGCAGCTATGCAGGATTTTCCGGCTGGAGACGTCAGGCTACAAAGGCTTCTTCGGCTGGCAACGGAGGATCATTAGCCATCGTCGAATATCCGGTTAGAATAATAATTATTATTGAGACTTGACGGTTTTTTTTAGCCGCGCTTATTGGCTTAATTGTTTTAAATATGTCTTTTAACTGTTGACTCTTTTGATCAGTGAGCGCACCATTTCAAGGTCAGAGTCACAATCTTTGTTTATCACTTTGACACAAGACTTCAGTGAGACCACCATTATTTTCAAGGTCAGGGTCTCAATATTTTTTGTCTATCACTTCCTCTTTGCATGATTTGCACCAATCGGTCAAAATAGCTAATTCTCACCATTCTAGCGATTTCATGCTTATGAACACACATGTGTCGTCGTAGACTCTTAGATAACAGTTGTTCTTCTCATGAACATTCTGCATGCAAAATTAACTGAGATGCACTATAGGTGCGCATTTGCATCTATCAAGATTTGGTTGAACTTCTTCGTTGTTCTGTTGGATCCCTTTGCCCTAACGTGAATCGGTGACCTGACCAGTGATCAGTAGATTCAGATATCCTGAGTGGCGCCAGTGGCCTGCTCTTGTGTAGCTTCAAAGAGCAGAGTTCTATAAATTTTGAAATCGTATAGTTACGATTTCCGATTAGGCCCACGATTCCGTTAGGCCTATGACAATCTGTTATTGCAATCGACCTATATATAGACTTTTATAGTCTATGCTTCTTATAGAATACATTACACCAACGACGACAGCAATCCACGACTGAACTCGGTTCATGCAACGATTGAACTTGGTTCATACAACGACTGAACTCTGTTCATGTCTGATTGTCCCATTCAGCGGCGCCCGCAGGCGTACGCACTTACGCAAGTGCGTACAGCAGCGGCGCCCGCAGACGTACGCACATAGGTAAGTGCGTACAGCGCGATAACCCAAAAGGTATGTTTTTGGGAAATTCTAGGTTGATGACTAAAAAAAAAAAGTCATCTGTTTTTTCGGCGGATAGAAAAGGTATGTTTTTTGGGAAATTCTAGGTTGATGACTAAAAAAAAAAGGTCATCAGTTTTTCGGCGACCTAACGAAAATTTCTCCCTGTTCGCCCCTCCATCGAAAATTTCTGTGCGTACAAGAAAAAAATCGTGCGGGCGCCGCTGTTCCCATTTCAGTGATGATAAGACTTGTAGGCCTGCTCTGGCATTAGTGTATGGAAGGTTCGATAATCGCGTGAATCTCGCTTACACATACATGATATATGCCACCTTTAGCTCCATATTTTATATGGAACGACGATTCGGCGCTGACGTCTTTCTTCTTTTTATCATCGCTAGCAGAGTACAGTGATTACGAGGTTGGCTGTACCTTAAAAGGACATGACCCGAATGAAACTGTACGACCGACGGCAATCAGAGGACACTGCAGCGAGTTCTGCTACCTGTATGTCGGCTATGCATACCAATTACTCACTACAAAGACACACAGACCCTACAACCTATATAATGTTTGTATGTATGTGTACTTGTTATAGCGCCCCTCAAGCTCTCACTACTCAGAGGCGCTCCCGAATGCAGAGCGGACACTGCATCGGAGTTTCACGCCGAAGCGCTGAGCAATTGTGAGGGAAGAACTTAATGTAGCCTATGGACCTACATTATTAGGCCTATATACATTCGTTCATCATCATCAACAACCGAGGGACCAATGCCCGTAGGTGCTCGATGCCGTTCTCGTTACTCCACGCCAGGTTTGTCTGTCCAAGGCAGCGTGTGTTAGGTCCTGTAATGGTGCTACTGGCATCAAGTTACAATCGTGTTTTTCTTTTACTGTCAGCGCATCGACACTCATCTGACAAACCCCTTATTGGGGACTGGTTGCCGCCCACGTTAGCCAGCTCTTTCAGGGTTCCGTACCATCCGGTATAGGCAGAAAGACCCGAGGAGTCTGATGATGGTGGACAAATTACGGTGGGGCTATACACTTTGGTGTGTATGATTATCAGCGCGTGTATTAGCCTATTGTATATAGGTACAGAATACCAAACATTGACTGACACTGTCCACTTACGTATAGGCCTACGCTGCACATTGTTAAACAACGGTGCAGCCTTAGTGCAGATCGAGTTGCGCGTCCTTTTCATAATTATTTTTGCGATCCTAGGGGAGAGTTGCCTAGAATGGACCGTTGCCTTAATTGGACCGCAGCCATTTAACACCCTAGACGCATTTTTGCTCCGTTTTCAAATGTTGTATTCTTGCGCGATTGAATATTGATCGTACCGCCGCAATCAGTTTTACGGAATTCTAAACATTTATTTAGTTGCGGTAAAAACTATATTTCACGTAGTTTTGATCTAATTTTTGCCCTACCTGACAATGAGTGTAGGCAATTTAGGCAAGCCTTCAAAATTGCAGTCACGTTTGTTTTAATCATAGCCAGGTTTCATGTTTAAGCAACAATACTCGATTTAGCGCTAAGACTGACACCTGTTAAACTATGACAGTGTGAGTAGAAGTAGTCCATGTTGCCTGAAATGGACCACATTAAGTCTCCTTAATTGGACCTATAATTTGGGTGTGGTCCATTTAAGGACACCAATACTTATAATGTTATTGGGTACGGTCCATTTAAGGATACCGGTACCTGCAATGTCCTGTTGTGATTCTTTAACCAATTACAATACCCTATTTTGGCATAAGTTTTATCGAACAACAGTCGACAGTGTGGCATGGGATTTGGCGATGCTTCTGACAAGCATAGAACGAATAATTTCAAAATATGCAATAAATGTCAGTTGTAGGCTTAATAGTTTCATAACAGTTGCTCTGAAGCAATACACTGCTATTATAGATGAAGATAATGTTCCTCTGAGCGAACTGCGAGCAATTCTTCTTGTATTAGATATACTCAAACAGATTTAACTGAGTACTAATGTAAGACTTCACAATCATTTATTCCCAGTATTAGCTAGGCCATATTATTTCACTATATAGAGGCCTTTATAGTCTATATGTAGACCTGCACTGGTTATTATGGCAGAGTACTTATAATTGTGTAACGCCCGCCCCTATCGGCCTCCCCGGAGTCGCCACTTCCGGATCCTCGCTCGATGGGACCGCGTGCTGCTGTAGACGGGCTCTAGAGATAGAGGGAGGACAGGAGGAGGTGACTTCCGGGTTCGAATCCCAACGATGGAAAGGCGGCCAGTTATTTCGACTTCCGGACTCCCTATATGAAATTGGCGGCCTACTAGCCAATCTATCACTTCTTCGCAATATACCAGGGTGTGCGAAATCTTTAGGCCTAGCACCCAAAGCTTCTTCCAGGCCGATGGTCGAGTGGTATGACACGTCCGCAGTGGTAATAGCGGTGGTCTTCAGTCCAGGGTTCAAATCTACAGCAGGCTTAGGTACCGGCGATGCCTCTAGCCTTTCCAATCGTGATACAACTTCCGTCAGCGCTTCCCTGACATTATCTCTTACAGCCGAGATCTCCTCTCTGATCTCCTCTCTGATCTCCTCTCTTACATTTGATTGCACCGCCAAGACATTGAATTCTACCGTGGAAATCGCCTCTTGCATGTCTCTAGCATTAGTCTGAATGGCTTCATGAGTAGACCTAGCATTAGTTTGAATGGCTTCATGAGTAGACCTAGCATTAGTTTGAATTGCCTCGAGCAATATCTCCATAGAAGAAGGGGGCCTAGAAGGCTGAGCAGGAGTGACTGGCCTAGACCCCTCCATAGCGCTATAGAAATGACTTCTATCGTAATAGCTCACAATCAATCAAGTATTCATTCAACGTCAGTTGCATTCAATGCCATCAAGGATCAAAGTCAGAAGTTTTATTTAATATTTCTTATTATTCACAATCAATGGAATCGTCTATTAGCATCAGTTATGTTCAAGGCAATCAAACATTAAAGTCAGTAAGTTTAATTAGCAGTTCCTATCATTTGTAAAGACATTCAATGAAAATCAAATGCAAACAATTCAATGCAAACACATATCAACCGGAGTAAGCCTAAATTAAATCCCGATTGACTCTAAAGTCCCACGGCCAATTTCAGTTCAGCCCAAAATATCTAAATAACCGATCGCATTAATTCCCCTTATAAAGCGTACCTTATTTCCGAAGACAAGGGACAAAGCCGACCGTGTGCGAAGAACACCGACGAAGTCGAATTCCAAGAGATGCGACGAAACACACAAGAAAGGCGTCGAGTTTGAAACGCCCGAAAGAGATCAGCTAAATCCGTCGCTGATTTCACGCAATGACCGAATTTCTACGTTGCGTAGGCTAAAGTGCGGCTATCAATCCAAGCCGTTTGAGAAAGACGCCCTTAGGCAACCAATATTACGAACAAACGCTTCGCAACACAATTTCGAAGAACGAGAGCAGAGCGCTGACGATTCGAAGCCCACGATATATCACTCCGTGTGACAGGGCGAAGAAAGACCTTGACGTATATTAATCCAGGAGTAGATCCAATGCGAAAGCGAAGGCAAAACTCGCAACGACGCTGATTCGTTTCTCGCAACAAACAAACTCTTTTATTTAATCGACTCCATGTCGAGAGAGAATGAATCGCCGACAGAATTCGTGTATACGCAACGACGCAGAAGACTAGTGTAAGCTGGCGCTGTATCCTGGCCGCGCTTCACTAAAACGGTCGAGCACGAAAACTACCAACAGCCGCAATACATCCAATCGCCTTGAGATTCCGTCCGCAACTCTGCCTCTCAACGGTGCGCTGCTCTCAACTTAACTATATCTCAACTTAACCGCCTTGCTAGCGGCCCGCTCTCGCTTTTATAGCTGCCTGACTCTGAGAGCGTCTCCCGTTCTACGCATGCGCAGCTAAGAGACCCGCGCGCTCTGATGCAGCAGCAATGCAGCTGTCTTTCGGCGGCAAGATCTAGCTGCCACGTGCGGCTTCTTCTGTCTGTCTGAAGTGATCTGTCTTTCTCTGTCTATCTCTCCTTCTGAAAAGCGACATCTGCCGTCAGTCACGTAGACCACAGATGCACCAGTTTAACCTTGCGAAAACACACATACACAGGCCCACACGCCTACAGTGTTTCCTTCTCAAACTGTCTCCCTGTCTGTCTGCCCGTATTGCTCACTCACTCTAGCCGTCGGACCACCGCAGAGAAGCGTGCGAAAGATAGCTTATTCTCATCGACAGCAAGCGGCACGCTCTTTGAAGACGGCCGAGGCGTCGATTGCCTTAACGTGGGAAAATATCAATTCAATGAAACAGCAGCTGTAACGGCCTACGTCACCGCTCGCCGAAATTCGAGTCAAACCGATATCAACATTAATATCTAGGTCACGATAATCACCGAAATAAAACAAATATATCAGATCCCTGAAACCCCATAATCGATCAAAAATTAAATAAAAATAAAATAATATTAACGTAGCGTCTTAGTTATACGCAAACGCTACAATTGGTCTGCAGGCAGAGGTTATGCCAGTCATAATGAGTCATATATTAACTTGATTTCAGCTACTGCAATTGTGCATTGATATTTTTAACTGTATGGTTAGACAATAAGTGTTTTAAAACGTTTCCCTTGCTTTTTGGGTAAAATTACCTTTTAAAAAGTCTTTAAAATATTGTGTCCCATTCAGGGCTAATGGTCCAATCAAGGACACCATGCGGTCCATTCAAGGAAACAGGTTGCCTTGATTGGACTTTTTAGGGGTACCGATTTGTTTAGTTATTTCTCATAAATCCACGAATATTTTCTGTCTTTTGCTTATTAATAACAAAGATGAACAATCAACCAAGCATATGGCTTGCTTTCCTTTTAGAAATTCAGTAGCATTTATGCATCACACCTAAGTTTGTCTTAGGTGGTCCATTCATGGCAACTCTCCCCTAGTTTCCAGACCCCTGGGATTATAGAGCCACATTTAGTAGATCGTTTCGGTAAAAGACTTTCTGTATAAATAAACTTTAGAAGTATGCTAGAATGCACTGAATAAAGTCGAGTCGGTAGGCCTACTTGCCGTCAGTATAACTGTATAAGGCTGCCTATACCTTGTAGCCTACGCGCGCTTTCCCCTTTAGCAAATTGAAAGGCAGAACCGAGTGGTCTAGGATACAGCTGGCCTTTAATACTTTTGGGTGCAGACGGTGGACTCTTCGGGTCGTTTTCACTTTTCACCCGTACAAGGTCGATTTATAGTAGCAGTGCAAAAGGTTAGTCGAGTTGATGACCAACGCAGGTCTCTGCTCCCTCCTAGCCTCCAGTCACATTCGATCTGCGGTCTGTTGCGCGTCCTTTGCTCATTACGATATCAATTACGATACCTAGGCTATTATACGCGCTACATTAAATCCATGATCGATGCACCTGTGAGATATCTGGGTAGGACAAGCTATAGGCCTATACCTGCATCGCTAAAGCTAGCTTCAACTCATCACCATTGTAGCCTATATATTTCTGCGCATAGGCTATTGCTGACACAAAAATGCTCAAGATTTGCGCATAATAATATATTCGATGTTTTTGTGTCTGGTTTCTACTTAAGTTGACGTTTTGTTTCATTGCTTTCGATTGTCTCTTTGAATGTGGGCCTATATAGTGAGTTAATTAATACAGCGCTTGTGAATAATCTGGTGCCATGGACATAGTTTTTGAGTGGCACTGGCACCTTAGAAATTTGAATATCACGATTAGGCTACTAGGCCTATAACTGAAATGCAACGTAGGCCTAATCAATGTGTATATATATCTTTTTGGTGTTAAACTGTTTTAAAGCAACCTATAGCTATTGCTTATAGGGCCTAGGCCTACGTAGGCTACGTACTTGCTATAGTCCTAGTTAACTTAGGCCTTATAGTGTCATTCAAATAGGCCTACAGAAACATACCTGAAGACCTAATTGCATGAATACGATAAATTAAAATTTTCAATTGTTCAAATGAAAAAGCAGGCCTAGGCCTAATCGTTTCTTTGAGTGGCATCGATATATTCGCTAGTGTTTCTTTTTTTCCTTTTTAGGTCTACATTTGGTATAATGCATGCGATAGAATTCTCTTTGTCATTTCGTTCTGAGCGCAATAAAAGGATTGAACACTGAAAATGTTTAAGAGTCGTGGAATACACGTTCTCATCATTTAAGCT
Source organism: Lumbricus terrestris (assembly GCA_949752735.1). Classification (NCBI taxonomy): domain Eukaryota; kingdom Metazoa; phylum Annelida; class Clitellata; order Crassiclitellata; family Lumbricidae; genus Lumbricus; species Lumbricus terrestris. The sequence continues at coordinate 14,461,008 of OX457047.1, read as the reverse complement.
TATAAATATAGTTATAAGCTATATATATATATATTATATATATAATTAGTTAGGCCTAGTTATAAATTTATAATACGTGTTGTATGATCTTCTTTCGTAGAGTGAAGACAGACCGGTGACTTGGATTCAGACGGACCTTCAGAATTCCTAAAGCCTTCCTTTTTCGCTTACTTCGTTATAGTAAGTCTGTCTGTCTGTCTGTCTCTCTCTCTCAGCGCGCACACACACACACACACACGTCTCACTCTCATAAATTTAAGTGGTAGGCCTACGCATTTGACGTGGACCTAGTAGAACTATTAACTATATCAATGAGAAACAAGATGGCCATAATAGGATCGAGCTTCTAATTAGAAAAGTCTTTAGCTGGCTTTAGCTGCATACAGGAAAGTTCAAGCTGACGTGTAGACCTAATGGTCAGTTGTTTTAGTCGAGTTGGAAAGAAACCAGACCAGTTGCCATAGGCCTACAGTTTGAGCCATGTAAGACCTGATTTTACGAATTTCTCGTTGGCCTGAGTGAAAGTTCGGCTAAGACTTGCTAAGTGGTTTCATGCTGTGTAGAAATCAGAGGCAAGTACGTCATGCCTCAGCTGCACTTGTAGTCTACATTGGAAACAATCAACAAACAGCTAACCTACAATTACAGACTACGGTTTCTATGAAGACGATGTTCAGTTTTTTCATTGGAGAGAATGATTAGACGAGGGCTAGTTATGCCAAATTGAAAAAACTGAACATCGTCTTCGTAGAAATCGTAGTCTGTAATTGTAGAGAACTTTCAGTAAGAAGTGAGTCGCGTGGAGTGTTAGAATAGCCTATTTAAACTACAATTTAGGCCTATAGATCAGAACCTTAAGTAGATAGCCTACCTCATATTTCAGGATACTGAGGATAGTATAGTTGCCATGGAGATTAAATTGAGATTAGCGATGGACGATAGTCTGGTAGATCATTAGGAGAGCGAAGGTTTGTAAAGAAGGACTCTGAAGGAGGTGAGCTACGCGATGAGCAAAACTGGCGGAAAGGCAGATTTATGCAGATTTAGACATTATATAGGCTATAAGCAGTGCAGATGAATTCAACATTCAACAAAACTGCTAAAAGATCAGAACAGTTAGCCTACTGTCTCTTTCATACCAACAATTTCATAGGTCTAGTCTACCTCTGTGCGTAGCGTAGGCTAGTCGGAAATTTCTGCTCCTTTACGCTTAACTTGCAATTTTTATTTCTGATTTAATTTAGTCTACCTTTTGATGACGTCATTTGCAGATAATTGGAATGACGTCATCTGCAGATACGTGCATGACGTCATACAATGCAGTTTGCATTTTTGAGCCTTATTAGGCTACGTGAAGGCCTAGGTCACAACTTACAATTAAATTTGTGCGCCTTATTACGTGAATGACAGGTTACAACTTACAATTAATTAGAATGAGTTTTAAGTTTACGGCCTAAATTCAAATAGGCCTATATTAGGCTATTAGGCTAATTGAGGAGGATAATGGCAAGACTCTGAGGGGCGCCGGTTCCCGCTTACCAACCCAAAAGGTCAACTCATCTTTCAATTCACTAAAAGTGGAGTTGGTAAACAAAAAGTGGAGTTGGTAAACAGGAGCAACAGGACTCATGGACGCCTTGCATGGCAGCCAGACAGTTAAATTCTACTCTTGTTGTAGGCCTAACTTGCAGTGGCGGCGCCAGGGTGTCAGTTTTGGGGACTGAATCCCTGCGGAGGAAATTTTACATGGTTCATTCGCCAAATTTTCTGACGACTTTTTTGGTCAAAATCTCATGAAAATTTCCCACTTCTATTCGCCGAAATTTCTGACGACCCTTTTTAGTCGTTTGGCCTAAATCTCATGCATATATTTCATTTGGGGGTTTATCATTGAAATATTTCATTTTTACATGTAAAAAACCGGATGGCCTTTTTTAACCCCCCGCCCCTCTGGTGCCGCTACTGCTAACTTGTAATCATTCGTTCATAATATGACTTAATTGCAATCATATATATATATATATATATATATATATATCCTATGTAGCCTTCGTTCATGTTCGTTGGAATTAATAATTAAACGAAGATTATTTCACTGCATTCTTAATTTTGTTTCCAGATCCGTGGGAGTTTCATAACAATGGCCAGTAGACTGGATGACGTATACAGCCAAGTATCAACGTCATCTTGACGTCATTTCCTTGTCTACAGAAATCTTCATCTATTGTCTTTTACAATTAATTAATAGGCCTTCGCATCATCTGTATCGGCGCAATTACAGGATTGCGTGAGAAAATCTGCACGCTATAGTATACTAAAGTATACTAAAGTAGGCCTATTCATAAGATCTAGGCTGGGACTTTATTACAGAGTCCCAGATCTAGGCCTCTTTTATACGATATAAGGTTTTTGTGAGGATTATAGGCCTACGAGATTTGTCATTGGAATATGATCATTTTTGCCAGTAATTATATTTGGCTCATCTAGTGTTACTTCATATTTATAAACTTCTAAAGTTGCATGTTAGTTATCTAGATTTAGGACTAGGCTACTAAGCCTATTTACGCAATTATTGCTATTTATACTGTGGCAAGGAAAACTTTGCCATGTAGGCTGTATTACCGTCAAACAATATAGGCTGGTATATTTGACGTGGGAATTGACCATCCAAATAATTTTTAAATGAAGCATAGCGGAGTGGTACTGCCAATAGCAGCAGAGAGTGGTCTAGAGTGAGGCTTTATTGTAATTATTTAACGACATAATATATAATGATCACTAAAGATAAAGATCAAATTAGAGAGGTGCTGTTTTGGAATAGTTAGAAAGGTGCTGTTTTGGAATAGCTAGTCTTCGCTGATGGTTTTGTCAGCACACAGAAAGTGCTGTTAAAAGATATGCTGCATTGAAGTGCTGGATGTCCATAGAGAAACGTCGATAGAAGCGAGTAATCCTCTGTTATCTCCCAACAAAGGAGAACATCATGCAGAAGCTGATCGGAAGAAAGCTGAGGCTTTTTGGGCACATCTGCAGAATGAAGGACGATAGGAAAATAAAAACGCTGATGTTCGGCAGGATGGAGGGGACAAATCGAAGAGGGAGACCGCATATAGGGAGTGGCTGGATGACATCACCAGGTGGGGGAGAGCATCACTCCAAGAGCTGAGTCACGCGGCGATGGACAGAGGTCGATGGAGGAGCTTGATGAAGATGGCAGTGGACACCTACGGGCGCTGAGCCCATGGTTCCTGATGATGATGATGATGATCTCCCAACAGGCGTAACTGATCTGCTGCAGTAGGCCTACTATAAAACCCCGGTTGTTGATAAGACTAACATCATATTGATAGCTGGTGTCAATCAAGACTTTTTTAGCGTGCAGTTCCACACAAAAAGTGCAGTTCTAAATGAATTTGTTCAGATGCAAAAGCACTACTGTGCAGTTAAAAATAGCTAAAATTGCTCATTGCCATCCGATTGGAAAAGTGTTAACCATAGATGTGGAGAGAAAAGGGTTGTGTAGTTCCTTAAGAGGTCCTGGTGTCAAGGTTCCAAATGACCATTTGATCACCTTGTCATGTAATTCTGTAGAAATTAACTTTAGGCTATGCATAGAATTAGACTATTCTAATATTATTGATGAACAGCACCCTAGACAGCGGCTTTATGCTCTTGAGTCCGACATGTCCTGTGCTAATGGCGTCATGTTATACATGTAGATTTGGAAATCGACTGAGCATTGATAGGCTGTAGTCATAATCGTGCAACTGTTTGTTACTGTTTAGCAGTTCTATTGTCTTCATCTTGCCTCTGCCTCAAACAAAAGATCGAAAAACTTTTGAATGAAAACAAATCAAAACTACTTTCAATTATCAAAGCTCAAGATGCCTTATTAGTGTCCAATGTTACTTGGGAAATGTTGAATTTTGAAACAACCAGCAAATTCAACTCTAGTTAATCCAAAATTGATCATTCGAAGATTAAAATGATGCTTTTGAAGTGGTCAGACTCATTTAATTTATTGTGATAGCTTTATGCAAAATAGCATGGTACTCATTTCGTTTTGCCTGAATGTAAATAAATAAGAGGCCATGTAAATAATGAATAGAGATTCATTTATTCAGCATTTTGTTGTTCGACTTGAATGGAATCGTTTTTCTCTTAATCAGAAGATTTATACAAAAGAACTTCTACCGTTGAGTAATCTCTATGATTGTTAATGATCAATTGTTTGTCTCATGTAACTATTTATTTACAAGTTACAATTTGTGAAGAAAAACAGAATTGCCTTCGGTCCCTGCTGGCTGCATGTACATAACATGCGTGCAGTCTGGATGAATGCAAGTGAACATGTATAATACATGTATCTATGTATGTGCATTCACACACACACATATATATATATATAAATTCATTTATTCAGTATATATATATTGCATGCAACTATACATACTACAGTGACATACAATATCATAAATGTAGGCTATGTATGCCTAACATTGCCTATATATATTTAAATTTAAATATATACAATACAAAACAATATCCTACATATATTTATGTACGATATTGTATGTCATTGTAATATATACAGTCACAATATGTTATGGCATTGTTCACATGTATGTATAAATGAATACATGTATGATGGTAGCTGTGTGCATTATGTGGTGACTCTGTACGGAACAATTAATGCACTAAGCATTGATACACACTAAAGAAGGCAGCTTTCCCTTGGACTATGAACTAAAGCACTGCTAGTTCCTGTTGAGATTGGACAGCTGGGCTATATAAATTCTCAGTACAATTACGTAAAATAAGGCAAAGGAATTTTAAGAAAGCTCAGGTTGTATGAGGCATAAGAAGTTTGAAAGCAATGAGAAATGCTGAATTAGGAAGAAGTTCTCAGGTCTTGTTTTCGTCTAAACCAACTGAAAGCAACACAAGACCAATCAATTCAAGATCATTTCAAGATGCCTTAAAAGAACAATGAGAAGGCAGTCAATCCTTTTCCTTAAATTTCAGGCAATTTATTCGAGTTTAAAAATAACTGTCCAGAATTACAGTCAGCTATCGATCGCCAAGTTAGAAATTCTTTGGCAGATACAAGCTGCAGGCATTGACGATGTTTCTCTTGATCATGTAGATTCCTGAAACATTCAACATTTAATATCAAAGGCTAATCTGGCAAGAAAAGAAATGTTTGTCAAATTGTTATACAATCTCCCATCTCAATGACATACAATCTTTACAGTTGACACGAGATCACAAAGCCCTTTCCAGTGCACTTGGACATATCATTACAGTAGTATGCATTAAAGAATTGCCCCTAACTAATGACTAACATCCAGGAAAATAACCAAGCTCTTAATCTTATGCTTTGCATTTTTTGCAATTTTTCGCCCCAAAAAAATAATCTGTGAACATTGTGTTCTGCAAAAATAAATGCGGGTGCCAATGCAAAAGGCAGCAGATTTGTTGGAGCACTACCAATTAAATATACACCAAGTGAGAAAATGTGTGAAATATTGTAAGCCAAATATTAATTTTTAACATGGTAGTCAATTGCCATCTTGTTCTTCAGCACCATCTTCAAAGTCATGTTATTTGCAAGTTACAGTCTGTATGTGAACTACATTTTCAATGACAATTACGATTATGAATCAATGATGGTCACCAGATGACATCAGACTAAGATGGTGGCTGACTAGATTGCCAGCAGTTCTAATAGGTCAACCTCCAACAAGGTTCCTATGCTTTGCATATAACATCTCCCATCTGCGCCAAAACAATTATGAGGTCATTGCATAATTACGTAACACCAAAAATGACCGTTTTGATCCACCCACCCACCCACCCTGTAACGCTTCGTAATGTTTCCCTCCACCCACCCACCCTCCTCAGCGTTACGTAACAAAAAATCAGTTCAGATTAATGTCTACTATATCTGTGGTCTATGTATTAGATTTGTGTTTACCGTCGGCTGAAGCGACGACGCGATGCACTCGAAACAACAAGATTATCAAAATTTAGACACAACGCTGTATGATCCCTGCTGTTCTAAAACAGCGTAAATGTATGTTGCGCATTTTTTTATTTACCCCTTCAATCATTAGCAGATAATATTCAAATAAGCTTGAACTTCGACTGCACTACAACAGTGTATTAAACATCATGTCTACAGCGTCATTTGATGTGTTTTTCATGTTAATTTAAAATTCATTTATAACTTAATATTTTGCAAGGGTGTTACGTTACATTCAGCTCCCCACACCCACCACCCACGGAACGTTTCATAACATTTTGAATTACCCCACCCATCCTCGAGCGTTACGTAATTATGCAAAAAACCCTATCTGGTTTTTGATAATTTTATGTAAATCTTTTGTGCGGCAATGTCATCATTCACCAAAGAGAGTGATGTTGTGACATACGAATTGGCTGTTAATCAATATGCCAGTCCTGCAACGACCTGGTTGTCAGAGGAATTCAGAAGTAGCAACTTACATTGTCAACCCATGGAAAGCAACTCGGTAAGCAAAACAGTGTCCTTCAAATGCTTTGAACACTGTTGTCATTCTACACCGTCAAAACAACATGGACCAAGGGCTCTATTCAATGTAGTGTTGGAATTCCACTGGCAGTGGTGACATCAAGATGCAGTGCTATCAACAACTTAGTTAATCAGTCAGTTCGAAGATTTCAGCACACCACTCAACAGAGATCCACAAAGGAACATATTCTGAATTACTTAAGTTTAGTCTGTCATCACTTCGGTATTCAGTATCTATGCTAAGAAGCAATGATCAAAAACTGGCCTTTGCAGAACTTGATCTCTAACTCAGCATTTCCAATTGCTTTTGATGCCTTGTACATCTGAAGCAAGGCCTCCTGCAGTCTACGCATACAACGAATTATGCTACCTAGTGCACAAGGAAAAAAGAACAATATTCTCAATTAATAATTAATTTTCAAGGACAAGATTTACATAAACTTAAATAAAACTAATAAATGCAAACTAGACATGACCTAACAGTTTCACATAAAAATAATGAAAAACGAAATAAATAAGTGAAATAGAAGCAATCACAAACTACAGAACAATATTATATATTAAAAAACTGCACATTTTACTCCTGAGCACACTCAAACCAATTTTTTTTAAACAAACTAACAAAAAGAATTTTGGTCTTATTTAATTTACTCTTTTTCATTTCTAATTCTCAGTACCAGATAAATATTTCTCCAGAGAACAAGATGAAAACAAAATTAAAGTTAAACGATTTTAAAACCATTAACTGCACCAGAAAATTAACGATGATGCAATCACAGAAAGTCAAATAGAAATAATAAAGTACATAAGAAAATTTAATGATATTGAGAAAAATAAAGCATGATTTAAAAATTCAAAAGAAAATTTAATGATATTGAGAGAAATAAAGCATGATTTAAAAATTCAAAATAAACAGACAACCCCTTCTTACGCAAAATAAGACTTGAACTCCAACAGATAATTACTGACCCTTAAAATAATGAAACAATTAATAAATATAAAAAAGATAATAAATTGCATAATTTACCCTCGTATATCTTTGTGATTTCACATATTTGTGAGAATGACGAGCCTTTACACCAGGAGTTGACGACTTCCATCATATCTGGACGGAACGATTCAACGTATTGTTGTTCATCCATTGGCAATCTGGCGTCTATGCTCACTTTAGCCACTCTTCTGGCAACGTCCTACACACCAGATAACATTCAACTGATTAATTATGCCCATAATTAAACAATGTACAAGCGGAGAAAAGCATGTGACTTCCACCTAAAGAAACTTACACACTAAACATATTACAAGATTCTTATTTAGTAGAGGATAATTGTAAGCATCTAAAGTAAGGCACTTCATGCTAGATTTGAAGGAATAACGAATGAAGGAAGAAAAACCAATGTCACACCCAAGTAAATCAAGTGAAACAACGAGTAAGGTGAGTTGAAGAATAAGCAAGTGAACGTCACACACACACAGATGAGGTTGATAGCAAAGGAAACATCTCAGACCTTTTAGTCATGTCTACCTGCACAACCATTTCAAGTGTATCTGTTTTGGAATCTAAATTTTTTTCATTGCTAGACAAGACAGTTTTAAGATCATAGACATTATGTCATTTTTGACTGAAACCATTCAAGCTGTATCTAAAAGAAATCTGTCTGTCATAAATTTTGTACAACATTTGTCAGCCTAGATTCAAGTATACTGACCTGCATTTGACGAAGAATCTGAAACATGGGTTCGGAGAGATCTGGCGAGTCTTTTGACATTTCTTGGAATACGAGACAACTGAGAAGCGAACACGTCTCCTCTGCCGTCAGGTTGTTGAAGACACCGTTAAAGAGAAGTTCTGTGAGAAGAAGTTCATCACCGCTATAACACCAAACCAACAATTGATATCATCGTCAGTGTCACCAATGCTGACCTAAAAATCATTGTGGTCGTCGCAATTATCTGTGACTTAAAACCCCAACGCATCATGGTTTATAATAAATGCGGCTATTTTACAATTTTCTGCACCATTCTAACACTAGATTTAACCACAGAACTGCATTCCATAAACACAATTACTGGCATCATTATTTTAAACAATATTATTATTATTACCATAAATTATCAAATGTTACTATTATAGGTTCTCATCTCCAACATAGGGCTTGAAAGTGCCTCTAAATGACATGGTGTTAAAATATCGCGTGCAAATTGACAAATGCTGAAAAGGCGCATGGTTTTGTGGGGTCGCAACATGCCTCTGCAATTATTATTATTACTTAACAAATTATTATTAAATTTGTTGTTGTCTAATATACGGCATAGTTTGTATAAAAATAACATGCTAACAATAATCTCAAATATTGGTGTTGTTATTAAGCCATTAATAAGTAGAAAAAATAGCATAAAGCCAACCTGCTGATTTCACATGCGGCATGACCCTTGAGTTGGATGACATCACCGAGTTTCGCATAACCAAGTCGTCGAAGGACGCGTTTTCGACGCGTTAGTTCGTCGATTTGAAGAAAGAACGGATGCTGCTTCAACTCCATCTTCAAATTGGCAATGTCCGCTTGAATCTGAACAGATGCATCGCATAAGACGTCACTCGACTTTTATTTAAAGATATTATTATGCGCATCTGAGTAATGAAATTCAAGGAAAAAATACTAAACTGATTAGATAATAAAATATGAATAACGTGCAAATAATTCATTAGCAGTTTTCAAATATAACCAAGTTTAAAAAACAAATTCAGAAAAATATGCAGAAAAGAAGCACAATTTATTACCAATATTTTAGAACAAACCTATTAGGATTGTTGATCAAACGCAGCCAATGCACGTGATCAATTTGTCAAATTATTGGGATGATTAACATGATTCAAGAATTTTATTGCTATTAAATCTTAATTGCAAATACAGTTTGGGATAGGTATTGAGCTAACACTGTGAGGCACTGAAGAAATTTTACAAAGCTGTTAAATCTACACTTCTGTTCATAAAGATAATTGTGAAAATATTTAGCAAATAATGTGAAAAAACCATGAAGTTATTCAGAAGAGAAACACTATTTGTTCTTCGATAATATTTATCAACAACAACAACAATACTCCATTGTTCTTTTATCATGATGCCATTAATTGCAAGATGAATTGCGACCACTTTTTCAAGCGCAAGAATAATCGCGCTTAAAAATTTTTAACTGTTGAACAGCTCAACAACTAATGCAATTCTGGAGCAAAACAAGAAACGTTCAATCTATGGCTTCTACCTTCATCTTTGACTCGTATTGCTTTGAAATTCGTTGCAGTTCTCCACCACTGTTTAGCGGATGTTCACTGAGTCGAGTGCGACATTCTTCCATGCTCTTTACACGCAAGAAAATATCAACAAATCATTACAACAGAAACATAATTAAGAAAAATTATCACAATTCAGCAGTAGATAAAGCTTTTCACCTATATTATAGAGGCAACTTTGTGATTCCACATGCACATTGCACAGCCATCAGATAGAATAGAATAGCGCTTTCTCGATTGTGGGTCCCTGTTTGGAATAGCTTCCCCTTTGGCCAGCGTTCCCTTCCACGGGACTTATAACTTTTTATAAACCAATCAAGCCTTTCTCCTTTAGTCATGCCTGGTCGGGAGTGCCTCTGAATAGTTCTCTTGAAGAGGTGCTACATAAATTCATCACATATATAGATATATATATATATATAATCATATATATATATATATATGTGTGTGTGGATTCCAGTTTATTGCTAATTCAAACTGATACGCCATTGTCAAATTTAACCGTATAGCATCCATGCAACATGTCATCACATCTTGCCAATGCCTCCTGGCGAATGAAAAGCTGAATCTGCCTTGGGGCAGTGGGAATCAAATCCGAGTCAATGTTGAACTTCTGCCCTTTGCATCTAAACCTGTCCTCCATGTCAATGCCTGCTAGTCACAACCAGTTCCGATATACCGGTACACATTACATAAAAACAAAAAATGTCAATTTTGAAAATTATAAATCAAAAATTTCTAAAACAATTGTTTGAAGAAAAAAATGCAAAAACTATAACTGATTTTAGGTTAAATTCAACCTACGATGACAATTTTCTTTGCTTCTTCCTCTGTTATGCGCATATCCTTAATTGGATCCAAAAGCTCAATCCCCGATGGAAACTTCTGGTGTACAAACTAGACAAATCAAACCAGACATTATACGCAAGCATAATATATATATGTGAATATAAATATATATTTACACATAAATATCAACTATAAAACTGCTGAAAGGAAATATTCATATTGCAAACATTTGAATTCTCTCCAGTATAGTAAAAAATGGTTCAAGATTCATTTTAGAAAATGTCTACATTTGTAAACCCTTGGAATGGCAATGCTGATTTTCTTCCATGAAGTGCCAGAAAATAAACTTCTTAAAGTTGGAAACTTCCTTGATGAAACACAGTAGAAATGTTCCAGTCAAAGCATAAAACCTACACCTACTTTTCTAAATCCTCCAGTTAGTGCAAAATGATATCTTTCCACAACTAGGATTCAGCATTTTCATTAGATCATCAAATATAATTCATTACTCTCTAAATCCAATTTTTAAGATGTTGTGAAGAAAAAATATAGCAGAGGTGAAAATGAAAATCTGCCGGATGAAAGAAGAAGTTTCAAAGAGATCATGCTGCGCTGTCAAGGCCTCACAATGTCATTGACAGAATATAAACAGAAAGAAAGAAAAAAGGACAGACAGACAGACAAGCAAGACAGACAGAATTAGTGACAGTGGTACAGTCACCTGTAAAGATTTGAGAACCTCTGCTCGACTAGCAGGAGATTTGAGATCCTGTGGTATTTTCTCAAGTCTGATTGCACTGATTTCAACAACACAATCCATCTCCACTTTTGCTAGCTGCAGAAACAAATACTGCTGAGTTGAACATGTGATCAGCAAAAAATTTTACATAATTTTATTTTGACCTATAAAACCACATCTAAGAATTCTAAGTTCAACATCCATATGCCACATTCACTGCAGGACAGAACATCAAAATAACAAACCTGAACACATTATAACTATATTCCAAGGATGTTTTCTTGGCATTTATGAAACATACAGATAATAGGTTTCACGTTAAATTCAGAAATTTTCACAGAATCAACTGTTGTACTAACAGCAACATGCAATATCCTCATGCTGTTCAATTGTGTTCAATCCAAATAGAACAAGAAACAATACACAGATGAGATTTAGAGATATGCCAGCAAGGAAAGAATTGTAATTCCAAGCTCAACTAGAATTCTAAGTTCAAAAGTAAATTCGTTTAGCGGAAAAGAATAACCAGCTGCAATGAGTAATGAAAACTAATTTCTGTTTACAGTTAATTCCATCTTCACATTAGGCCTAAACTTTTATATGAAGACAGGGCAGATTAGCAAAAGACATAATGTTTTAAAATAAGCTTATAAAATGGCCTACAATCAATTGTCCTTTTACTCCTTGAGGACATGGCATCATGGTTTCTTCATCACGTGAATCCTTTGACACATGTACAAGCAATGGAATGTTATAGACTAGCTCTTGATTTCTGGCTGATGTCTCCTACAAAATATATCAACAGAACTAATACACATTAGCAGTAAGTCAACATTTTCAAACATTTCCACAAAGAAAGACAAATATAAGATGTAAAAACCAGACTTATCAGTTTGCAACAGTGAAACTTTTATTCACTATTTCGGATGATTACCTCCAGTGCAAATGATAAAATTCTGCTTTGAGAAATATTTTACAGTCTCAAACTGAAACTGACTGGTAGCTTTTGATTCACACCTGACAACATTGATGATTAACGCAAACCTTAAAAAATTAGTCACATTGAGCACTGGCGACATGGGGAAAGACCATGTCTGCTTATATCATGTGATCTCTTAGCTCACATCAAATGTTCCATTATAAAAAGTCTTACTTGCCTTGCCAGTCTAGCAATTCTATTCCTAGGTCTGAAATATTTTGAATCATTATTCAACAGCAATAAATATATTTAGAACAACTACCTTCACCATCTTTGCTTTCTCATTTTCTCGTTGCTTGTCAGGAATTTCGTTAGATTGCGAAGTCGTCTGCTCACGAAACCATAGGTTTGCAGTTTCTGTGAGGGCCTCCAAAACACTTTCCTTTTCTGCTTTCAACTAAAATGTTTCAAATCATTATTTAACAACAATAACTATATGAAATCCTGACAATTATTATTAAGAAATGTTAAAAACACATTATTAATCATTAGTTTAACATTGATAGATTATATATATGTAGCATGCATGCATAGGGGTTTCTACAGAGAATAATTGTAGTCCTGAACATCACAAAAGCACTGATATAATTATGATATGAAGACAACAAACCTATTTTAGAACCAATTAAAAGTCTTTATCTTGAGCTAAATATTAAGAACAACTATCACACAGTAAATAATTCATTAGATTTTATACCAATTCGGTCCAGTAAAGTTTTATTATTTAATCACTCATATAGTCCATCATATCAACTCTAATGAGAAACCAGGCATTAAATAACCTTTGACTTTTTGAGAGCCTGTGGAGGACCAATGACAACACACCAACCAAAATCACAAGAGCCTCTGATAACCTAAAATATAACAGAAAAACACAACTTTATCATCTAACTTTATAAAGTTAAGTGGGAAAACGAAAACTTAAAATGCAAAACAAATACCATAATTAACTCACTTCCAATAGTTTCTTATAAAAACTGATCTAAAACAAATAAAATTTGGCAACAGGATAAATGCATTTAAACAATTGCACGATAGTTTTTCTACAGAAATCATTTAAATTAACTGCTAGAATACTAAAAGCATTATTACTTAAAGCAGTTTGCATTGCCCCTATCACATTATGTTGCTCAACCATTTTTAAAATCAATCAAAAGAACGTCTGTAAAATCCTCAAAAATGAGGAGGTGCTACTATGAAAGTAATACAAATTTAGGCAGACCAGTTTCTAGATTAAAATTATTATGCTGCAAATTTTTAATAAATTTTAAATTGCACTGCATTATCTTATCCATAAACAGGTTAAGTGTTGCTCTGGATGAAACAGTTGATTGATATATAATGTATACTATGCATTGCTGCAATATACTGCATAATAGAATACATAGGTCAATATTTAGAACAAAGCTTTCTTTGTTTTCAAGTTCTATGAGTGAATCTCTGTGAGCATACAGAACAAAGCAGCATCAAAAATTTGGGTTAACATTCTAACAGGGCAAATAAAACTACCCTGCCAACAAGTTGACTCCTAAATTTTCAACCCTTGAACAAGGAGGGTACGTGATCTGCTTATTGATGAGTTATTTACATAACAAGTAAATCTGCCACTACTTAATGCATTTATAAATCAACCAAATGTACCGAGTTAGATTTTTTAAAATCTGCTTAGTCAAAAAATATTAAAGAAATTATCTGGTAGTGACCAACTTCTAGTTACATTATTTTCATAATTATAGCAGAGTATTTGGGGCAGTTTCCTGCGTAAGGCCTTTTGGGATGAAATGTTTAAATACATAGCATAACTGAATACTAGTCAACCTAATTTCTCCACAAGTAACGTTGTTTCAGAAAATTATTCCATTAAATTGATGACAAATATTTAAGATTTCGCATAAAAACATATGACATGCACCAGATTTTATCTGATAATCGTATTCTCCGAATGTGCTTGAAAAGTCCCTGTTCAATTTGAAATAACTTTTTCAGCTCCATTTTAGAGTTGACACAGAGTTGACACAGAGTTGAACCACTCAGCCAAGTTATATTAATTGCAAGTTATACTAATCTACTAAAATGAATATCATCGAAGCAGATATGGATTTGACAAACCTTTACAAGTCGGCCAGGCTTAAGAAACGGTATAATGTATTGAGGCTTGTGGATAAAGAATGCTAGTTTCATCGACAGTCGGTTGAGTTGCTTCTGGATAGCTTGGTAAGACACAACCAGGTCTTCATTCTCAACCGTTGTTGCTTTGTATTGACTTTCCATTGTCTCCAGTTCTAACCAAATAAACAAACAGCTACATCTATCTATTAAATAAAGCACCTTACTACCCTGTAACTTATGTTTACAATGTGCATTGTTCAGGACTTGTAAAATGAGAATAATGTCACCTTTAACCAAATGTAGAATATGCCAGTCCAGCATCAGATTAAAACATGCATTGTAAATGGGTGGTGTTTGTAATAGGGACAAGTGTTCAACCAAACCTAGGCAAAAAGCTCTACATCACAACCTATGATTAGTGATTACATAGAATGTGGCTTCATTATCTGTCAAAAGTGAGTTGGCAAATCAGAGCAAAAAGAAAATGGAGTTCAAGATAGAAGGCAGTGAAATTTATGATAAAATAAAGTCTTATGTATTTGTCAGGAATTTAAAACCTTCTATGATAAACATGTGTGACTAAAAAACCAGAGTGTGATGTGGGGGGAGACAATCACATCCTCACCCCACCCCACAACAAGTAAGTCTTCCTGTCCCCGTCCCACCTCCGCATATTTTGTCCCTATTCACACAGGACTTCTCTCCCCCTTAACCCATCCCTAACCCATTTCTCTCCAAAAAGTTTTCACCAATTAAAATAAACAAAACATGTTTAGCTTACAAACCTATTTGTATTGCTGACTGAATTAATAAACACAAAAGAACAGATCATGTAAGTAATTAAGTAAGTATTTTCTTGACTCCACTTGCAAATGCACAATGGAACATCATTATAACATAAGAGTAGTGGTTAACACGCTGGCCAAGAGTGCGAGGGGTAGTGAGTTCCCGTTGGGCGGATTTGCTTTGTAGGCTGCTATTAGCGCCGTGTAATTACAAAGCTGTCTGTTCAGTTAGTAGTTAAGTTTAATTAAGATTACTGCATAACTTGTAAATGTAAAGCGCAGTGCGTCTTGCAGGCGTTTAATTAAAGAAAAGATATTGTTATATTATTATTATTATTATTATTATAAATCGATGTACTTACTAATTGGTAATAAAAGGCACGAAATTAAATCAGAAGTTGAATGAAATTACTAAAACATTAGCATCAAACAAGTAATCCACAAAGCATTCTGCTGAATAATCCTTTTCCAATCAATAAATCACAGTGTCGTATCTCTAGATTAAGTGAGTGAATGCTTGTATTAACCAAGTCAGTCCCGACTATCCCTGACTAGTTAACAGCTTTCATCAATAATAAATTTCCATCTCAGGTTGCAAGCAAGTTTCACCCTGGTGTAAATATAAAATGGCACTTGTAACTCTATGAATCACTATCACGTACAGAATTAATTCCTAATTTTAGATACAAAAAATTACAGGAGTGCATTGTCTTTAAATCCATTACTGCAGCAAAACTTAAACTGTTGCCCTATTACCACATTATTTGTGACCATGCTTTTACAGCGGGAAAACTACGATGTCACTCGCTACTAAGGCGAAACCAACTGAAGCTAGAGAAAGAAAAATTAAAATGAATGGACAAAGAATGCTCTAATTTATAAGACACTAACTCTGAACCAATTCAAGGATGCTGGCATAGTTCTGAAACGTGTAGAACGACTTTTCCAGCATATATTCTGGATTGATGTCCTGTATTCGGAGCAGATTCAACACCATACTGTACGTGACACGAAATGCGCTCAGCAGAGGATCCGGTTGGCCCTAGAAACCCCAAATTAAAAACAATTCTCCAATTACAAGAACAACAATCTAGTCTTGAATAAGAGAACCATTACATTATTATGTACCACTATTAATAGAAGCACACAAGACACGCACTGAATGCTGAAGCTTCTTTTGTTAAATGCAAACAAACAAAAACAACCAAACAGAGGCACAGTCTTTCTCAATGTCTGTATGACAACAATTTTGTCTTCAATTTTTTTATGAAACATCAATATAATAGGGAGGTCAGGCACAGAAAACGAACAATGGGCAACATCAGAAATATTTAGACAGTTCAAAACAAAGAGGAAAGGAAATTTTTGAAAACACGTTTAAACTGACCACATTATTGTAAGTACTTCATTTCCGATAATTATAATTTTCCTTGTCGAATTTTTACTCTTGAAATATGATTCTTACAGCATCTTGAAATATATCATTCTGTTCTAACTCACCTTTATTATCTGTTTTCCAATTAACGGGCTCATCTTTTCATCTACCATCAGGATGACAATTCCTTTATCATCTAAGCCTCTCCTGCCAGCTCTCCCACTCATCTGAATGTATTCACCGGAAGATATCTGACAAATTACAACAATATACTTCACAGGTAAAGCATGAACATGTATAATTCTACCAACACCATGCCACTATCAACAATAGCTCTCAGACAATTTCCCCCCCGCCACTGACTCCCTTGCAACTGGACTTGAACCTCCTTCTGACTACCCTTTGGACAACCCTTCTGACGAGACACAGCACTCGTGAATGAGGTGGTGCTCTGCATTTGGCCTATGAGTGGCGCTTTAGAAAAATTCTGAGTTTACAATTCAGACAAATCTGCAACTGTGGACAGAAGATAGAAGAAGCCAAGAGACCAATGCAGATGGCTTTTTAGGTATGTGACCAGTTTTTGTAACTGATTAAATAAACTATAAAAAATTTCAAAGAAATGAGTCTTTTTACAGCCCCTTTCATGAAATTGTCAGTTGAATCAATGTGGATCAAAATCAGTTCTTGGAATATTTAAAATCCTTCTACTACCGGTATATATCATCAAACTGTAATTCCTGATGGAAGTGTTTCTGTATAGGCATTTTACATTTGTAATTTTTTTCTTGATGCAAAGATTCAGTTTTGACTCATTTACAGACTACTTGTTATCCAACTGAGATGATCTGTTTGAAATTATGAGCGGTTTTAAACTGCAAACTAGCTCAGTTGATGAATGAGGGAAGAGCATGTATGAAAGAAATACAAATCCAGAAAATCTGGTTAGATTTCTGCCACCAGAAAATCTGGTTAGATTTCTGCCACCTATATTTTAACAATGCATATTTTAACGCACACTGCTCAGTATAACAAATTCTTTGCTAAGTAAGCAATTTACTAACCCATCGGAAATCTTTTCCATCAAATTTACAGTTTGCCACCTATATTTTAGCAATACATATTTTAACACACACTGCTCAGTATAACAAATTCTTTGCTAAATAAGCAATTTACTAACCCATCGGAAATCTTTTCCATCAAATTTACGAGCATGTGTGAAAAGAACAGTTCTTGCTGGCATGTTGAGTCCCATAGCAAAAGTCTCTGTTGCAAAAAGAGCCTAAAACAGAATATTAAACGATGTTCTAATTTATTGCACATTAACGACAGAACGCTTGCTTGATTTCTGGTTTCACAGACTGTCAGAAAGTTGAACAAATCCAGATGTAGACGAAACGAGAAGATCAAAAGCGCATTGTCTTTAATAGGAAAAAATCAGAAGATTATAAGCGCATTGTCTTTAATAGGAAAAAATCAGAAGATTATAAGCGCATTGTCTTTAATAGGAAAAAATCAGAAGGGCATTGGCTAGTAATTACTGAAAACAGTCTTATCTTGATATAACCCCAGAGTTATGTCTTATTCATAAAATTATGAGATTTTTTACCTTTATGAGACCTTCTGAGAAGAGAATTTCAACGATTTCCTTCAGAACGGGCAAAAGACCAGAGTGATGTATCCCAATGCCTTTCTTCAAAAGTGGCAAAATTCCTTTCACCTTAGTAACAGAAAAAAGTCTATACACCCGTAACAAGTGTAAGTTATTTTTCCTATACAGCCTATAAAATTAAGCTCAATTTGCTCAAAAAGCTAATGCATATTCTTTTAGAAAAACAGTCCGAACCTTGTTTGCTCGAAAACTCAGGCAACCTCAATCATTATAATGACATTTAGGTTTCAGTTCTTAAGACAAATTCTATAAACTATGACAGTAATCAAACCACAAAGAGGTCTTTGCCTATTGTATTAATTGCTTAGCATAAAATTTCAAAATTCACATGATTAGTGTCTCTTTAAATTTGCACAGTGCTAAGAACTATCTGTCTCAATCACAAATACTGGCAATGCATATTTCAAAGCTAAGAGTAAATCATCTCAAATGTATGTTTGAAATCGAAGACAACAGTGAATACAAGACGAGCAAAAGCACTTGACTCTGACCAACAGCAGAGACAGATCTTTGTATGCCTTGTGATATACAGCAGCAGACTTTATGCATCAACGTCATCTTGTAAGGCAGGGAAGAATAGATGCCGCACTTGACAACGATGCCTACCTGTGGAAGTTCTTTCTCATCGTCAGACAGAGTGTAGTCGATTGCATTCTGAAAGACGATGTCCACCAGTTTCTCTTCCTCAGCTGAAATTTTTGAAATGACATTCTATCTGAATCCAATCAACTGCATTGCATTACAAGTACATGGGCACTGACACATATGGGCAAGAGGGAGCACTTGCCCCACAATGGAAAATTGACATCCATTTTTTAACTACTACATTTTGGTTTTTAACAAATTTCTTTGCACAAAAGTGCAGATCATATAATGATAAACAAAGTTAAACTGAGAAATTTTGAAGCCTCTATATGAAAAGTTCTTTATTTCATGCTTTTCATTTTTCAAGCTATTGCTAAAAAATCAATCATCTGCAAAAATATCTGCATGCACCGATGTACAAGTACAAAATGATCTTTTCTGATATCTGGATCGTAAAAAAACTCGATTGCATGCATTGAAAAATAAAAATCAGACCTGCAACGCATATGTGAAATTTCCAAACATATGTTATTGGAAGCACAGTATGAAACATACAGCAGAAATATTGAAGACACTGGGTAAGATCAGATTGGTAACAATCATGGTTCTTGGTTGTACAATCTACCTGACTATCCTTGTGGGTCACATAGTTCCATGTCACCATGCTATCAATTTTATAAACAAGTCAAGCTAAACTACAACTTGTCTTACGTACAGCCTAGCAGCAACCACTAAGACTCAACAAGGTATGACACCTAACGTGGAGACAATCTCGTAAATATTTTATTTTGTGGCAACCATCTGTCTGTAGAGCATAGTCAATTCTCCAGAAAAAAACATGTGGTCAAGATGGACGCATGTTCGTCTAGCCACTCTTAGTGTGTTGTTTTTAATCAAATAGTTGGTCACAGATCAGTTCTGATAAATAATTTCTTAAGAAGTTCTAATTTGACCTAGTGAGTGATTTGGAGTTATTTATTTCTTTTAAGGGCTTTAGGTGGAGCTCAGGTTTTTTTCAAAGTGTCACGTACCATCATTTAGCTAGTTCATCTTGAGGGTACTCAGGGAACTAGCTCGACAGTTTTTGGTCCAGAGAGTTTTAGAATTGGAGCTGACTGTTACTATGCGCAAATGTTTCATGGCTCACTGCTGAAGATTGTAGACCCTAACACACCTGGTGGGTGAACAATGTCTTAACTTCTGTCATCTATGATGTACTTCATGGCATTGGGTCCATGTGTTGTCAGCCTTGTTGCTAGAGTTTGTCACTCCTCTTTTTCGAGGTTACATCATTCAGATACTCTGTACAAAGTGTCTACTATCAACTCGAAATAGGAATTTGCTAATCTGGCTCTATGCATCGGAAGGAGTTCACCAGTGGCTACTCTACTCATTATCTATAGCAATGTTTGCTTGCCGTACGTTTTCCTTAATGACTTCAGCATCATCTAGAGTTTTAGACTATCACAGGCGGCACTTTGTGAGATACAAAGGTGCTATATAGTCAAACAGTAATTCTGTCATACCAGAAAAGTCCTTATAAAGAAAGAGTTTTTTTAGTGACAAAAATTGTCCACTTAACTACAATCCATTTTAAATGTATTTCTGGTTTACAAGATCTGCATCCTTAATGATTTCCAATGTAGTTAAAAGCAAAGCACTCACTGGTTGTGAAGTAAAGTTTAGACATCTGTTTGGCATAGTCTTCACAATCTCTTTTGCTGAAACTAAACACAATCACAGGAGCCATGTTCTTCTCCATTACCAACTTCACGATCTTAAAGCAGTTTGAGTCACCTGAAGCCAAAGGAAACAATCTCCTTAGTTATAACATCCACAAATTCTGCTACTATTCACTAGAATCCATAAATAGTAAATACACATTTCAAAATTTACAAAGAAGGATGCTAACCATAATGTGATAGTGTAAACCGAAAACAAGAATAGCTCCTATTTTCTTATAGAGGTTATTCCTGTTTTCAGTTTACACTATTGCATTACAATTTTTGAGGTATGGTAATACAGTGAACCACAAGAGTCTTTCTATGTTTCCATAGAATGTAGTGATAAAAACTATTTATTAATATTATTCTATGTAATAACAAAATAACCATTTAAAATTCATTTTACAGATTTCAAACTTAGACAAAACTACACAGTCAGTTCATATTTTTGGAGTGTGGATATCTAACATAAGTGATTGTGGACAAGAAAACTCAACCTATGTCAGAAAAATAAGCATGAATACAAAAAAGGCATCAATCTACGGCATAAAATAGTCTTGTACCCAACTTCAACAGAGATGACAGATATACCAAGTTTAAGGATCACATGTTTAAAGTAACTAACTCTTAAAGATTTTTTTTATTTACTTAAACCCATATTATGTTAACTTTTTAACTTAAGAGTTTTTATTAAAATATTTGCAAGAAGATGAACATATTGAAATACATACATTTTCTTACCGTATCTAAAAAACATGCAGTATTAAAACTATTCGTAACCTAACTTCATGCAGTAACAAAATCCATTTTAATTCTTCCAACTCACACTGAGTCTTCACAGTTTTGATTACATATCATAAGCAATTAAGCATGATTACCAGCGTAAACTTTCAAATCACGAATCCGTTCATTTGCTTTATATTCTGCAACATGTTATGCCCCTGATATTGACCAATCTTTATCTGATTTGAGCGGAGTTGATAACGTAATTACCTATCAGGCCTCCTTTTCTCCCTCTCTGGTCTCCTTTAGCTGCATCTCCATCTTTCAAGATAGACATCGCAGCAGTGAAATTATCTTCTCGAAAAACACCCTAAAATTTGCATCATACTAGAAATTTTATATATAATTTTTCAGATCAAAACTTCCATCTTTGAGAGCATCTAACATATACAAGAAAAATGTATGATAGGAGAAAGGTTTCAGTAGTTATTTTATAAATGTATAACATATATGTAGTGGAAATTAGACCCCTAACAGAAGTAAATATCTGCACGCACACAAAGTCAGAGGGAGTTTCATGCAAACTAAAAAAATGATATTTCAAAGCACGAAATCACGTCCAATTCAAGCAAGAAAAAATAATGCGATGCCAAACAGAGATATCTTTCATCATAAGAGTTCCTTCCATTGCACTTACATGTTCGTCAACAACGAGATGGAGACCTTCTCCTCCAGCTGGAAAGACGTAATGCTGAAGAGGAGTGGGACGGAAGTCAGTGTAGACGACGTGACAAGGCTACAAATGACAAATTATGTCAACTCAACATTATTAATAAAAACTGTCAATGAAAGTTCAGTCAATGCAGATGCATATAAGAAGGAAATTTACATCTGATTTAATTTTCAATGCAAATGCACGCTAGAAGGAAATTTACATCTGATTTAATTTTCAATGCAGATGCATACTAGAAGGAAATTTACATCTGGTTTTAATTTTCAATGCAGATGCACACCAGAAGAAAAATTTACATCTGATTTAATTTTCAATGCAGATGCATACTAGAAGGAAATTTACTTCTGATTTAATTTTCAATGCAGATGCATACTAGAAGGAAATTTACTTCTGATTTAATTCTCAATGCAGATGCATACTAGAAGGAAATTTACATCAGATTTAATTTTTCCGGTCTAACATGTTAATCTTATTCATTATTATTCAACACAACCATATCTATGTAACATGTATTTAACAGGTAGCACAAGTAATGACGTTCTTTTGTGTCTGATTTGGTTTTAACTGAATTTCATGCAACGTTTTCTTGCACAAATTCCTCTTGCTCTAATTGCATTTGTTAGAACTTAGAACTTGAAGACTGCATCCTAGTTAGTTAAATCTGTTTGTTATCTATGACATGTTGTAAACTCACATTTACATTTGCATAAATTACACAGTTATTCATATTTTGCAACCTAACTTATGATACATATATGTGAGAAACATAAAAGCATTTTTAGTACATAATTGCATCAATTGATAAAGATCTAATCATACTCAAAATTGTAGTAAATACAGTAAAAATGTAAATTTTCATTGCGTTTCACTGAGGATTATTTGTGAAATATACGATAAGACTCCACAGATGTTCACCCACTCACCTAGTCACCGTAGTTAATGCTGCTTAGCTCACTCTAATATTCTTGCCCATGTCATATTACAAGTGCCGTCACGCGTATTATTATGAACAAAGACTCTTACCATAACCTTATAGTATATATAACTTTGTAATTAACTGATTTTCTAGTCAAAACAAGAGTTGCAAAGCATGAAAACACAGCTCCTTGATGCACACTGGTAACAAATTAAACTTTTAATTTGAGTCTTTCAACTGACTACTTAGCATATAAATGCAATATGTGATAATCAGGATTAAATCCCAATTTAGCATCATCACCTGTTTATGAAGATAGCAAATCCATTCTGCAAACTGTTTGGCATTGGGAATTGTGGCCGACAGGAAAACACATCTAACCGCATCAGGAAGAAGAATGATTGTTTCTTCCCAGACAACACCTCTCTCTGCAACAACAGCATACTGGCATATATTATGCAAATCAATATTTCAGTGATCGTCATAATATTCACATCAGCAGTATTGCACCTAGATCATTCATTCAACTGCAGTTACAATATGAAAATGAAAAAGCTAGACATACATTAAATAGCTAAAGAAGGTAAGAAAACATTTAAAGCATCACATTAGAAATCAGAAAATTTACAAGGTAAGGTAACGAAACAGGTAAAGTTAATAAATTATTTCCATCCACGGTGCATGAGCTAACAGCACAATGTGCACATGTGCTTGTGAGAGGCACATCTTTCTGGATAAGTCACCAACCAAGTTGGCTGAAAATTCACCTTCTCTCTCATTTTGGTTGATTATGATTTTGTCTAACTGCAGAATTTGTTCAGTAATTCTCTAGAAGAAATGAAGTTCTGTATACGAGTTTCCCTGCACCTTTATCTCTCATGTAGTGAATCTCATCAAATACCACCCAAGCCATTTCCTTCATAACCTCAGACCCCTTGTACAACATACTGCGCAGAATC
Organism: Lumbricus terrestris; assembly: GCA_949752735.1. Lineage (NCBI taxonomy): Eukaryota > Metazoa > Annelida > Clitellata > Crassiclitellata > Lumbricidae > Lumbricus > Lumbricus terrestris. Next base: position 14,437,075 of record OX457047.1, on the reverse strand, counting down.
TACAAACACACAAAAACAGAGAATAGTTTTAAGAATGCTGCACGAACGAGAGAATAAATAAAGTGAAGACAATCCTGAAAATGATGGAGTATTGTATTAGTGTGAAAGGGCAATGTGATCTGTGAGGTGCATTTAGAGTATGTGAAACAATCACTGAAATTTATTGAATCACTAGACTTCAGTAACTCTGGCTATCAAATCCGAATAAAGGATTTTGCCACAATAGTAGAGTCATGCAATGCATAGTACTAGAATTGGTTTAAAGTGCTCATAATGATAACAATAATATATTATACACATCTAATACCATTATGCTATACAAAAAAACCACTGAATAAAATATACCTAAAACATTCTCAATGAAATTAACAATAAATCAGAGACTGCAGTTCCAAAGCCGTTCATAACTTGTGATTTAGCTGTGTTTGGAATTGTCTGTACAGATTGTATGTGTGCGCAAATTTAGAATAAAATGTCTCGAATGATGTAAGAACAAATCTGTGGCAAAGACTGGCATGTACATTGTACAATTGTACATTTAAACTGTGGTGCAAGTTCGTAGTCTATGCTCAACGAGCTCATGCTTACTTTCCCATTCTGAAAGAAATTGGCAATCTACTTAAAAAGAATATTGGGATGCGAGATGCAGGACATAGTAATCAGAAAAGTAAGATAAACCATGAGTGGCAGTCAGCATAAAATTCAGGCAATATTTAGAAACAGTGAAAGAGGAGAGACATATATATGTAGACCTCAGTGGTCATGATAAGACAAGTGGCATCTTGATTGATTGTGATATCTCCAGTCATCAGACCAACATCGTCAAACTCAGCCAACATCTCGTAATACTTCTGATTGCTCAAAGCCTTTATAGGAGTCGTGTAAATGACTCGCTGCTTCTTCTGCAGGGACAGAGCAATTGCATATCTGAAAAACAAAGTTACACACTATTTACATGCATTAAAAATGCACAACCATTGAGGCTAAGAGAAAACAGAATAAAATAAGAAAGAACAAGGACAGAGATGGACAGAATGAAACTGAAAACAAAACAGGAGCATAGCAAATCACAAAGTCTGAAGACAATCAAGATGGCAACAACAAATAGTCAACCACTGAAACCAAGCAGTAATATAACTTGAGAATAAAGTTTTACATTTAAAATCTTAAAGCCTTTAGGGGGAAAAAATTGGAGGCCAATGACAAATTTAATGAAGTATTCACTATTTATCACTGAAAGACTCACTAACTAGCATTTGCTTTTGACATACACATGGCAAATATCATATAACCTTTTAACCTCTAGAATACAAAAATATTTTTGTAGAGACAAGAAATTTCCTAGATTCGCATATCCACTACATTATTTGAACTCCTATCCTCAGGTCAATAATAGAACTGTTGCAATAACCTGCAAACAAAAACATCATCAATTGCCAAAAAGGTCAGTTGCGGTGTAGGCCAAAGTAAATAAGTTTACAGCAGTCTCGAGCATTCATTCGTTCATTAAAGGAAGCATTATAACCCTGATAAACTAAATTAAAAGAATGCTGAAGGTGTTCTGGAGCGTAGAAAGTAAGGCAAGAGAATAATAAAATAATGTGCCAGGTGGCGAGAAGATATAAGTACTGTAGTATACATGTGGAATGCATGCCAGCTTTAATAAAACAATCGCTAGGTGATGACAAGAATACAAGTAATTCCAAATCCATTGCCATACTTATTACATAATATACACCATTACACCACTATAAGTATGCAGTGGCAGCCATCACAAACTAAACCTGAAACCAAAACGATGAACTCGAGAGATGCCATAAAAAGCAGATAGCAGAAATCACTGCAACAACTGTTTTTCAGAGCAGAAACTACATAAAAATTTGATCAGTATTGGTAAGTGGTTCCATTATTATCACATTCATACCATTATCTTTATGGCAGCTATGTTGTTTTGATGAATGTGACAATATTACCTCATAAAAATGCAATTGCTTAAATTCTTAAGTAGCAGACATAATATTGGTGCCAAAGACATATAACTAAATACCAAATGTTTTTACCATTTTAAAGCATAATTGGTCAATACTTATAAAACTTAAAAACACAAAAATAAGTTTCACTCAATAACTCAAATACTCTGATGGCATAGAACACTCACAATCACAAAAACAAAAATTACATTTTAAATCCATTAAGCCAGACGTTCTGTGTTGAAAGGGATCAACAAGCTCCATTCCAACAAACATAGTTATTTGATTTGCAGGATCCACTTGCCATGTTTGGCTTCACTACCATGGCAGTCTGAGTTAAAATTAGTTTGGCATAAACCTACTTAATCCTTTAATGAGAGTATATCAAAAAGTTACTGGGAAAACAATGCAGCTCATTGTTAGAGTGATAAATAGGACAGCTGTCATGTAAAACTAACCAAACAAAGATCTAAAACTTACTCGGCTACAACTGTCTTTCCAGCAGATGTGTGAGCAGATACAAGAACTGACTGGTTATTTTCGATACACAGGACTGCCTCTTTCTGAAATGGATCCAGCTGGAATTTGTATTCCCTGGCTGGAGGATCCTTACTCACAACAAGTTCTTTGTATTCAACATTTTCAGGAATTGCAACTTCATGAATACAAGCTTCAGGCGTCTCAAGCTTGAAAACTCGGATTTTTGGAATCAGAGCCATCAAGCTGAAAAAGGAACAAAGAATTACACTGCATTATAATGCATTCCCAGTAGCTTGAAAACAGTTGCATATAGACAGAAAGCACAGCTTTCTCCATGGTCAACCAACTTCCTTCAGAAATGATGTGCTGACATCTCCTCATCATTAGTTATCACTCAGCCTGTAAAATCAGTCATGTAAATCAAACAAGAATCCTGGTCTGTACTAAATAGCTAGAAGAGCCGTTTTGGCTGTACCTGAGAAAATCCTTACAGACTTGGCAACATCAAGACTGAGTCTGATACAGAACAAGATCGGGTTTGAGTTGTTGAACCAGTTAGATGAAAATCACAAGTCAACGCTAAAGAATAAAAACTATCCCACTCCACCTTGCGAGAGAAGACGTCAACAAAATGAAATCAATAAGATTGTTTCCTACAGCAGTTAGTGTATACAGACATTCTGCAAATAATAGTCATTTTATACAAGTTAGCTTAGAACAGGGGTTCTCAAAATGTGGTACGCGTACCCCTGGGGGTACGCCAGGTGCCGGTAAGGGGTACGCGACAAATTGCAGAAATTTAAATTTTCTTTGAGCTTATGGACTCTGTGTACGCGTCTTTCTTTGATTAGCAATGATTTTTAACGGTGCAAGATATAAAATCATCGTTATGTATTTCTTCCACAACATAGAATCAGACCCATGATACAATGTGGTGCATGCAGCATATTACTATAATTTTGAAACAAATAATGTATAAATGGTTGCAAGAACCAAAGCCTGAAATTCTCAGCCTATAGAGAACTCAACTAGCTCGAGAGCGGAATTGGCCTAATGGTTAATTGCTTTAAATTTTGTGATTCCTTTCAGCACGTCATATCTATGTAAAACTGGTTTTTAGACTATTCCAGCTATAAAAAAATGGGGTAACTCTGCGTTTTAAATTGCCAAATTTTAAACCAGACATGTTAATCTGTGCTAGTCAAAACAAGCCCACCACTCTTTCTTACAGGGTAATTTTCCTTTTAAATTTGTTGATAAGAATAGGGTCTATATGACTCAGACTAAATTTTGCTCCATATATACGACTCTAATAAACGATGTCACCAGTGATTAAATGAACTTTTAGTTGACACTGCAAGGGAATTTCACAATGGCATTTTGTTTCTGCTCTGACTTTGCTGGGAGTACACCATCATTTGTTTATCTTACGTGGGGTACAATAAAAATAAAGTTTAACAACCCCTGACTTAGAACATGTACTTGATTGCAGTGTGTACCTTTGTGCAGAAAAGGGCAGTTTACCTTTGTGCAGAAAAGGGCAGTTTACCTTTGTGCAGAAAAGGGCAGTTCAGTATAATTTTTGGGTAGTCACTGTATAATTTTTTTTAAATAAAATATTTCTCTACCTACCTACCCAGTTTTTTTTATAGCTCTGTTACCGGAAACACACCATTATTTTTTGGCCTTACCGTTGAATCTCTGATGACACTGTACACCATGATGTGCTGACACCTGTGGCGCCTGCATCTGGCAAAGCAGCAGCTGCTGTTGAATCCTTGCTGGCAGATGGAGGACATCTCTGAAAGAAAAAAAATTCAGCATTTAAAAAAATTTAACCTAAATAAATCCATAACTGAAAATAAGACCATACAAGAAAAAACAAACTTATGGCTATATTCAGGCTCATATAATAGAAATAATGATGATTTCTATGGCACCATAACACAGTCATGCCATTACAAGGGCGCCTCAAATACTATACTAAACAGTAGGACAGGTCCTACAAAATAAATAAGTCTTGAATCCAGAGAGTCAACTGCTCGCAGGGCGGGAGGAAAACAGTGACAGCATCTGGGGCCAGGCACCGAGAAAGCGCAATCACCAAAGTGGGATCTCATGCTCCGTATATGAAGATTGCGTTTGTCGAGCGATCTAGGTCACATCCCAGAAGTGGATGAGTGTGTCTGGGTACAGTAATCACACAGATACACAGGCGCGGCTCCATGTAGAGAATTGTAAACAAGTAACCAGATTTTAAATTCAATCCTATGAAACAGGCAGACAGCGTCGGACATCGCATAGTAACGACGTCAAGTGATCATATTATTTCCTCCGATTGCACAGCAGTCTCGCAGCAGCATTGAGAACTGGCTGTAGGCAATTCAGAAGACACGTGGGCGAATTGACCAGCCGGCTGTTACAATGATCAACCTGAGAGGTGACAAAGGCAGCGACGGCCGCCTTTGCAGCCTCGAAAGGCAGGGATCTGATGCAGCCCCTCAGGAGGCGGAGCTGACAGAAGCAGCATCCGACAGTTCGCGCCACGTGACGCCGCATGGAGAGTTCGGATTCCAGTATGACGCTGAGGTCGCAGAGAGCAGTCACGGGTCGGATCAAAGACCGCATACACTGAGTTTGCAAGTGTCGAGATGATGACACCATTCACCTGTCGCACACCATAGGAAGTCCGTCTTCTCGGGGTTGAGACAGAGTCTGTTGGAGCGCATCCATTCAGCAATCTACTCGATGCCCAACTCCACCCATCGCCGCTGCTTCCGTCAATTGATGGGTGGCCCGGGCCCCACGTATATAGCTGCGAGTCATCGGTGTAGAAATGTGATTTCAAGCCGAGACTGGTGGCCAGCTTAACAATGCTGGCCGTGTAGAACAGGAAGAGCAGTGGACCTAGCACAGAGCGCTCCACAGACGAGGGAACGAGGAGAGGATAAAACTTCGTCATATGTAGAGCACCGTCTGTCGGCGTCCGTTTATGTACGAACGGAGCCAGTCAAGCGCCACCGAACGACACCGCATGTCCTCATCAGGCATTCGACCAGCACGTCGTGGTCGACCGTATCGAATGCTGCCGAAAGATCAAGCAAGCCGAGCAGCGTTTGATCACCCACATCCATCGCCTTGAAAAGTGTATGCATAGATCAGTGGTTCCCAACCTTTCTTGACTGTAGGGCCACTTTTTCTAAGTTGGAGGACACGAGGGCCACTTTTTCTTAGTTGAAGGATGTTATGGGGCCACAAAGCTAAAATTTAATTAACCTATTTTAAGCATATAAAATTGTTATAATTGAATCAAAATAGAATGTTTGACGTTATTTATAGACGTCAAAATGAAATAATTTGTAATAGAAAATAACCATGTTCTCTATCCTGTCCAAATTGTCAATTTTTTCATATATTTTTTTAATTCTTTGAGAGACGGCCATTTTTTAAGGCCTGGCGGGCCACTTTTGGCCCGCGGGCCACGGGTTGGGAACCACTGGCGTAGATGGTCATAGGCCTAGGCCAAACTCCATAACCAGTAGTTTCTCTCAGATCCTTGAGTTCCATGACATTTTCAGCTGATTAGAAACCTGTAACCACTACAGCTGTTGAGCCATAATCTGCCCATAATAAAACATACGCACAGAGGGGTAAAAGGATTTAGGCAATTTGTGTACACGTGTGTACGAGGGAGAGCCTCAGCAAAATGCACGTACGCAAAATAAATGTATAATTATGACGTCTATAAATATTAACCTGTTAATCCTGTATCATCCTACAGCCGTCTGATGGCTACATTTGACTACATTATATTTAAATTCTGTTCAGATCTAAACAGTAAACACAAAAACAAGTAGCAGCCAACTATAAAATAAATGTTTTACAGATGACTTTAGCTAATTAAATAATTAATTAACCTTTGTGAACCGGGGAGAGCTCATTTGTACGTACGCATGGGGTCCGTGAAATGTACGAGTTGCAACATGAAACTCATAAGACTACAGCGCTCTATTTTAGCGATTTCTTTGGCAGCCATACTGTTTACATCATAGACAGGCACTCAGTCTAAGGGAATACCATGCATTCTAGTGACTGGATAAAACTTCACTAAAGAAGAATTTCACAAATGAAGTTGTCTTTCCAACTCGTCATCGAAGAGACACAAATGAAGGCAATCACTTTTTATACTTTATTCAATGGACTTACGGATATTTGCCACCACTGGGACTTCCCTGTGAAAAAAGTCCACCTCTAAATTTTAGAATTTATTTGATCACTAAGTGAACATTTGCCACCATTGGGTCAGCCCTGTGGATGCCTTCCCCACCCATGTACGTGTTTAAAGTCTACACACTGTGTCCCGATGAAAAGTAGACCCGGACAAAAATGTCATAATTCAGTCAAAACTGTTAGCATTTGCCTGAAATTTTAAAAACAACACTAGCCATATTACCACCTAATCCTAACGTCATTTAGAAATGTTCGTGAGTTTGTCAAGTTCATTAGTGTTTGAGATGCAGTGCCGAAAAATGGAAATTTCCAACAGGCAAAACCTGAAAGGAAGTCAAGTTCAGCTACAGATGGTGTTCCAATGTCCTTCTTGTTCACTGACACACAACCGCAGACGTAGTAGTGTAGTGTTGCAGCTGTCCCGGGAGACACCCGACTTCATATTCCACAGCTGTGGCCGCCCAACAGTCCAGACCTCAATCCAGAGTGTATTGGAGGAGCGCGTTTTTCATTCCCGTATTCATGACATTGATAGATAACTGGTAAATACCAGTGATGTAGTACTCGAGTCCGGCAAAAGACTCGAGTCCGACTCGAGACCGATTTCCTGCGGACTCGGACTTGGACAGCCAGGACTCGGACTTGGACTCGGAGCCCTGGACTCGAAATCTGACTCGGTTTCCGAGTCCCGATTTCTCCGTGGAACAGGCCACAGCCTGTATTGCCAAAACCAATTCAGACATTTCATCTGCATTCGTGATCACTCAACTCAAACAAAGGAGCCCTTGTTGCCTAAACAACCGGACACTGAAGTAATGTGACGGAACCACAGGGCGAGCGAAGTTAATTACAGGTGTGCTTGATATATGGTCGGTGTGGGGTTACGGGAGGGGCGATTGGAAATATTTGAACTTGAGCTTATAGGTAGGCTACTTACGCCTATACACAAACATAACCAAGCATTCATGGCATGCATACGGTCGAAATCGAAGATATTTCGACACCTCAATAAACTTGGCATTAATATGCTGATCAGATACAACACATACTTCGAATTTATCTAGTTGTTTATCGATAAGAAAATAAGGAAAGGAGTGAGACAGGGATGCATTTTGTCCCCTTTCCTGTTCAATCTGTATGCGGAGAGAATTATGAGGAGGGCTGGATTGGAGGAGGCAACAGAGGGGGTAAGGATAGCGGGAAAAATACTGAATAACTTGAGATATGCCGATGATACGACATTATTGGCGGGGAAGAGGGACGACCTGGCCGGGTTAATAAGAAGAGTCAGGAAGGAAAGCGAAAAGGCGGGACTATACTTCAATGTAAAGAAAACAAAGGTTTGTATGTATGTGCACTTGTTATAGCGCCCCTTCAAGCTCTCTCTACTCAGAGGCGCTCCCGAATGCAGAGCGGACACTGCATCGGAGTTTCACGCCGAAGCGCTGAGCAATTGTGAGTGAAGGACTTGCCCAAGGTCCTTACGCGGCGAGGTGGATTCGAACCTCGAACCTTCCGGCTTCAAGGCAACGACGCCACCACTACACCACCGCGCCCCATTTATGACAACTGCAACATGGGAAAACTTTGAGGTGGATGGAGAAGTGATAGAGGTGGTTTCGAGCTTCACATTCCTCTAATCTATGATAGAGAAGGAGGGAAGAAGTGACATGGAAATAAGGCGAAGGGTAACAATGGGAAAAACGGCAATGAACGGTCTGGGAAGGATTTGGAAGGATAAATATGTGAGCAGGGAAACAAAGAAAAGATTGGTGAGAGCATTGATCTTTCCAGTGGTCCTTTATGGATGCGAGACATGGACGAAGACTCAGGATATGGAAAAGAAAATCAACGCGTGCGAGATGTGGATTTGGAGAAAGATGCTAAAGATCTCATGGATGGAAAAGAGAACTAACGAGTCGGTGCGTGAGGAGCTCGGAATAGAGAGGGAGGAGACACTGCAACAAACAGCAACCAGGCGGAAATTCAGCTACTTCGGCCACGTGATGAGATCAAACGGTTTGGAAAAGGAGATGATGACGGAATGCGGTAAAGGAAGAAGAAGACGCGGAAGACCAAGGAAGAGGTGGATGGATGAAGTACAGGAAAAGTCTGGAATGAGCTTGGAAGAGCTAAGAGAGGCGACAATAAACAGGAGACAATGGAGAGGATACATCATGACTGTTGCCAGAGCTCCAAGAGCTGACGGCACCAGGTGACCAGATGTTATCGATAAGACAAATCAGGATAGTGATTGGATGTGTCTATTGGCTATTTGTGGCTGGTGGCTATTAGAACTTCTCCGATCTTGGAACCGGGTGCAGATGTTTATTTACGGTACATCTTCATTAATAGATCAGATAGACCTACATGTACTACACAATTGGTCGATTGCAACATGCAGGCAATGTCGTAGCACTTAGTTGGTCTGTGCTGGGGTATTGGAGGGCAGATGATACTGACACAGTGGATGGACCCCATTTCAAAGACTCCAAACATTTACTTTAAGAGTAGAGACATTGCTTATGGGTGGCTGTTTAGGCCACAAATCCCAACATACGACACTCCACAAGATGCGCCTGTTGAACTTGTGTTTGGCAGAGGAAGAATTTGTATCCACTCTACTTCGCCAGATTATCGAAGAACACTTTATCTAATTCAGTATTTTTAAAGTTCAATTTGGATAAATTAGCCTACATTAAATTTTTTCATATTATAGTAGGCCTTATCGATATTTTTCTATGTCAAAATAAGCCTATTGAGTGTTTCAGTGGATCTTGGTGTTACTGGACTCGGACTCGATCCTTAGTGACTCGGACTCGGACTCGAACCCCTTCAGACTCAGACTCAACTCGGACTCGGCTCAGCTGGACTCGGTCTCGGACTCGGCTGAGGTGGACTCGACTACATCACTGGTAAATACGCACACTGCATGCCCATACTCCAAACAATATGGTTGCCAACGAATGCACTGAAAATAGAGTGCAGCGACCTATCGACGACATCGCAACATGCATCCCAACATGCAAAGCGCTCAGTAAATAAGTAATCTATGCAAGTAGCAACAGTAAAAATTAAAGCGATGTGAATAAGAAACGTTTAATGTGATGAGTTCTTGTTTTTTATACGACCACCAAAATTTATAAATTTCAATGAAAAATATTTCCTGGCGAAATAGAAGCGGGATTTATCGCGTGAGGGTCGGTTAGGGCTCAGGTTAGGCGTTGTGCAGGGTTTAAAGTGGGTGGGAACGCGTGGGAACGGCGTTCCCACTGCTCTCGAAATTCTTGGTTTGCGTTCCCACTGCTCATCATGATGGAACTCTAAAACACATGCATTTCAATAAAATTCTTCATCAGCGTTCCCACTGCTCTCATCCAGCGTTCCCACTGCTCACCAAACCACTTTAACCACTGGCGTTGTGAGGGTCGATTAGGGTTAGTTTTAGGGTTAGTGCAGTCATTCTGCTGAAATTGAAGCTGGATTGATGAACAATAATTTTCAATGAAAAATTGATGAAAAATATTTGCTGACGAAATAGAAGCGGGATTTATCAAACAAATTCTTGGATAAACAGGAAGCTGGATCGATTAAAAGGATTCTCGGCAAACTAGAAGTTGGATTTATTTTGCAAGTGGGCAATGAGCCGGTTACTTACTTCCTGAGTGCTTTGCATGTTGCGATGCCGTCGATAGGTGGCCGCACTCTAATTTATTACATTCGTTGGCAACCATATTGTTTGGAGTACGGGCATGCAGTGTGCGTATTTACCAGATAACCTTAGGTGCGTCTGATTACGTTGTTACCTGTGTAGTATGTAGAAGTCAGTGTCATTATGAATGTTATGCGGATTCATGTTTATCGTGTGCGCCTGTGGAATCTTGGATATGCTCTCCATGCTTGACAAACATTTTTCCTTTTAATGGGATTGCAAATAATGAAAATTTTATGAGCTCTATATGTGGTAGCAAAGTTAAACTACAAACTGATATTAGCGAGCTTGATAGAGCCCCGAAACTTGAAATATTTCCTAGTGACCCTGAAAACCACTCCCCTTTAAATAACAATGATATTGACCTGGATATTAACCTATTTTCAAATCTGTCATGGGACAGCCACTACTCTACACCTGCTTCTCTCATCACCCTACTCAATACTCCTCGCCTGTTCACTACTATGCACCTGAATTGTCGAAGTATGCAGTACAAAATAATGGATATAACTGATTTATTAAACGCTATCCCTGTTCCTATTCTAGCTTTAACAGAAACATGGCTAGATACAGACTCGGTTGATACAATCAATATAGCAGGTTACCAAATTATTCACAAATCTCGAGTTTCAGGAAAAGGAGGTGGAGTAGGATTTCTCATAAGGGAGGATATTACTTACGAGCTGCTTGATCTATCAATTTTTAATATGACCCCCAAAACATTTGAGGGAATATTTATTCGTGTGCGGATGAGTAAGGGCAATTGTCTAATTGGAACTATATATAGACCCCCAGGAAATAGTCTGGAAGAGTTCACTCTTGAACTTGAACAGTTATTGTCCAAAATTGCAAATAAGGAGAAACACGTGATAATTATGGGTGACTTTAACATTGACCTGCTTAAAGTTGAGGATCACTTTGGCACTAGTTCCTTTTTCGATAGTATGTCCTCCTATAATCTTCTCCCGACCATAACCAGACCCACAAGAATTACCACTCATTCGTCAACGCTAATTGACAACATTTTCACAAATGCTTGGTCTAATATTATTGAATCTAAGATTGTTGTATCTGACATCTCTGACCATTTGCCTGTCTTAACCTCCTTTGATTTTGAAATGCCTAGCTCTAGGAACTCCTCATTTGAGGAATCCCGAATTATTAACGAAGAAGGAAGGGCTAATTTTAGCAATTATCTTTCTGAAGCAGACTGGACTCCTATTTTTGAAACCTGTCGCTTGAAAGATGCTAACAAAGCATATGACTTGTTTATGAAAGAATATAAAAGAAACTATGATAAGGCGTTTCCAATAAAAACTAATATAAATAAAGGAAAACCCATGCTTAAACAACCCTGGATGACTCCTGGACTTCTCAAATCTAGTAAGAAAAAAGCTAAACTTCATTTAAAATATGTAAAGGTCCCTACCCTTGCCAATAAAAATAAGTTTGTTTCATACAGGAATAAATTTAAAACAATTAGAATGAAGGCTGAAAAGCATTACTATGCTGTTGAATTTACCAAGCATGTTAATAATTTAAAGAAAACTTGGACCCTCATTCGAAGTATAATTAAAATGGATGAACAACATATTAAAATTGAAGCACTAAACTAAGCCGAATGGTTCTCTGGAATAAGAAATGATGACCCTAAAGTGATGGCTAATACTTTTAATAATCTCTTCTCTGACATCGCTCATACTCTTGCCAAACAAATTCCCGCTCCTAAATCTCCTTTTAACACATACCTTGACCCGCCACTTCCTTATTCTTTTGGCTTGGTTCCTACTTCACCTGAGGAAATAAAAAATTTGAGCCACTTGATCCACGACAGTCACAGCCGTGGCGTTGATGATATCGACCCTCATATTGCTAATTCTTACATTTCTCAAGTCGCAACCCAACTAGCTGAAATAATTAATTGCTCCCTCAATACTGGAGTTGTACCTGATGCTATAAAAATTGCAAAAATAGTCCCTATTTTTAAAAAGGGTGACAGGGAGAACCCTTCTAACTATAGGCCCATATCCATTCTTCCTTTTTTTGCCAAGTATTTTGAAAAAATAATGCCTGATAGGCTCAATAAATATGTAGAAAAATCTCATATTATTTTTCCATACCAATATGGCTTTCAATCTGGTCGATCTACTTTTATGCCTTTAATTGATATGTATGATAAAATTTCTAAGGCCTTTGAAAACAATGAATATTCTATTGGTATCTTCTTCGATTTAGCAAAGGCCTTCGATACTGTGAATCATGAGATCCTATTAAAAAAATTAGCTAATTATGGCATCAGAGGCATCCAATTAGCTTGGTTTACCAGTTATCTCGAAAGATGTCTCCAGTGTGTTTCCTGCAATGGAGCTCTCTCAGACTTTAGAGTTGTTAGATATGGTGTACCCCAAGGTTCTAATCTCGGACCCTTGCTTTTTCTTCTATACATTAATGACTTGCCTAATATATCTCCTACTCTTTCATTCATCTTGTTTGCTGATGATACAAATGTCTTCTACTCTCATAAATCCTACCAGAGTCTAATACAAACAGTAAACAATGAACTTGTCTTCATAGCCGAATGGTTCTCTGCTAATAGACTCTCCTTAAACATAGATAAAACTAACTTTATGCTCTTTCGAACTAATAAAAAGATGTGCCCCCAGAATGAATTGCAACTGTCTATCAATGATACCTCCATAACGCAGGTTAGCTCCACTAAATTTCTTGGTGTGTACATAGATCAACACCTCACATGGAATGATCATATTAAATATATCTCTGCCAAGGTTGCAAAAAGTGTTGGTATCCTTCGTCGAACTTCCAATATACTCCCCCCCCACTATCCGTGTTAAATTGTACTACTCATTAATATATTCTTATCTCTCATACTGTAATTTAGTTTGGGCATCTACATATAAATCCAGGCTCAATAAATTAGTACTTCTCCAAAAACGTGCAATACGTATCATAGCTGGAGTTAAGCCTTTTATTCACTCAAGTCCTTTATTTCAATCATTTAATTTATTAAAGTTTCACCAAATAATGACTTTCCAGATAGGAGTCTTTATGTATCGGTTCACCCATGATCTTCTTCCCCTTAACTTTGCAGGGTATTTCCAAAAAGGATCTGAAATTCACTGCTATTCCACCAGAAACTCCTCTCATTATCGAGCCATATCCGCTCGTTTAAACTCAAGAAGATTCCATATTAAATATACTGGACCAGGTATATGGAACTCGTTTCCTAGTCATGTTCAACAAGCTTCCAGTTTACAAAGAGCAAAAACATTACTGCGCAACTACTTGGTTAATGACTGCAAAGATATTTAACCTTGTAGGCACTGATTTTATTTTATTATTATTATTATTTGTTGTGTTTGTTTTGCGTTCTTTAGTTAAGTTTACTACATTAATTGTCATCTCATGCTGTTCTTTTAGCCTATTGTTCAATTCATTATGTCAACCGTCTAGCCATCTGTTAAAATTGCATATGTAATTAGGTGTCCCTGTTAGCGGGATATTCATCCCTTAGGGCCTTCCTTGTTACCATCCGGTTATGTGAAGCATGTTATACTATGTCTATTGTGTATGTTGATGGTTGGTTACAATAAATGAATTGAATTGAAGAGTGGCAGCTGGGTGACCACGCGTTCATCAACCGGACCATCAAACAATGGGTCTACGTCCACGGTCGTGTGTCCGTGAAGAAGTAGGGTATTTTGAACACAAGCTGTAGCTGAACTTCACTTACTTTCAGCTTTTGCATGTTATCTCAATTTCCATTCTTCGGCGCTGCATCGCAAACGATTATAAATTTGACAAGTTGACATACTTACGAAAAAAAATTTAATCGGCGTTAGGATTTGGTGGCAATATGGCCATCGTTGTTGGTTTAAATTTTCAGGCAAATGCTGACAAATATGACCAAATCATGACACTTTTTGTTGGGGTCACAGTGTATATAAAACAAGTGCTATACATATATGCATTTCTCTATCAGGGCACTCGCACTGGAAGCGCAATCAAATGGTCATTACTGTAGTCGGCGCTATTTGAATACAAATGACATTCTAAAATAAGTTGCATATAAGCAAACCGCAATAACCTCTTTTACCGCTCACCATGCGGTAAAAGAGACCTATTAGATCAACCCAATCGCACAATTTACAGAAGACAGGCAATATTCATACCTGTTTTCTATGATTATCTTTGTTATAGCTCTCAATCGTTGCATTATGTTTACGTTTTCCGCTTCCACTGTTCATTTTTACTTTTAGGTAAAAGTTTAAATAAAAAAGAGGAATAATTTGTAAACACCCTCCGAATCAAGGAGCGTTTGCACTTACAGGACTGGAAACTCAATGCATTGATATTTAGTTGTGTCCATAGAGATGTAAGTGCCCTAAGATGGGACGGTTCCTAAGATGGGACATACCAACGACCTCATATAATACACGATATAATATATGAGGTCACCCATTATTATTGTTAATCAGGATTTGACGCCACTATTTAGAGTTGAGAATGTTGTATCCCCAATATTAGATTCCGCATACCAACTAATACTACAAGCGATGCTGTTGCCTTGATTTTATTGATTTTTGTAATTTTTCATGCTCGCTAGCTGTTATTTCATTTTCGTCGATTTTTCAACACAACAAGGTAAACTTCATACATCTCTTTCACTTTATGGTATATGCTAATAATAACTTCATTTTCATTGCTAATTATTTATTCTACATAGCTGTAGGCTCAGTAATAAAGGAAATATTTGTTTTGGAATGTTCTTCAACGGTGAAAATGAAATGTATGGGTTTAACGACTCTTTTTCATATCGAAGATGATTTCAGCGTCGACTCCACGTTTATATTGCGACCGAGCCACCCGCAGTATGTAAAGATCCGACCTGGGAATCGAACCCGCTCCGCCGGCGCGGCGAGCGGGCTACAACCCACTCGGCCACACAGGATCCTCTTCTTGGGGCCGAGTGGGTTGTAGGAAGAGGATCCTGTGTGCCATAAGATGGGATATAGGCCTACCATAAATACGATGCCATAAGATGTGATCACTGTCTAAGCTACTATGCATGTTGTGTCATAATATTATGATCTATTTGTGCAAAATAAATGCAATGTTTACAAATTATTAATGGCATGGATTTTATTTATTGATTGTAGGTAGGCCTAATGACCTATTGCAGAAAGTCTCAATTGTGAAGGTTCATGGAATGAGCAACAGAAATTTTTGCAATCTGACATCATGGAAATTGTTGTCCCATCTTAGGAGCATGGGTGCTTAAAGTCTTAAAAATTATTAGACTAAACAATTTCTCTGTTGTTGATAAATTTGAATAACAAGACCACATACGAGTCATTACATTGACTGCATATTGAAATTTTCACAATCGGACGTCATGGAAATTGTTGTCCCATCTTAGGAGCATGCATGGGTGCTTAAGATGGGACACGTACTTTGGTACTTTTTTAAAATGGCAACAATACTGCATTTTTAGATATAGGTGTTTAAATTTTACAGCCGTCATAGCCGTCATCAGCCGTAATATCATAGATTTGAAAGTTTTATATTTGAAATCGAAGCTGGATTGATGAAAATAACGAACGAGAAATAGAAGCTGGATGAAGGCATTTTTAGATCTGAAATAGAAGCTGGCAGTGGCGGCGCCAGGATTTCAGGTTTGGGGGGGCTGAAGCCCCAAGCCTTCCTCCCTCCCAGAGACGCAACTAGAACATTTTCTTCCCAGGGCGGTCAAATTGCAATCGCGCGAAGCTGCGAGTGCCGAATGCATGAAAGAAGCACATGCTGACCAAGGGTTTTACAAGAAATTGTGCACTGGCACAAACGCGCTCCACATAAATATTCCATTGCAAGATGTAGTTGGAGATTGAATGGGTTAATATCATAAACAAATAAACAAAGGTGTCCAACTAAGGTAGCAAAAGAGAATTGGATGTCCTCAAACGCGTCCGCGTAAAGTCTATGCCGTGCCCGCGCTGTAGGCCTACCATACCCCGAAATTTCAGCCATCTGAGATGAGTTGGTGACCGAGCTGAGCAGGGGCGATACAGTATATGCAGTGCGTGTGCACACAGCAGCCCGAGTAGCTATGTGGTGCATACAGTGAGGTAATGTAAAGTCCCTATTGTCTTTGACATACCGATATGCAAGCACTCAAAAACCACGTTGACTAGAGTTCTAAGTTATCACAATAAGAGGTGTCCAACACCGAATTAATATTCAGAAATTCCACAAAACAATGGTGTGCAATTCAGTATAATCTTATAAAAGTCAACCATGTACACAGACTCGAGATCCAAGTTGTCACAATAAAAGGTGTCCAACACAGCATTAATATTCAGAAATTTTACAATAAAATTGTGTGCAATTAAGTATTATCGTATAAAAAGTCGACCATGGACACGGACTCGAGTTCCAAGTTATCACAATAAAGGTGTCCAACACAGTATTAATATTCATATATTTTACAATAAAATGGTGTGTAATTCAGCATTATCGTATAAAAAGGTCGGCCATGGACACGGACTCGAGTTCCAAGTTATCACAATAAAGGTGTCCAACACAGTATTATTACTCAGAAATTTTATAATAAAAAAGTAATCACAAAAATGGATGGATCCGATTTGACCAGGGTCTATGACAACAGTGGCCGTTTCCCTGGACATTCAATTGAAATAATCACAAATAAAAATAACTCACAATAAAGGTGTCCAACAGCGCATTAATATTCAGAAATTCCACAATAGCCTACAATGGTGTGCAATTCAGTAAAATCGTATAAAAAGTCAACCATGGACACAGACTCGAGATCCAAGTTCTCACAATAAAAGGTGTCCAACACATCATTAATATTCAGAAATTTTACAATAAAATGGTGTGCAATCAAGTATTATCGTATAAAAAGTTGACCATGGACACGGACTCGAGTTCCGAGTTATCACAAAAAAGGTGTCCAACACAGTATTAATATTCAGAAATTTTACAATAAAATGGTGTGTAATTCAGTATTATCGTATAATAAGTCGGCCATGAACACGGACTCGAGTTCGAAGTTATCACAATAAAGGTGTCCAACACAGAATTAATATTCAGAAATTTTACAATAAAATGGTGTGCAATTCAGTTTTATCGTATAAAAAGTCGGCCATGGACACGGACTCGAGTTCCAAGTTATCACAATAAAGGTGTCCAACACAGTATTAATACTCAGAAATTTTACAATAAAAAGGTAATTACAAAAATGGATGGATCCGATTGGACCAGGGTCTATTACAACAGAGACCGTTACCCTGGACATTGAACTAAAATAATCACAAATAAAAATAAATCACAATAAAGGTGTCCAACAGTATTCACTGGACACTATTATAATTATCTTCCTGCATTTTACTAACGACAGAAAACAGTTAAAGTTTCCTTAATATAAAAATATGCATGCTTAGATATATGCACACAATTATTTTATAATTATAATTATCTGCAAACAAATGTTTTACATATAATATGCTAATAGCATTAGGACTTCTTAGTTGACCATTATATCAAACGTAGGCCTACATTCCCAGACAGTGGTGGTATACACAACTATAGAATATAATAATTATTATACCGAAAATTACAACAGCGCCCACATTTGAGGTGTGTAAGAGAAACATGACGCAAATCTGACAATTACATTGTTGTGTCAAAGGCATTTCTGGATAAAACGCAATATTCTGGATAACCAGCAGTCTGTAATATTATTTTCATGCATGATGTGCAGTACAGATGCAACACTACTATGGGAGACTTTAAAAAATTTACATACTGCAGAGGTGTAAGTGTACTCTAAATAGTTCACTTATGGTAGGGCTGACAGCTTCCATTCCATAAAGAAGAAACGGTTTACAGTAGGCAGCTATTAAATGCAACAAAACTGGTTCACTAAATTTGTAGCATTTGCTATGCAACGAATTAAATGACCTATACAACTTAATATATATAATATTGTATATATAGTTGATTTCGATGCCATTGACCATTGTCTAGCTTTCTTATTACGAAATAAGCCGTAATGGATATTTTCTGCTTTTTGCTTTGGGGGGCTGAGCCGCATTTAGAGGTTATAACCCCTAGCCCTCTGACGACGCCACTGGCGCAAGCATCTACGCTGTGATTATATAGTTGATTGCAGGAGGGAGAAAATCCTGAACATTCTTTTGTGACGATGATTAATTTTGTGAAATATGCGAAAAATCAAGAGAAAATACAGCTTTGCACCACTTTTTGAAGGATTAGGCAATTTCGATATTTCTATACGTCTAATACTTATAAAACGGTTTCAATCTGAAACGAGGTGTCTAAGAGCCATGTTGTTTCTTCGACAATTTCGACAACCCTGTCCGGTTGTATGGTCAAAAGGTAAGGGTGCAAACTTTTCACCCGTTTTCATAGACTGAGGCCAAGAAATGAAGTCTCTGTACTGGAAGAGACGATTGTTGTTCGTACTCTTTCAGTCTTGGTGGCGAGCGGTGCTAATTGAGCAGCAGGCTAAATCTTCGGGGGACTTTAGTTGCAGCGTAGCACGTGGGTTATCGTTCAACTTCAATCGCACAGAGAATTAACCCGAAACAGTTTTCAATCTTTCTTGGTGACAGTTATCATCGATTTCACGTATTTACATCATATATATAAGAAGACTAACGATTACACTTGTCATTAAACTATTCCTCGATACTTCGCTCGCTCCAGGCTCTTATCTTCCAAGCCTGTCGTTCGCAACCCATCCCTTCGCCTCCTGCGGCCAATGCTCTCCCGTCAACGATCCTCGGCGAAATATCCCTGCTCTCCTGTCGCGTCCCGTCTTAACCCATTTCTTCCACCTGCCAATCATCCCTCTCTGGACCCTGGGGCAACTGCAGCATCTCCGATTGCCCGCCCATTGCATCCCTCTGTATCTCTCTGTCTGTCTGTCTCTCTCTTTCTCTCTCTGTCTCTCTCTTTAATCGGCACTGACTATTAGGCTAAGTGTTCACAGAAATGATCTAGGCCTATGATTATGATGATTAGGCCAACTTTAGTGTCATAAAACAGTACATAGTTATAAACATCGTCGGCGACTCCTCCCTCACTACATCATCACACTTTCTTTAGCTGATGGCACAAGAATTGTGTCAACAGCACGTCGTGTAGGTGACTCTTGAAGGAGAGTTCGTCACGGGTCGACGAGGTTTTTACAAGAGCACAGGCAATCGTCGCACGGCGATTAGCTTAATGTCTGTTCACCGTTGTTTTGCGACGTCGCCAGGCTGCAGGCTAACACGAGTCCCTACGCGATTTTAATCTATAACATAAAACACAAACAAACACAAACGAGTAATATCTGTGAGACAAGGTTCCCTATAAATCGATCATTCACTCGTTCTTTACAAAAAAAATCAAAAGCCTTATGCAGGCACCGTAAGTAAGTATACAGTTGAAAACAAACAATATGAGCTTTTTACAACGCTAGTTGTTGAATTAGCGCAATAGTCCATCTGCCATAGAGTCGTGCATCCCCTTCTCTTTGTCTATGTAGCCTAGCGTTTCGTTAATTGCTTGGGAGGGTTCGCATACATGTATGTCATACAATTGTAACTCGTCGTTTTCTTGTCCTTTGTCGTTTATACAGTCTGTCGCTGCATAATGCACGTCGTGCGGTTCGGCTGTCTGGATTACATTCAGTTTGTAAGTCTGTGTTTTTGATTTTTTTTCGTGCCATTGTCTCAATAGATTTATATGGTAGGATCTTGGTCCTTTGTCTGTGCTTTGTCGCAGAAGTACCTGTTGACCTGGCTGTAGTGATCTGTTGGTTGATTCATTGCCATAATAGACCTTTTCAGGTGGTCTTCGCCATTTTTCTTCACCAATGCCTCGATTCCCCGCCCAAGTGTCGTCATGGGCCATCTCTAACATCTTGGATCGGTACCCTGTCGGTAGAATTAATTGCTTTCGTCCGCCTCCTCCTTCATCCTCTGCTTGTCTCAGTTTTCCTTTCCGAAACAGTACGTCGTTTTCAATTAAACATCTGCTGTCTCCCTCCCTCGCTAGTTTCCACGATTCGTATACGGTAGGGTCATCATGCTGTGCTTTCTTGAAGTTATCTGATTCGTCTGTCGTCACAGTGCTTCTGTCTTCGGTCTGCTCCTGATCAGAGACCCATTCATCGGCTGCCGTCTCCGTCGGAGATTTATGACCTGGTGAGGAGCACGCTCCAGTTGCTGCGGGGGGTACCGACTCCTCCTCTTCGTTGGTCGGGTCTCTATGGTTTGCCGGCCTAGCCCCTTCATTAGAGATGGCGCCTCCCAACTCATCACCTGCCTTTTCATCGTAGCATCGGTTACTGAAATCCTCTGGTCGATCATCTGGATAATCTTTGACGGTATATCCGGCTACTGGGCATCTGTTACTTGTTGAAGGCGTTTGAAGTGACTGACCAGGCGGGCTTATCAATTCTCCCGAGGAGTCGTTAATTGGTCTGAAGTCGGTGGTCGGGCCACCGTCTCCCGTTCCATCGGTCACCGAAGACCTCCCGTTGATCGGCTGGAGCGTTTGAGAGGGTTTTATGACCCCGGTGCTTTGTCGATTAGGCGGTGGGTCATTTTCTGGTAGTCGCCTTTCGTCAGGTGCGTTTAAATGACTCTGTCCATCTCGGTCGTCAACTTTGTTGATATCATTAGTGTCTTTTAAGTCCGATTCTATTCCTCCTTTCAAAGTCGTTCGCTCGCAAGGCGTCGCTAAAATCCCGCTCTTCACCTGTCGTCCGTCGGGCGTCTGTGTACATCTCCTAGCTGCTTGCAGTTTACTGAGCGCTTTGGTCGTGTCAGCTGTCTGCTTGTCCTTCTGACTGTCGCTGTCTATCCTACCGTCATAGTCACGCCATCTAGTGGTCGGAGATGCCTGGCCAACGTCTTTTGGCCGCCCAACGCTGGGCATATTAACCGTGTCCGTCAGGTCTGCGTTATCTGCGAATACATCATTGCCAATTATCACAGACACAGGGAGGTGCGGGACAACACATGCCCTCACCTTTATCTTCCTGTCCGTTCCAAATTCATGGGACGAAATCTCAATATCACATGCCGAAAAGCACTTTATCGTGCCAAATGCACATTGTAAGCTTATCATTGCTGAATCGTCTATGGCAGATGTCTTATGTGACGCTATTTCAGAATTCACAAGAGTGACCTGGGCACATGTGTCTCTAAACCCTTGCACGTCACAACCATTTACACACATTGGTATAAGAAAACGTTTTTGATACTCAACGACCTTATCGAGAGTTGACTTAGGTTTCACAAACTGCACTTGCGCATGCGCTTGACCTTGGGCTTGGGATCTGCTATCATAACGGTTGAACGTCTGGTGTTGGTAGCTTGTCCTGCCCCCTTGCGCCGAATGCATTTGGCTTGCATCCCACGGCCTATTATTGGTGCTGTCTACAAATGATTCTTTGTTCATGCCCGTGGGTCTCCTTTCCCAAGGGTTTCCTTTCTGATCAGAATTGAGCGCTCTGAACCTGTTGTTCTGTTTCTGATCACCCTGGCTGGCTTTTCGACCCTCCATTGTGCATTCGAAGTGTAAATCTGCATATTCAGCGACTTCTGCAGCCCTTTTAGGCTTCCTTGCTTCAATAAAATAGCAACAGTCGCTCGCAAGAGACTCTCTTAGTCTCTCCATGATAATGTCATCCCTTAGGGTTTCAAAATCAGTTATCTCTTTGCATTCAAGATAAAAATCAAACACATCGTTTAACTGGGCCAAAAATTGCACGTAAGACTGTTTCCCTGCCCTATGCATAGATTTAAACTTATCCAAATAATGTTTGGCGTTCAATCTGCATGCACCCAGAAGTGCACGTTTTGTTTCCCTGTAGTTGGAACAAGTGTCAAAGGAAAGTCTGTTATAATGCACTCTCATTGTCGAGTTAAGCAAAGATGGAAGGAGCTTCGCCCACCTGTTTTCCTCAATGCCTTGAAGAATAGCTATCTTTTCGAATGAGTGGAAATACAGCACTATTTCTTCGTTTTCGTGCATGGTTGGTAGCTTAGAGTATACCGACGGACCAACGGGGTCACCAACAGAAATTGTAGGGTTTGGCTGTAGTAAACCTAGATTCGCTCTCTCTCGCAAGAGGGCCAGCTGCATCTGCATCTTTTCTCGTTCCGCCTCCATCTTTTCCTTTTCCGCATGAAACCGCCTCTCTTCCGCCCGAACTAGTTCAAGCCTCGTCTGGCTTTCGCTAACGCTAGCCTGGTCTGCATCCTCGTATTCATCCACTCCATCGTCAGCACCTGATGGATCCTCATTTTCCCTCAACTTTTCGATCATGGCCCTTTTATCTAGGCCTTCACAATCTATGCCTCTCTGCCTACACTCCTCTTGCAACTCTGCTTTCTTCATTCTCTCGAACATTTTAAGCAGAAGAACCAAAGTACAACAATAAAACTAGTTCAAAAACACACGAGGTTCGATTAACCTTCAAGACGCTACTACACAAAACAATAAACTCAAAAGCAGTCTTTCTCGCAGAACGGGTTATTTCAATCACCCTTTTCATTCATCAATAACAAACACAAGTTCATCAGTTAGCATGCAGACTCCGCTCGCAATAAAATGAGCTCCGGAGCGCTTCACAGCAATCGGTAATTAGCACCTTTCGTGCTTTACAACCACATTCTCCAATAAATCAATTACTGACTCTGCAGTACAAACAATTCTCCCGCAAACACCATTCAGACTACAAACATTAACAGCACCAAGTGACTATGAGCAGTCAAACAAAATGGCTCGTGCTCACCAGGTGTTTCTCCAGGTGTCTTGGATGTGTCGCTCTCTCCGACTTCTCCGCACGACTACAGCATGGAAAGATCTCCCAGAGCTCCAAGTTGTCCGGCATCAATTGATGTCCAGTCCGAATCCTTCGTTCCGGTGATCGTCCGAATCCTTTGTCCGTTGATCGTCCGCCTCCTTTGTCCAGCGATCGTCTGAATCCTTGTTCCAGCGAATCAGCGATCGTCCGAGTCCTTTGCTCCGGTGATCAGACGTCCTGTCTGTTGTCGTCCTCCTGTCACCAATCTCTCCGGACGTGTAGTTCCAAAGAATCCGCCGCGTCCAATGAGATCAGTCCTCGTGGAGTCCGACTGAATCGTCCGCCGTCAAATGTCGCTTTCTCGTCTGCTTCTCCGTTTGTCTGGAATCGTTGTTCCGCTTCGTCTCTTTGTCAATCGTTGCTGTCTTCGCACAAAGTCTCTGCTCCGTTAAAAATTGTCTGAGATCAGCAGCGTTGAAGTTCTGCTTTCTCGAACAAAATCCCAGCTGGCACAATGTACTGGAAGAGACGATTGTTGTTCGTACTCTTTCAGTCTTGGTGGCGAGCGGTGCTAATTGAGCAGCAGGCTAAATCTTCGGGGGACTTTAGTTGCAGCGTAGCACGTGGGTTATCGTTCAACTTCAATCGCACAGAGAATTAACCCGAAACAGTTTTCAATCTTTCTTGGTGACAGTTATCATCGATTTCACGTATTTACATCATATATATAAGAAGACTAACGATTACACTTGTCATTAAACTATTCCTCGATACTTCGCTCGCTCCAGGCTCTTATCTTCCAAGCCTGTCGTTCGCAACCCATCCCTTCGCCTCCTGCGGCCAATGCTCTCCCGTCAACGATCCTCGGCGAAATATCCCTGCTCTCCTGTCGCGTCCCGTCTTAACCCATTTCTTCCACCTGCCAATCATCCCTCTCTGGACCCTGGGGCAACTGCAGCATCTCCGATTGCCCGCCCATTGCATCCCTCTGTATCTCTCTGTCTGTCTGTCTCTCTCTTTCTCTCTCTGTCTCTCTCTTTAATCGGCACTGACTATTAGGCTAAGTGTTCACAGAAATGATCTAGGCCTATGATTATGATGATTAGGCCAACTTTAGTGTCATAAAACAGTACATAGTTATAAACATCGTCGGCGACTCCTCCCTCACTACAGTCTCTAACTTCATTCTCAAATAGATTGCTGTTGATGATTGTCTAGTTTTCTTATTAAGAAATTAGCCGTTATAGACATTTTCCGCATTTTGCTTTTGGGGGGGCTGAGCCGCATTTAGGGGGGGCTTAGCCCCCTCCAGCCCCCCCCTGGCGCCGCCACTGGAAGCTGGATGCATGTTGAAATACATGAATGAAAATCATCAATCCAGTTTCCATTTAAGCTAGAAAACCATTTAACTTTTTTCTTCATAAAGTTTCTATTTCATCAATACGAGTTGTCTGTAGACCACAGCTGCAGTTGTCGTGGAACCGTTTTCTTGTTTTTGCATTGAACCATTAATGTGCCTTAAATTATAACCATTGTTAAGGCACATTAATGGTTGATTATTGATGACACGTTGAATACTGACATTCATAAAGCGAAACTTTATGAAAACTCACCAGTAGGCCTATACGTACTATTGCGCTACCAAAATTACTTCAGATATAATAGGCGTTCTTTTTAAAATAGCTATCTCATTGTTTTCACTGTATATATACATGCATGTATAGGCCTACTGGTTATCACGTTACGGGATATATATATATATTTAGCCCCGTAACGTGATAATGGCTATCACGTTATATATATATATATATATATATATATATATATATATCCCGTAGCGTGATAGCCATGCATTATCCGGTAATTTCCCGAAGGGGCCACCTGGCATGCAGTTAACCCTAGCTGGAGTTCATTCCGCCCCGTTAGCAAATAATGTCAGGGTCGTAGGTCTACGTGGGTGCCCAGATTCGATTAATAAAAGACGTACCTTACTATATAGGCCTAATGATTATTACATTTCTATCAATTTCGTGAATGACGTCACTTCTGGAGACTGGAATGCTTACCCAGCAAACCACCACACGGCGGGCCTACGTCATAAACACGCAGGACTTGTTGGCTACACGTCCTTGGTCAAAATCTCGCTTTAAGTCGATTAGTTGCCGACCAGTGGCAACGACTCGTCTTTAATTCCATTAGTTGCCGACGACTCGGCGACGAGTTATAGCCCATCGGCAACTCGTAGCTGCAGATCGTCAGCCTGTGAGGCATCCGCTATCGTGAAATTAGGTCACGTGGCGAGCGATAGCCAATGAACTGCGGGCAATGGCTGGCAGTTTTTCGAATCGACATCGAATGAGGTAGGCAACGTGTCTGTCTTAGATTTGTTGCTATAGTTATAAATATTCTTTATGTAAGTTCCAAACACCGTAATAATTGCGTAATATTCCAGGACAATTATCCTACCAATAATTGATTATTGATATAGGATGGACATCGGTAGCAATCATCTGTTGGCCCTCTTGTTATGTAGTCCTATTGTAAATCATCGAGAATTTCTCAGCGAACACGAAAGCCTCGTCTGTCTGTTTGAACTCCTTCAAATTGCGTACACGAAGCCTATCAATTATAATAGGCTAGGTGAGGTCTTGAGTTCTTGGTTGCCAAATAAACGATTTGATTTGATTTGATTTGTGTGGATGGTGACTTGACTGTGGCTTGCGTTATATATCAAACCACAACTCGACGGACAGACGTCGGTCCTATGAGCTATATAGTCGACGGATTCTCGTTTGTGCTCCATTTCTCGTCTCTATTCGGACGAGTTGCCGCTGGCTTAGTTGTAGCCTGCAGCTAGTTCACCTGAATTATATATCATCATCATCATCATCAAGTTTACCAAATGCTTGGCATCAGGAACATGATGGTGATGATGATGATGATATATAATTCACTCACTCCGCATGTGGGTGATAAGGTTAGTTTCTTGCCTAATCATTAACTATATGCCTTCCATTCTTCCCTGAGGATACTCCCTTCTTTGAGCAGATCTAGCTAGAACATGTGTTATGCCGTATTGCAACAATTTAGAATTTAGTTTTAATAGGCTTTTTTATATTTCAATGTCTTGATGAATTCAATGTATTATGTATGTTTATTACCATGTCTGCATTCCAAAATGCACATAGCAATTAGTCAAATAAGGAATATTCTCATAGTTCTAGTTTTGATGTTGTGTGTAGATGCGGTCATGGCAAACCAACTGACTCGAAGTGCAACAAATGCGGATATCGATAACGTCATCATGGAATGGTTGCGCACAGCATGTGACCGTGATGGTGGCCGCAATAGCCGAGGTTCAACAAAGGAACGAAACTTCTTGAATTGCATCAACACGGAAGATGTCAATAACTCTCACATCTGAAATTCCCATGTAAATATTAATAGCACAACAATCTTAATGTTATCAGTTCAGCTTTATTCATAGAATGGCAGCAACCCATTGCATTCTTGGTCTTGGACTTGGACAGTTGTGCACTTTTGCTCTACTAAAAATAACGGCAAATAATTATGCATTTGCTGGCTAAAATTTGCTTTTGAATCCTTGTGCTCTCAGCACATGTACCTAAGATTGAAAATTCAAATCACTTCATGGAGCTGCATCTGAGTACCTGTGCAATTGCTGTACAAAGACTCATTCCTCCATGGCTGCGCTTCAGCCCTAATCATCTGAGAGGACCTATCTGCTTCGGCAATCATGCTTTCTCGGTCCTCGATGCTGGAACAAAAGTGTATAAGTGGTTGATTTGGCATATCATGTGTGTTATCTTTTTTAAGGCACCTTGTAACATCAAGGCTGTGTAACGGCGCTATGTAAATTGTCATACTTTTTATTCATCATTTGCAACAGAATTTGGTAGAATAGCCCAGAAACCCACCCAAGACGCCTAAGCACAGGAAAAGGGTATGGAAAGGCACATCATTATCGGGATTCTCCTACTACAGAAAAACATTACCACATGTAGATAAAATGTCCCATGCCATGACCCATAACCAAAGGTGCTGCCAGGAAGAAGTTTTTATACTCGTGAATTTGGTGCCTCTTACATGATGTTTTATTTGTGTTCTTTTTACTGTATAGGGAAGTTCTACTACTCGACCCGCAACGGACTACTTTCATGGACAACCTTGTGACTCAACGCAGTGCTCATAAATAAGATGGTGCCCCGCGCTTGGCTTTCGAGTGACACTTTACACATTTCGAGATTACGATTTACGAACCAAGAAACAAAAAGTCGATGGTGACCCATTCTCACAGCTCTGTTCCGTCAAACATGCCTGGAAAACATGGAACAGTGCATTAGTGGTGTGTCAAGAGAATGGTACGAAGAACCAGAGCAAAAAATGGCATTTCAGTTTCCTACCTAAAAATAACCATGGACACTTAATTGTTTATGAGGCCTGCCTTTCCCTCAGCAGTATGGGCAAAAAGCTCTGGCTCGAAACATTAGTTTAATAAGAAAATTGCTGTCACTTTGTCCTAGGTAGTGTTGCCGGAACGCTTTTGAAGATTGCTTAGTGCAGAGTTTCCCAAACTGTGGGTCGAGACCCAAAAGTGGGTCGCGAAACTCTGTCAAGTGTGTTGCCATAGTTTTCTGGAAATGTTTATTTTTCGTCATTTATTCGTAAAATCTAAAAATTCATGTTATAAATAACATTTGAATGTGATTGACCTATGACTGGCTGTCGTAGTTTCATTTTATGGTTTCAAATATGCCAATTTTTTAAACAGCGTCTGTAACTCGGCATATTTCCATGCCAATTTAGCAAATTTTAAGTACAAGTTCAATTTTATTAATTGGTTCTCGAGACGTCCACGACATTTACAAGTGGGTAGCGACCAGAGAAGTTTGGGGAACACTGGCTTTGAGGTGATATACAAATGCTGTGATATATATATATACATACATTGTGTAATGTTGGTGTAATATACAGTAATCTATAATGTGTTCCTTAACTATATATATATATATATGTTTGTGTGTATATATATATATATATATGTACATTCATACATTCATTATATAAAGTTAAACAACACCATATAAAAGATTACTCTATGCTAACTGCAGCATTATCATCTTGTATAGAAAGATTATGTGCCATATCTCTAGTTAAGATTTATGTTCTTGATTTTTTTAATATTTGGGTTTAAACTATTGATGTAATATTGGCTTGCTTCCTCAAGCTGTACCTTTGGTGATTAATGATTATTTCGGTTACACAGAGGACTCTGAGGAGGTATAACAAGTCACGACCCAACTAAGTAGGATCCTTCTATTTAGCGGGGTTGTAAGATTTCTTTTGAGTCTGCTGCCATTTGAATAAGTGCTTCTGCATGAGTGCTACTGCATGTTTTTAGTTGCTATAAAAATAAATTGTTTGATATTTGATGTGGTGAGTGGCGTAAAAAGAAATGCACCTGACCCAAGAAATGTGGCCAAGACAGAATGGGAGTCAACTAGCAGTGTAAACCGCAAGGCGAGCACTGGAAAATAAATTCTCACCTACAGTTCCTCTTTAGGGTTTCTGGCTGGGTAGCTGCCCGACAGCATTGCTGTTTTTAACCCCAAAAGTAGCAGATCATGTACCCTTGTAGTTTTTTAAGTGAAGTGCCACTCTTCTGCCATGTATATACAACAATTATTTACAGCTCTCTTCCCAGGTTCATAATCATTTTACAAGATAGGACTACTCTTTTTCGTATCGCCGAACCTATATATGCTCGCACTAACCCACCCCTGTTTTCTATTAAATCTACTGGGATCACCACTTGGGAAAAAATTCCAAGGGAAATACAATTGAGCTCCAGTATTTGGGTTTTTAAGAAGAAACTTAGCGCATTTCTAATAGAAGGCACCTAATAAGAGTAAAGCACTGTTCGTTCGATGTATGCACTGCAGTGGGTCTCTATTCGTTAGTTGTTGTTTTTTTCATTTTTCATAATTGCTTGTGACTCAGCAACGTTGAGCTTTTCAGTTTCCATTAATTTTGTTGTGTTTTCTCATCCATTTTTCTAGCATAAGTTGCTTCATTGTGCTTTGTCACTTTTGTCATTCACTATGTTGATTTTGCAAAGATTTCGTCATGGCCACCTCACATCGTCAACTCAACATATTAGTTGGTGTCCCTAGACAGCGGGGTTATTTTATCCCTTTAGGGCCTCCCCTTTTTGTAACCAATGAGCAAGATGTGTAAACCTGTCATGTATACTTTGGGTTGCAAAATAAAAATATTTGATTGATTGATTGATTGAAGTGTGCATAAGTTGTTGGTCCAGGCTGCTTATAATTCATGTATGGTTTAATAGTACTAGCCAACAACCACAAGGTATAAGAGCTGATGTCTTGCTGCTTCTTCACAAAGGTCCTCATGTGAGCATTGCCACAAGCGTAGGATTTCATGTGAAATCAGTTCCCAAATTGGTGACCGTGGATGTTGGACCGAGTTAGAGATAATGGAATAAGCCTAGGCCCACATTTTGGGAATTGACATCGAGTCGACTTGAATAGAGACATCGGATAGATGTCAAAATCAGACGTCGAACCAACTTGAATTGGACACGTCGTATTGACGTAAAAAATCGACGTCGGATTGACGTCATAAAAACTCATCAGAATATGACGTCTATCCGCCATCTTCCCGTTCAGCGGGTGCTCATAGATCACGCGTGTTTTAATGACGTCAAAACGACGAGTTTTTATGACGTCGATATGACGAGTTTTTATGACGTCGATCCGACGAGTTTTTATGACGTCGGCTCGACGTCATTAAAACACGCGTGATCAATGAGCACCCGATGAACGGGCAGAGGTCGGATAGACGTCATATTCTGATTAGTTTGTTGATGAGTCACCGACGTCAATCCGACGTGGGTGGTTATCTGGGTAGCTGCTTTCAATACGCACTTTCATTGTCATTCAGAGATATAATAGGACTAGGCCTATTATAATTATAATGTCTATAGTGAACGGGCAAAGTATAATCTAAATGTAGGTTAACGGCCTAACAATACAATTGTGAAACGTAACGTATAAACAGAATAAATTATGAGTCTATATTTAGCGCATAATAAGTTCTTACAAAAGACGCCATAATAATTTAATTTATTGAACTGTGACGTACGTAACGTCATTGGTTGTATAGACCTATAGGAGATGTGTTATTGTATTTGTCTTACAAAAACATCAATATTTAATGATAACCTCTCAAACTTCAAATACATATATTACTCCATATATCGCTGTCTTCGACGCTAGTAAAATTGCCTTTAAATTTATTAAACGTAATCGATCCGTTTGCGATAAATCGTGGGTGA
This sequence comes from Lumbricus terrestris, assembly GCA_949752735.1. NCBI lineage: Eukaryota > Metazoa > Annelida > Clitellata > Crassiclitellata > Lumbricidae > Lumbricus > Lumbricus terrestris. Next base: position 14,406,440 of record OX457047.1, on the reverse strand, counting down.
CAATTAATTGGGCTTTCTTATTCGCAAATAAAATACAGACCTAGGCCAACATCTTGGTGTTAATTCGCCACATTGTAAATTCATTTGACCAATGGGCCAGGCCATTTCTCTTTACAATTGACGCACAGGCCTAATTATTGTTTTAGCCAATGAGATTATTAGAAACTTTAGGAAATATAATTTATGCCAGAGCTTATCAGCTTAAAATCTTTAGAGATCAATACAAATTCGTAGAGGTTTTTATACAACAAAATTTATTCTGTTTATACGCTACGTTTCACAATTTCTACATTTCTGCAGAAGAGGTTCAACTTGGGTGTGTTGTAGACTGGCTGCAAATTCCGCTAGAATTAAGCTTCTACTAATAACCTACCGGGGTTGTAGATCTACGTTGCAGATATTCTGTAACATCGGGTAGTCGCCTGCAATATAAAAAATGCACCTGAGTGGAATACCAATTATTTTCGCTAGCCCTGGCCTAAGGCGATAGTCCCGAAACAGCCATGATCATTCTCTTAGCAGTACGTAATTACTCGTGCTGCATGAAAGTGGCTGTCTCAGAAGCACGTCACTCAAATCACTCTTTGCTTTGAGCTTTTACATTTAATTTTAAAAAAGTTTCTTCTTAAGTTTGTTTTATGAAAACAATTTGTGGAATCATACTTTCACTCTTCCGCCTCAACTGTCTCTTATGCCTATAATCCTATATAAGGGACCACACATAAATGGCGTCACGCGCCAAAAGGAAGGGGGTCATACATTTGTGACGATGTAGAACGGTTCCTTACTGTAGAGTACCATACAAGGGATTCTCCTTCTTAGTAAAGAATCAAAGTAGGCCGGATGGTAATGATGATGATTATGATTGCATGAAAATTATGGGCGCTAGGGCACCGACGACGACAAATTTCCTTAGTGTGAAAAAAATGTTAAAAGCAAAAAATTGATCCTAAGAAGTAGGTTAAACTCCAAAAGTGGTAGTTAGATGTTAGAAAAAGTGTCAAGTTTCCAGGGGTGCCCCTCTCAATTGCTCCTATATGCGGGCGCTCATGGATGATTGTAGGCCTATCCATTGGACATTCTACATTTGGATGTGGCAGTTAAAATAAACAACTTTGCCGGATTAACAAATGTGGGGGCCCTGTTCGGCAAAACTGTGGGGGCCCAAACCTTACAGAAGCACGACAAACTGACTCACAAAACGTGTTATATTCAACGAATCAAAATTGGTAGTTAGATGTTAGAAAAAGTGTCCAGAGAGGTAGCCTACGGTACAGACACATGGGTGAAAGCTCACAGCTGCAAAGCGGCTGCCCGGTCGGTCCGTGGATGTGTGTCTATTATTAATTCATTACTTCTATTATTAATTCATTACTTCTATTTTAACAATTTATCAACAAGACAGTCTTTTAATAGTGTTAATCAAAGAACCGATACATCTTTTACGGTTTAAGAATATTAAAGTGATTCATGGTCAGTCATTCTCCTGACCAGCGCACAGCACTCGTACAAGCAAACAGTGCAGAAGTGCTTTTAAAAGCCTTTTATGCTTCAAATAAATTCTTGAATATGAAAATTTCTGGTAGACCTGCGGCAGAATAACGGCCAGGGCAAATGGCTCTTACCAGGGAATTTAGCCTGATTTACCCTGCTGTGCATGGTCCCCACCCTGTTTACAAACTAAAATATATTTTCGCGTTTGTGCCAGTACAGTAGACTCGATCTGGCTCAAGCTCCATCCTGCTTATGTGAGCTTTCACCCATGTGTCTGTACCGTATCTCCCTGGACAGCCGTTCACTGCACTCAGCTGCTCGTGGAGAATTCCTTGTTCTTTTTTCGTGTGTTGTGACCATGCAACATCTGTAACGGTATCTTATTGGTCAGCACAGGCCACGCCCACAGCAGTGGCCAAGGAGGGTTTGCTGACCACGAAGAGACGCCAGTCTATCGCTGACTATCAGACTAGAGAGATCTACAAAGACCTATACTATACTTATAATTATGTTATTCATATTAAAGTGTTAAACTATACTGAGACGTATTGTTATAACCACGGTCACCATCCTGTCACATGGCGTCAGAAGTGTGAACTGAAAGAACTTACACATAGTTTTTTCCGAATAAGTAGAACAGTCGATAGTCAAGCCGTACATATAGACTCCGCAAGATTCAGACATGAACAACATGGTTTCGAATTTGCGTCTTCCAGAGCCACTGAAGGTTACAGGAAGCAACGTCGCTGACAATTGGGAACGTTTTCGCGAACAGTGGGAAAATTACGAGCTTGCCACAGATCTGACGGAAGCCAACTCGTCGAAGCGAGCAGCGGTTTTTCTCACGTGTCTGGGTGGCGAGGCCTACGACGCGTTTAGGAGCATGGACATCCCGACAGCTGATAAAAAGAACATCGATAAGATATTAGAGGCATTCGAGACTTTCTGCCTGGGCGCTGTCAACGTTACCTACGAACGCTATATGTTTTACCAGCGAGTGCAAGAAGCAGGTGAACGATTCGACGTGTTCCTGGGGGAAGTCCGACGCATGGCAAAAACGTGCAAATTCGAGGGCGTCGAAGAGTCCATGATTCGGGACCGCATCGTCGTTGGAGTCAAGGACGACGCCACTCGTCACAAACTCTTGCAGACTCGGGAGCTGACGCTGAGCAAAGCCATCGACGTGTGCAAAGCCAGTTAGGCCGCAGGTCAACAGCTGAAGGCAATGACGGCGCACGACGAAGTCCAAGCTCTTCGACACTCGACATCACATGCTCGCAACCGTCACCTATCTCGTCCGCAAGCACGCTCACCAGTCTATGGCAACCAGTACGACGCCAAGGTAAGACTGAACCTATGCAAGTTTTGCGACAGAATGCACGATCTGCGAAAGGAATCGTGTCCCGCGTATGGCCAAATCTGTAGAAACTGCAACAGAAAATCGCACTTTGAGGTTGTTTGTCCGTCCAAGATGACAGGGAAACCGTGCAGCAGGCCTGAAGTCTGTGAACTAGGGTTGGATGAAGAGCTACTTACGTTAGACACGCCCAGCAGCGACAGATGGTATACGCGTTTGCAGATAGACAATAGAACAGTGCGTTTTTTGCTTGACAGTGGCGCGACTGTCAACGTCATCCCGGAAGAATTTGTTCGCACTCTCGGTCGACTCCACGAAGTCCGTCCTGCGGAAGCGACTCTGCGCATGTTTGATCGCTCCGAGTTATCAACACCAGGCATGATAACGTTCACCGTCTGGCACCCACGTGCTGCCAGAGAATATAATATAGATTTTTACGTCACAGCAAAGCACAACCAGCCGATCCTCGGATTCAAGGCCTGCAGGGACTTGCAGCTTATGAATGCGGTCGAAGAGAACATTTGCGAGGTTCGAACAGTTCAGCCATCTTCTGTCTCTCTTGCTACAACGCATGGTTGTCTGACGGAAACGGAAGTAAACGCTGAATACGTTGACCTTTTCGACGGCGTTGGTTTGTTAGAGGGTGACGTACAGCTGCACATCGACGATGAAATCCCGCCAATCCAAATGCCACTAAGACGACTTCCGCTGGGCGTCCGTGACAAGGTCGAGACCGAGCTAAAGCGTTTGGAGGCAAACGGCATCATCACACCAGTGAGCGAGCCAAGCTCATGGGTGTCAGCGCTCCTTGTTGTCGCAAAGCCAGATGGCAGAATACGAATTTGCCTTGGTCCGAAGCCGCGGAACAAAGCCCTTGTGCGCGAACAATACTGCATGCCGACAATTGATGCACTTTCCGGACTGAACGGTATGGTATGCATTGCAGATGACATATTGCATGGCGTGGCGCTAGACAAATTGAAAGACATGCTAACGCACGCATCTGTTCTAGCATATTTTGACACAACTACGCCAATTGTTATTCAGGCTGATGCAAGCCAAGGTGGTCGTGGCGCCATTTTACTTGAGAATGGAAGACCTGTCGAATATGTTTCAAGCGCAATGACAAGAACGGAGCAAGAATCATATGCGCAGATTGAGAAGGAACAATTTTTGTTGCAGTTGATCCTCGCAGACACCCTCTCGCATGCATACCCCTCACTCACAGCAAACGACAGCTCGCTGGGAGATGAATTCCCCGCTGAATCGGCAGCGTTGATGGACAAACAACAGCTGCAAGGCCTAAGCTTAGTAGCCTCACAGGACACTATCAGAAACGCCTCAGCAGCCGCAGCGTCCGATGAGGAATGCCAACAGCTGCTGTGGCAGATAAAGGCTGGATGGCCAGCCACCCATAGCGAAGTGCCAGCGATTATCAGGCCGTACATGCCGTTCGCTGATGAACTCATTACAAGCGGAGGTCTGGCATTCAAGGGTCAACGCGTCATTATCCCTCGACCGGCAAGAGACGACATCTTGCGGCGACTTCATTCAAGCCATATCGGTGTTAACGGCTGTATCCGAGAGCCGTTTCTATCCCACCCACCACCACCCCGCGCTTGGGACAAAGTTGGTCTTGACATATTTATGCATCGCGGCCAAGACTACTTGATTTCGGTCTGCTGCCTATCGGGCCATTTCAAAGTCGACCCTTTTCTCGTTCTGCTAGACTGGAGAAACGCCCCCACCGAACAGCTGGGCCTGACCCCCACTCAAGTAATGTTCTCCAGACGGACTCGTTCTAAATTGCCCACAGCAGCAGCCCTCCTCACCTCACCTACAGCGACTGATGCCAGCGCTGCTCTTGCGGCGGCAAAACAACAGCAGGCCCACTACTATGACAAAGGGGCCAAAGACAGACCGGCCCTATCAATTGGCCAAACAGCGAGAGCCAGATTCGACGATCGTCATTGGCGGAAGGCCGAAGTTACACGTGTGTTTCCACACAGATCATACCAGCTGCGATTTGAAGACGGTACTACCAGAAGGCGAACATCAAGACATGTGCATTTCTCGTCTGAACCTCCCATTACCATCAAGACCGAAAGCGCAGACGATGAAACGAACACACCTGCAGTGCCACCGCCTCCCACGCCACCTCCCGCGCCGTATCCAACCACCGTCGCGACGCAGCAGACCGTCCAACCGACGCAGCGACATCTCCCCAGAGAGATGTCAGAACGCGGTCTGGCCGATTAATTAGCAAACCAGCCCGATTCAGAAACTGATAGGTCTTTATATATACATATATATATTAAAATATATATATTCTCCTATTGCACGGACAACAGACAGTTCGTAAGAACAAACCAAAAAAAGAGTAGTACATGTAATAGCTTTAGAAGTAGCATATAGCATTGTAGAAACTTTTGACATATAGTATTGTAGGAACTTTCGGGGGTGGCAAACTAGCTTTGGGAAAGGGGATGTAACGGTATCTTATTGGTCAGCACAGGCCACGCCCACAGCAGTGGCCAAGGAGGGTTTGCTGACCACGAAGAGACGCCAGTCTATCGCTGACTATCAGACTAGAGAGATCTACAAAGACCTATACTATACTTATATGTTATTCATATTAAAGTGTTAAACTATACTGAGACGTATTGTTATAACCACGGTCACCATCCTGTCACAACATCTCACTGTTATAACATGTTGTAGTATATACTATTAACGACGAGAATTCTCGGTAGTGGGTGCAGTTATCTGGAATATATCCTTCACGTGGCTCTCTCGCTTCCCGTGACTCTGCTGGCTCTCTCTTTCGCCTTCTTAAGCCTTTCTTTTCGACAACGCCTGCGTTGGGAGCGTCTCCGAGTAAAAATCTCAAGGGCTCTATATAAATTTATGAGATTGATTGAATTCGTAAATAGAGTGCGTACTGTGGCGGAAATCAACCCCCGTCTTGGTCACCCCGGCTGCAAAGCGGCTGCCCGGTCGGTCCGTGGATGGCCGATGACCGATGACCGATCGGGCGAGTGCCAGTCCAAATATGTCGCGCGTGTCGTCTCAGGGGGGAGACGCAAGTCCGCCTTCGTCGTCTTTCGAAGGTCCTGTAGTTATTCCGGTCGATTCGCCTCGCTCAGGAAACACAACGACATTGAAGAGAAGACACACAGTTTATTCATGAAACACGAAACCCGCAGCACGACTGTCTTCACCTGCACACGACTGACTGAGCTGATTGCCTGACTACTACTGAGCTATGAAGACGACTCAGCTCGACTGACGTGTCTACTATCGGACTCCTCCTCGCTGACTCACTCTACAGAGCAACGGGCTCCCTTATATACACTGCTGGGCAGGCACGCCTGCGACGGACTTCAAAGAGAGGCCGCCCCCCAATTAAGAGAGACATAAAGACGCGTCGCCGCGGGGGATAGGGAGACACAAAGAAACGCCGCCGCTACCAATACTACGTCGCTGCAGGCAGGCGGCGAGACATAAAGGCACGTCGCCGCGGCCAATAGAGAGACATAAGGAAACACCGCCGCGGCCGATTATTACTGGCGGCGAGACATAAAGGCACGTCGCCGCGGCCAATAGAGAGACATAAGGAAACACCGCCGCGGCCGATAATTACTGGCGGCGAGACATAAAGGCACGTCGCCGCGGTCAATAGAGAGACATAAAGCACACCGCCGCGGCCAATACTACGTCACCGCAGGCAGGCGGCGAGACATAAAGAAATGGCCGCTGCGGGGGATAGGGAGACATAATTAAAGAAACGCCGCCGCGGCCGATAATTACTGGCGGCGAGACATAAAGGCACGTCGCCGCGGCCAATAGAGAGACATAAAGCATACCGCCGCGGCCAATACTACGTCGCCGCAGGCAGGCGGCGACCGCCGGCGAGACATAGAGAGATCGCCGCTGCGGGGGAGAGGGAGACATAAAGAAACACCGCCGCGGCCGATAATTACTGGCGACGAGACATAAAGACGATTGCTGACGCGGGGGGTGAGAGGCCGGCCGGCGACCGACCGCGAGCTGTACACAAGCGGCTGTAAGAACGCTATCGTGGGGGGAAATCGAAATCGAATAATAATAATAATAATAATAATAATAACGACAATTTATATGGCGCCGTAACGCGGCCATACCGCTACAAGGGCGCCTCACAAACGGCCAACTGCGGGATACGCCTTAGCAAACAGATAAGTTTTAAGCTTTGTTTTGAAAGAGTCCACTGAGGCGGCCAATCTAATGTCCGGTGGAAGACTGTTCCAGCATCTGGGACCAGCAACCGAGAATGCGCGGTCGCCGAAACGTGTCCTCATCCTCCGTACACGGAGGTCGGTCTTCCCAAGCGACCTGAGTCGCAGCCCGGAAGCGGAGGAATGGGTCTCAGAACAGTAGTCGCGGATGTATTCAGGCGCAGTCCCATGAAGCGATTTGTAGACCAGCAAACTGAGCTTGAACTCAATTCGGAACGGGACAGGCAGCCAATGCAAGACGTCGCGTAGGAGTGGTGTAACATGATCATATTTCCTCCTATTACAAATGAGCTTCGCCGCGGCATTTAGCACCGACTGAAGTCCGTCCAAAAGACACGCAGGCGCTCCGGCCAGCAGACTGTTACAGCGGTCCACTTGAGAGATGACGAAAGCAGTGACGGCAGTGGCGGTTCTAGGATTTTTTAACTGGGGGGGCTAAAAGTTGCCTTAGCCCCTCCCTCCACAAAGGTGTATATGTTAATACTACTGAGTCTTTTTACCCCCCCCCCGTTCGCCCGTTTCAGCATTCTATAAACATGAAAATTGATATATCTGGCTGACATTTCATAGGTCTAAATAAGAATAATAATTAATTTATAAATTACAAATGAATTTTTTTAAATAAATAATAAATAAATT
>OX457047.1:14321173-14393673 GCA_949752735.1 Lumbricus terrestris | reverse complement strand
ATAACGAGGACATTTTGATCAATTGCTTAGTACTTTCACAGTGTTATGTTGGAGAGGAGATTTTAGTGGTAAAAGAATTACAAGTAATGCTGTGGAATTAAATTATAACGAATATTTTGATGAAGGAAGTCAGATGCTGGTATAATGTAAAGACTTTGGTATACAATGGTGAATGTTTTTGTATGTGTGTCAAATCGGATCCATCCTTTCTATTCATCGAGCCGCAATTTTCTTTGGGGCCCGTTAAATCTATATAATACATCTCTGTGGTTTCGGCCATAGATTTCGATGGCTTTGACGAGAGTAAGCTATTTATAACTTGTGTTCGTATGGCTGGCTTATTCGCAGTTTGCAACATTTATTTTCACGCGCTGACTGCGTAATATGAATATTCATGAACTTAGCACTGTTTATCAATATAATATATGTGGTTTATCTGAGGTAAAGGGTGTACAAAGTAAGAGCGTAGTATTATGTTATTTTCTCTGCTGTCAATCGGACGCGTTATACCTCATTTAAGCAAGTGTTCACAGGTTAATAAGAAAAGAACGTTGTACATATAAACGTATATGTGAGGTGCTCCAGCAAAACCAGGCTCATGTCAAATATTTTCAAAAATGAGATTATTTCATTTTATTTTGCAGCATGAAATCACGTTTCTATCAATGCAAAAATTATTCAGATATCTTCAGTAGAACCTGAGATATGTTCATTTGAAGTATTATATCATGAAAATACTTAAACCGAGAAAATCGTAATTAAAGTTTACATAAGAAAGTCCTTGACAACGTATAGTAATAATAGAGATATTGCCATGAAATTTGGCATGCACAATGTCCATGCCATGCCCAATGCTTGCTGCAAATTTCATTACATTTACTTAAATATATCCGATGATATGATATTTTTAGTGTGAATTATTAAAACCCGTAGAAATAATAAATCCGAAGAATGCAAATTTCAAACCTCAAACTTTCATTCTGCAATGTTGTTTCAGTTTTACCATTCAGTATCACACTTACATTCAGCAAATAAAAATTCATTGCATTTGCTTAAATGCATCTGATGATGTGTTATTTTTAGTGTGAATAATTAGGCTAAAACCTGTTGAAATAATAAATCCGAAGAATGCACATTTCAAACCTCAAACTTTCATTCTGCAATGTTTTTTTCAGTTTTACCATTCATTATTACATTTACATTCAGCAAATAAACTCATGTTTGCACTAAAGATTCAAAGCAAGACACAAATGAAAAATGCTTTGCATTTGCACCATACTGAAAGTTGGGTTTTGATGGAAAATTGTTTAATGTGCCTTTTATAGAATGAGGCGACATGTAGCCTAGTATAATTGACCTCAGCAAATTTCTTGAAGAGGGGCTTAGAAGACCGATAGTTCATGTTAGAACCACTTCTAATTCACCTGGAACGCTTAATAACCAATTTCCGAAACTTTCACATAAAAATCACGACACTGTCCATGCACTGAGACACTAGGTCTACTGCTATTCAAGCTATTCCATGAAGCTGCAACTCTTGCACTGAAGACTTTCTGCACTAATTTTTTTCTTAAATAGCCTAATGTATAATGCGACATCGTCGAGTTACCTTGTTCTTGTCTGGTGCTAATTTAATAACCTTTCCACTTTGCTGCTTCAAGTTTTGTAATAGTGCAATGATCCAAACTCGTCTGATTCACTTTCATCCCTCGAAAATTAATCGCTATGGTGGGCCTAATCGATACCATTCGGAACTGCAGAAAATAATACCATCGGCTCACTTCTAATTCGTCCGCAAAACACGCCGATGATAATTTCGACATCAATGCGTCGGGGTCCTATTCTCTTCCGAAATTGAGATTATTTTACCTTTGAAAGGTAATTTAACTAATTTTCTCGAAGAGGACTGTGAAGTGGAAATCAAAACAACTATAGGCATCATATCGAGTGTGATTGGACAGTATTTGGGTCGGGCCAAGTCAGGCATGCGCAGTTCGTGCCTGACCTGGCCCGACCTAAGTACTGTCCAATCACACAATGGAATTTTGATCACGTGACAGGTTACTAGGGACATTTAAATAATTGTTTATGCTAATCGGTCTATCGGGCTTCTTGGGAATTCTCCGATCATTGCTTGGTGTTTGAAAAACAAGGTCAGTACATTGATAAATCTAAAAATAGACATGCTAAGCTTTCTAGAGGTATACGACAAACCGCACCTAGTCGCGACATGGCTACAGTAGAAGGCGATCTATTTGCATTAAAAATCGTTTTCGTTTATTTCGTTTCGGTACCTGCTACAATAACGTGATTTACGCAGATTAAAACGCAAAATTTGGTCACCCAAAGAGGTTTTTTTTGATAAAGTAATGTTTATATTACTCGAATCTGATTGAAAGTCAAAACGCTCAATTTTGACCCGGTCGGTCATTTTTGGCCGATATCTCGAAAACGTATCGCGCGACTTGCGCCTGCATATGCCGGAGTAAATCACATATACATAGCGTCAGTCGGTCGTTGGCGTCAGTGGATAAGTACACACCTTCAAATGACGGAATTTTTTCTTTAAAACAGCAATTATACTTACTTACTTATTATTGCTATTACTTATTATTGCTAAGCTTTATTACTTCTGAGATGATTGAGATGATTGAGGTGGTTTCCTGTTGCCTTCCTCACAGACATTTCTGGGTGAACAACTTATCCATGATTGCAGCGCAGTGGCTTGAGGTAGATTCGAACGTGTGACCCTGCAGTTGCAAAGAAACTGAACATAACACATTGTGGTGTTAATGGTAGTTAATATTTAGGTATTGTAAATGTGAAGAATTGATTTATCTGTTTAGAATAAGGAAGTTTGGGATCTGGTCCCGCCGACCTGTGTCCTGAGTCTCAGTAGTCTTCCGGATGACATTACCGAGTTAGAGTTAGCTAATCTGGCAGAGGAATATGGGGCAGTCAGGAACATCATCCTCATGAGAAATGGATCAAAGGTTTGAACTGGAATACGTTAACTTTTGCCATTTTTTTAACTCGCTGTTGGATGCAGGTATCATAGACTGGCTACTAATGTCTTATTAATCTTGTGACTGAATTCCCCACTTACACTTTCTCAAATACGGTCCGTGACCTTGTTGTCCTTCCTGTTGGACCAAGAGCTGCTCACATTAACTCCTCACATTCACCGACTTGCTCTTGAGAGACTGTTACTATCAACTGCGCCAGCTTCACACAATTGCTCGTTCACTAACATCTAGTGCTGTCACCACTCTAGTTCATTACTTTCCGTCTTGACTATTGCTCCTCACTCTACTCTGGCCTCTCATCCAATCGAATAATGTGCTTAAACAGAGTCATACGCTCTGCAGCAGGTTTAATTGGACATATCCCTAAATTTGATCATGTGTCCAACTATATGCTGGAGACATTACACTGGTTTCCTACTCGGCAGTGCATTGAATTTAGGCACTCTAGTTAGGCAATGCCAGCTTGGAATTGCCCCACACTACTTACGAGAGCTTTGTTGCTCCACTAGTATCCTAGACCACCGCCCCCTCCGTTTTGCACAGAAGGGATTGCTCTTGGTCCCATTTGCACGAACTGCAACGATGCAGCATAGAGCCTTTTCTGTCATCGGCCCAGTTGTCTAGAATGGGCTCCCACAGGAGCTACGTCTACTTCATGGGGTTATTACTGCATTTTTTTTTATTAAACTCAAAACTGTCCTTTTTTGCCGTGCTAGAGTCAGGAGCGCTTCTGAGTAGTCCCCTTGAAAAAGCGCTATATAAATTCTTGAATGAATGAATGAATTAATTAATCTATATATTGTGGTTGTTGTTAATTTGTTTACAATTAAACTGTACAAATTGTTATAATGCATATAGTTGACTATATGGTTAAGTAAATATGCTGCTATAGGGGGGTGGGTAGGTGGTAGAGTAATGGATAGCACACTGGCATAGAGAGCGAGAGGTAGCGTTGAGCGGACATGCTTTGTAGGCTACTATTAGTGTCGTGTATTGCAGGCTGTCTGTTCTGTTTGATGTTAATTAAGATTACTGCATAACTTATACTTGTAAAGCGCAGTGCATTTGCAGGCGTTGAATTAAAGAAAAGATTATTTTTATTATTATAATAAGACACAAAATTTGACACATTTGAATGAGCTCTGAGACATTCTATGCTTGTGGTCATTTAACCAATTTATTCAACTACTACGTGGAAGAATGAATCTTTAAAATATTTGTTCAACAGTTTATTTTGCAAAGGAATCATTTGAGTATCTCGGGTAAGAATTTGATTATATTATAGAATATCTAGTTATATCTGAACTTATTATGCTACTTGAATCATGTGTCACAAAAATAAGCATTCACTCAGATCAAGGGCAAAGGATAAAAGTGTTGATCTTTTGTGTATCGCCAACTGCTCCTTAACACGTTTCCCACCACGGCTATTATTACCCGCCATGCCAAGCCAAAGACAAAATTTTCAGCATGTAAAATTCATGGAAAATTTTTTCACTTTGTTTTGAACACCCTCCCCTTGCTGCACCCCACCTCGGTTCCATCAAACCCAACTCTACCCTGCCCCGGCTCCACCCAACCCTGCCCCCACTGCATCCTATCTAGCTCTTCCCAACCATGCTCTGCCCCATCCAGTTACCCTGGGTAAATTTAAGTTTTTTGCCCACCCAACCCTGTCAAACCCAGCACCATCTCCATCTGGCCCTCCTTTGATCCAAAATTCAAAATTTTCAACATGGAATTCATGGAAGAGTAAAGTTTTACTTTGTTTCAACAATCTTCCTACAGCATCCCTCACGATGGCCAGGGCTGTACTCGAGGGTATACGCAGGTATATGGCGTGTACTCACCTCTGGGAAAAAACGACAGTGTATACTCGCCTCTAAAAACGATGGTATACAGCATATGCTCATCTCAGAAAGGCCAAGTGTGTATAGGCAGAGAAAAATTGTGAGTTAAAAGGCAAACGATCTCGAAATGTGAGCGTTTTTACAAGTTTTTTTGATTTTTGGGCGGAATATCCTGAAAAATGCATGCGATGACTAAAACAAGGTTGTCAGAAATTTTGACGACCAAAATTCCCCCAAAAAGTCGATTTTTTCGGTAATTGCGTGTACTCACCTTAAAAGTTATGAGTACAACCCTGACCTCTGCCCCTTCTCACCAGACCTTGCCCTCTTCCCATACTGCCCCACCTCAACACCATCTAGACCCTCCGGGGAAAATTTCAGTTATTCAACCCCTCCCACCACTCTAACGTTTGCATGTTCTTTGTTTTAAGGCTTTTGTGGAAATGGCGGATCTGTCGGCTGCTGTGAGCCTGTATAACTCCTGGGATGAGAAGCCGTTGATGTTGAGGTCGTTTGCGGTTTCAGTTGCTTACTCAAAGCACAATGAGTTGACCTTGAAGATGGGCCAGCAGGTGAGCATTCCCTTTGCTGTTTGTTTGCAGTGACATTACTATATTCGAAGCGATTCTGAGTATGCGAGCGATCTTTATGAAGTGCTATGTCACACATGAAGCTCAAGCAGGCTCAGCTATTGGGTTCAGGTTGCCCTCAGCCAGACAAGCCACAGCGCTTGTGAATATGCCTTTTAGAACAGTGCTTTGGAGAAAAAAACTTGCTTGCAATTGCAGTATGTTTGTTACGTTCCTTGGCATCTGGTGTTTCTATTCGATATATGAAGAAACTATAAATGGTTTAGAAGTTCCTGGCCAGATTCACGACAAAGATCCCAAACATTAACATACAATGGCCATGTTGTATACTTTGGTTGTCCAGCACTGAAGAATCCAGTTTAAAATCTATCTTATACTTCACAGTATATTACATTTTAAAATCTGCTGACTTATCTTTCATAATTATGGACTCCACATATTTTGTCCCTCATCACAACAAATCAATCAACCGTTCAGAGACATGTGGCTATTATTGTGGAGTAAGATGATTGTAATTGTAATTGAAACATTTATATAGCGCCACTCACAGATTCAGTGGCGCTCCCGACCCAAGCTAGTGCTCCCGCTAACAAATAGTATAGTCTTCAGACGTTTACGAAACAGGGGAAGAGAAAGGCCAAGAAGCTCAGAACGTAGCTTGTGAGGAAGGCGGTTCCAACAAGTAGGGCCAACATATGCGAAGCTTCTGGACTGGGCCGTAGCTCCACGCATGCGCGGGACAACTAGAAGGCCATTAGCAGCCGAGCGAAGGGCAGAGCGGCCAGGAAGAGTGGAGACCAAGTTACACAATGCCCGAAGATAAGAGGGGGCTACCCCGAGAAGAGAGTTGCGCATAAGTGTCAGAATCTTGAACTCAATGCGCTGAGGTATAGGAAGCCAATGAAGAGTGTCCCTAATAAAATCAGATATGTGAGAGAATTTTGTAAGACCAGCAATTAGGCGGGCAGCAGCATTAAGTATTGACTGAAGTTTAGAGAGGTTAAGGGAGGAGAGACCAGTATAGGCAGAGTTTCCAATGTCAACTCTAGAGCAAATCAAAGCACGGACAAGCGCCTTGACCGCTTGAAGGGAGAGTGAGTGGCGGATAGTACGCAATTGTCGCAGGTGATAGAAGCAAGTTCGAGAGATTCGGTTAACATGGTCAGTAAGAGAAAGGATTGGATCCAGAGTAAAACCCAGATCACGAACAGTTGGAGAAAATTGGATATCAGGGTACAACATGTTGAGGAGATCCATATCAATCTTGGCAAGCTGGACTCTACCACCAAGCCAGATGAATTGGGTTTTTTCAGAGTTAAGGCGGAGACGGTTTGAAGACATCCATTGGTTGAGTTCCATAGTAGCGTCAAGGATAGTAGCAACCAGTGAAGAGGCAGCACTGGGAAAACCGTGGACAAATGCTTGTGTATCATCAGCGTATTGATGAGCAGAGGCACCCTTGCGGGATAATAGGTTCAATAGATCCGCAGTATAAAGGATGTATAGAAGCGGTGCCAGGACAGAGCCTTGAGGCAGACCGTAGGGGACAAAGGTCCAGGAGGAGCTTGTGGGCCCAAAGATCACAGATACAGAGCGATCAGAGAGGAAAGAACTAAGCCAAAGGAGGGCATAGTCACCAATGCCAAAAGATTTGGACAGACGCTCGAGTAGAATAGCATGGTCAACAGTGTCGAACGCCGCACTGACGTCAAACAGGGCAAGTAGGGTAATGTGGGATTGATCAACAGCGGCAAAGACGTCAGTAAGTAAGCGAGTAATAAGAGATTCAGTAGAATGATATTTCCTAAAGCCAGGTTGAAGAGGGGGCATTAGTGAGTTGGTTTCAAGATAGTCAACTAGCTGGAGTGAAATACATTTTCCAGGAGTTTGGAGAGAAAAGAGAGATTGGAAATGGGTCGATAACTGGAGGGAGCACTTGGGTCTAGACCCTGGCACTTGAGAGAGGGATGGTGACACGCTGACATGGAGATCACCAGGACTTGGGATTTGATTCCTGCTAACACCATAAATTTGATTCAGCCTTCCATTCCCTAGGGGCAATGGATACATGCGCAGTGGTGCCTTGCAGGCTGTCATACAGTTAAATTTGACTTTTGTTGAACTTGTTATGATGTTTTACTATTAAATATCATGTGATCTTACTGGACACTTCTCAGTTTGAATAAATTAATAAATAAATGCTGTTTAAATAAGTGGTCTCAAACATGTTGCCCGTGGACTGCATAAGGCCTGTGAAGTCCTTTTCTGCAGCTTGTGGCAGCCTTCAGAATTTCTTGAATTTTCGAATTCGTGACTTGCTTTGTTTTTCATAGCAATGAAAAAGCTGTTTCCGACCTGTTCTAAAATCTTCACGCCATTTTATTACAGAAAGTCTTGTAAAGGCTAGCGAAATTTTATGTTATGGTAAGAAGAAAGTGTGTAAAAGAGTGAACTTATCTGCCAGTAAGCCTACAATTGCCAACAGGGTTTCAGATTTTGCCAAAATTAATTAATTGATTAATTAAACTAACACAAAGCTATATAAATTGTTGTAATTACATCTGGTTGTCTGCTCTTTGTGTTGGCTGTGAATGCAAGAGTGTTCTAACATGATATTTCTGTTTACTGTTTAGACAGTGGCAATCGACTCTACCCTGACCATCCTACATATTGTCATGGAGAACATTCAGGCTGAAGTCACTGTGGATAAGATTAATGAGGTTGGTCTTTTTGTCTGTGATACTATAATAGAGTACAATGTCATGGTGGTTTTTTTACAAATAGGGTAAACAAAAAATATAGCGCACAATTGACACATGAAAGCATTGATGACGCTGAGCAACTGCATTAAGCCCTGATGTATCAGTGAGCTCCGGTTTCTTCTGCACTGCTTTTGTGAATCAATCGCGTTTGGCTAATAAATCATACTCATGGAAGAATATTTTTTGTCCCATGAATTTGTCACAGCGTACGAAGCTTTGAAAGATTACGATTTTTTGCTTGCAACTGTCTAAATAAGCAGATGAAAATGATGAATTTGAGACTTGGCTGGTTGTTACGGTGGGCTTGGGTGGTATGTACCGAGAATATGCTTGATGGCATTACCAGTGTTGTTGAATCCATGTTAGAACTGGATTTATTCTCTCTGCATGAACCCCTGTGTATTGCTATGTGTATTGCTTTTCTTAGTCAGAATTTTGCCTGTACTTTCTACAAACAGCTTGAGTAACTGTTATTTTCAGTCTGGAGAAGTACTATAAAAATTCAATGACTGAATGAATGATTGAATGAAACTGAATCTTTGCTATGAATGAAGTCTAGTACTGTACAATGCAATTAAGTCTTTGCATTACTTGAAGGCTGTGGTTTACAATTCCATCAAATGATTCTATTGCTTAATTTATGATTAACTTCTCTATTGGGCAGAGGTTTTATAAGAGCCGATGTACATTAGTCAGTCCAAACAAATAAACTTTGATCTTTTCATGGCAGGAGTTTACGAAGTTTGGATTTGTTCAGAAGATACTAATATTCAAACATATAGGTAAGTTATATAACCTGATTTAAATCTGCAAATAGTTCCTTATTTTACATATTCAGAATCAATGCATAAATTTCTGTTGTTGTCAAAGTTTGTAGATAGCAAATGGTTATGTAGCAATGAATTAGAATATTTGGGTCATTTCGCGTCAAATCAACCAGGGGTGTTCATCACACCCTTCGAAATTTTCTGAAATTCTTTGTACAAAAACTACATGCAACATAAGGAATAACAGTGAAAATTTGAGCAGAATATCTCAAAATTTGATAAAGATATTAATTTTTGAAGTTAATGATCAAAAAACGAACCGCGAGAAAATGGCATGACACACCAAGTTTAGACTGTTATATCTCGGCCATGAAATGAGCAAGAGGTCTGAAATATTTTTTGTGCAATCAGTTTTTTGTGCTCATGCCAAATATACAAGAACCTGGATGGAGTTATTTTTGGTGTTTATTATAAAAATGAGTAAATATCGCACAGATGCCAATTCTCACTCAAGTTGTGGACATCAAATCAGCAGGCAGGAATGAGATGTAATAAAATTTGTACTGGTTTTATATTGAGGCACATTGGTGCAGTGATATTTTCATTAACGATAAGTAAAATTAGAACTGAAAATATAGATTTCCGTTCAGTGTAACTTTAACTGTAACTGAAATTATTTTGAGAACGAAAACTGAAATAGAACTGAAATTAAGCACAGTGAACGAAAATTAGAATAAAAACGAAAATTAATTTTAGAACGGAAATTAATGAAAAAATTGGAAATTTTGGTTCATAGCCTTTCCTAAGCAATTGAGTTTGTAAACATCTAAAAGGCGCACATACTTTCTGACTCTTAAAACTTTAGTATCTTTGGCTTAGCACATGCTTTCGTGTGCAATTTATTAAGGTCTTTTGCGTTTAGACCTCTCCTGTCAGTTAATAATTTTCAACATCATGACAAGAATGTGGTTATGTGAAAATCACTGAATACCGGAGTGCAAATATTTCAACCATGATAACTTTGTGCATCTTGGTCACTGGGCTAAATGAAAATACCATGTATTGTATTGTTTAAATAGGCCTACTGGAACGAAACAGACAGATAGGCCTAGCCTAACCATGCAACGCTTGTACCCTAAAACGAACGTTTCTGGATGTTTCTGGTAAACTTTTCAACAATTTAATTTGTCTTTCTCAGTGATTAAGCGCCCACAGAATGGTAAGAAATATATTCAGGGTTGGCGTGAAACTTTCATGTGACTGATTCGAGTCAGCAGCTTCACCACGGAGAAATCACAAGCGCTGCATAAATGTGTAAAAGATAGAAATGTAACGTGGTCGACCAATTCAATGGAATATGATAAGGGGAGTGTGATTAGCTATTGTCAACATGTTAGCGGATTGGTGCCATCCAGCAAATATTGCCAATTAAAAGTTTCAGGAAATCATGCAAGCTAGATCTGGAGTTCAAATTGCTTGGTTTTTGTAGTAAAAATTACGAAAAATTATTATTGGAGGGAAGGACGGCAAGTCTACGGCAGCATTACCCCACTTGCAGAAGATGTTGAAGCCCCGGCTTTCAAACTTATAGAAGAAACACATTTTTGGAGGATGAAGACTTCTAATAGGCGGGAAAAGAAACTGTCAGCTAATGTCGCTGAAAATATGAGGTTCTTTAAAATTAAGAAGCATTTATCGATAATAAAAAATGCTCGAACTTGGTTTTATTTGAGGCAAGTTCTAGGCCTATAAAGAAGTAAAACCGAAATTATTTCTATGCAAGAACTGAATTGAGAACTGAAATTATTCTAAAAACTGAATTAGAACTATAACTGAAATTTTTTGAAGAACTGTAATTGAACTAGAACTGAAATTGAGGAAGTCCGAACTGAAATAGAAGTAAAACGAAAATTATTTGCTGAAGTAAAATATCACTGCATTGGTGCTCATCAGACATTTAGTCAGCACCTGAATAGTTTCATCATTAGTGTGTTTTTCAAGGACGTTTCCTTGCCATGATCATGAAACTGGAGTCCAAAGCTCGTAAAAACAATGTGTATCTTTTGAAATTGATGAAAATTTGCACATATATTAAGGACATGCAGATCCTTCATTGGTGCAAAATTCAGGATGGTGTTCAGCTCTGTTTCTGGAAAATTACTTTTTGAAGTTGACCAATGTTACTGTGTCACGAGCAAATGGCATGATCCACAATGTTTCTGTCATGAATGTTCATCTGGAATGGTGGCTCTATTTGAGAATGTAATTATCAGGTAAGTATCATCTGCATATTTTTGTATCTTGTTTCCTGAATACGTACAATCGTACATACATATGTACATACATGCATGCATACATAATATATACGCCAAGTATGTGAATGCAAATTATATTAAATTACCTTATGCTTGCTTAGATATATGATTATGTATGT
Source organism: Lumbricus terrestris (assembly GCA_949752735.1). Lineage (NCBI taxonomy): Eukaryota > Metazoa > Annelida > Clitellata > Crassiclitellata > Lumbricidae > Lumbricus > Lumbricus terrestris. Next base: position 14,382,244 of record OX457047.1, on the reverse strand, counting down.
CCAATTCTGTAGGGTCAATCGAAGCTCTAGTTGAGTTTGAAAACGGATTATCAGCTCGCAATGCCAAGCGGGTAATTAAATCTAATTGATCAATTATGTAATACTGTTGCCCAATGCAGAATGCATTTATTTGGAAGTGCTTTAGAAACTGGTCCATGGATCAAGATAATGCCGTCTGTATACATTGGCGGAGACCTGGGACGAGAATTGGGGGGGACGGAAAGACGCGGGATTTTCCGAAAAATTTCTGACGACTGACGAAATCTCGGGAAAAATTTTTCACCGCCGCCAAAAAAATTGATGACTTTTATTTTTTTAAAGTCATCTGGCCAAAATCTTGACGAAATTTTCTATTTTCGCCGCCAAAAAAGTTGATGACTTTTTTTTAGTCATCCGGTTAAAATCCAGGTGACATTTTCTATTTTCGCCGCCAAAAAAGTTGATGACTTTTTTTTAGTCACCCGGCCAAAATCTCGACGAAATTTTCTATTTTCGCCGCCAAAAAAGTTGATGACCTTTTTTTTCATCCAGCCAAATCTCCATGAAATTTTCTATTTTCGCTGCAAAAAAGTCTTGACGCTCAACGATTGGAGGGGACAAATGCATGGGCCGTCCCCCCAACACTTTCATTAGGGGACCGTCCCCCCCTAGGTCTCCGCCCATGTCTGTATACATGAGATTATTGTTATATCTTTGTAAGTTTTGTGCAAACTTTTATGCATTTACACTCATACAGCCAACTGAGCTTTATTGAGTACACTGATATATTGCTGTCCTCGGCATAGAAGTCATGTGAGCTCGACCCGCTGATGTAATTTCTTGTCTAGAACTGTGTGGATTTTCTTCTGCCATTTTTGTTGTTTTTTTGTAATACCCAATTGGGGTGGGTGCTTTCTGCTTCTCAGAAGAGTGCTTTAGTTATGCCTTTGCTTAAGCGTAGTCTCTTGATGTCAATGAGGCCAAAAAAAAATGTTGTGTTTCTGGTAACCCGACCGACCCTCTTTTATTGTCCCGGCTCAAATAATTTTGTAAAAAAATGTTATTTAAAATTTTTTTTATCCCCAAAATTTTTTTCCAAAATTTTTATCCCCAACATTTTTTTAGTAACATAATACAGTGGCATTGCCTTTCATTGCCTGACAGAAGCAAAGGCATGATACTGGGCTGTAGCAGTCAGACACCATGGTACAAGAAGGTCATGATGGTCTAATGAGCGGAGAGAACGTCCAATGGTAGTTGAGATAGGCTGCTCACAGAAATAGCACAGAACTTGACCCAAGAACTTCTTATAGGTAAGAAAGATAATTTTATATTGAATCCGGGCAGTTAAAGGAAGCCAATGAAGGTGTTCTCTCGTAAAAGTTTAAATGTGAGAGAAACGAGTGAGGCGGGCAATCAAGCGAGCAGATGCATTAGCTACTGATAGGCGAAGTTTTGATAGGCCGATGAGTATTGAGTTGTGGGAACAAATGAAGGCATGAACCATGTAGAAGATAAAACTACGAGGGGACAGATCATCAAATGGCATGCAAACGTCGCAGATAATTAAAGATGTACCGAGAAAGATTAAAGAGTTAAAATCTGTCCTTAAAAGAGGTTGTGGCTCAACTGATTGGCAGCATACCAAAATTAAGGCATATATCAAGTTTTATATCCATGGGAAGAACTGCACTGGCTGCATATATGCAAAATGCACTGAATCTAAGATTCTAATGCTCATGCATATTGCATAATTGCCTAGCAGGCCAAGCCACGATTTATCTTAGGGAGCTTTGTGTGCCAGTGTTCCAGGTGGTAGATTCCTTCGCTCTGCTATGTATGGTGACCTGGTTATCCATATGGCTTGAACTTCCACAGTGCTGCATTAACGTTTCACTGTGTTCAGTCCATCTTTCTGGAATAAGTTATCTAGCAATCTTTGTAATGAATTCTTGGTCTTTCTTCGCCCCTTTTCTGCAGTTGTTTGAAAACCATTCTCTTTGATTGTGGCTTGGTGTTCTCAGGTCAGGAGAGCATGTGAGGAGTTTCTCTTAAAGTGTCGCTATTCATGATTACCATTACAATAGTTAAAACTGTCAGTGCAAATATTGGACAGCAAGGAAAAGGGCTTGCCACATGACCTCAAATGCCAAATAAGAAGAATGAAGTTGCTAACACTTCGTACCCATGGATGCCAATTTGATTAAGAAGAGATTCTTCTGCAGTCAATGTGATGGTTTATTTTTTATTTACGCATGTTAGGCGTTGAATGGTCAGAAGCTGTTTCCCGGGTGCTGCAAGCTTTTCATTGAGCATTCTAATCTGAAGAACTTGGTCCTGAAATGTGACAGTGAAATGAGCCGAGACTACACGAAAGCAGATCTCCCATGGAATGAGTCACCGTCGTTAAACGCTGTTCAGGAAAGCTCTTCAGGTAATGATCTCTTTCATTCAGGGTAAAGTTTGGTTGCTGGGGCTGCATTTGATTGAGTCTTTTTTTACATCTAAATGTTTATGTAATTTCGTAGTTACACACAAGAGCTGCTTCAAGGAGACCTACTTTTTCAAGGAATCAATCACTTTTTCATTGATCCCAGACAATTTGATACATAAAATTTTTAGAAACAGGCTTTGCTGCTGCTCTGTGAAATCGAATATGCATGAGTCATGTTGAGTTAGCTTAGGTATAGTCCAGAACAGCGTTTCTCAAAGTGAGTTCCCATTGGGTGGGTGCATGGGTTCCGCGAAAAGCCGTAAATAAAAGAATTTTTACTGAGAAATTTGACAGAAATACAACATTTCAAACAGCTTTTGAAAGTGCACAGAATATTTGAAACGGTCGTTAAGTCGTCTTCTGCGTTTTGACCTTACCCTTTGGGCGAATTATCTATCATTTCATTGTCCATTAGCGAACCAGTTAGCCTACTATTCATAGACATCACTGCTTAGACTTAGGCTACGTTGGCCAGAGCTGTAAATCTGAGCAGTTATCGTTGGAAATTCGACGAAATTAATCTGAGCACGATTAAATGCAACAGTTTAAAAAGTATTAACAATTAAGTCAGATTATCGCATGGTAGTAGTAACAAATAATTATTTTAATTTGTTGGAGTAAAATTTGCCAAAATTTAGTAACTATCATGGTAAGCTCTTGCTCTAGGTCTTTTTTAGTTGAATTTAGTAATATTGCTTTCCAAATGCGTACGATTTATTCTATTGATATGGATGATGTTCTTGACGAAAATATTCATGGAGTTAGCATGCTTGCCACTTGCCAGGTAATATTTGCAAGAACTGCATTCATATTTATTTATTATGGTCCTATTATGACAAAATCAAAATATAGAAATCGACTAAAATTAATTCAGCTGACACCAAGAAGCCAGCTTTCAAACGTCAAGTTTACAAACTATGGAAAAAATGTAGGAGAAGCATTGTTCGCATTCTAACTGCATGTAGGCTACTCCCAGTATTGTGATCCATGAGTCGTGGTTTTCAAAACAGTACAATTTAATTTTTAAGTAAAATAAACTTTCTACAATAGTGCGTGTTTAGGTAGGTTTATGTATACTAGTAAGCTTCTCATGAGCTATGCATGCTTCATGCAGTTGTGATTGAGGTTCCGCAAGAAAATATTAGGATGCGAAGGGTTCCGTTGCCCAAGAAGTTTGGGAAACGCTTGTCCAGAATATGAGGTCAGGCATGCTGTTAAGGTAGAATCATTATGATTCTGAAGGCAATGGTCATCTTGAATACTATGGTCCTGGTTAGTGAAAAGAAAAGTTGATGCAACAAGAATCAAGCAGTGATCAGAACTTTATGAAAAAGTTCTGATCGCTACTTGATTCTTGATTTAAAATTAAGTTGGTGTTGAATTAACACTTTCATTGTCAGGTAAATTTCTGTACGATCTTCGGCAGCTAAATTTCTGATTAGGTTGTTTTGGTTCAAATTCGGTCATGATTTTTCCTGCTTAATCATTTTTCAGTCTTTGCCCCAACTTGCATCTTTAGTTTCACATCACACACCTACTCTTAATCCCAACCAAACCATTCTACTTCATGTCTTCATAGCCAAAGTATAACTGCATGATCCCCCAGCTGACACACAGTCTGATGTGCAAGACAGTTTTGCTAGAATGTGTGTACTTTTGAACACTGTTTATTAGACAGTTGTAAACCAGCGTGCTATTAACATTGGTTTAATAAAAATGTTTTTGTTTACTTACTTACTTAAATAGACAGGCTGCATATAAAATTGGTTGTCTAGAAACTTTCTGATGCTGTGGACCAGCAGTTGTTTTCTAGCCATACCAGGGACAGGTACATGAATGGCATGTCACAATAAAATTTGAATTTTGTAATAAATTGCCTTTGTTTACTAGAGCTGTTGTTGCTGTGCATGTTTAAAACTGTTTACGGGTCATCGCATAATTGCGTAACGCCGAAAATGACCGTTTTTTACCCACCCACCCTGTAATGCTTCGTAACATTTCCCTTGACCCACCCACCTTCCCCAGCGTTACGTAACGATTGCTACGAAAAATCAGTTGAGATTTAGGTCTATTATTGCCATTTATTGACTTATGTGAGCGCATATTTATAATTCATGTTTTCATACCGAATTCAATATAGTATATTAATGTACATGTGAATTAGGCCTATTATTTGACAGTAGACTAGGCTTAAAATATACACAATGTTTTAAATATGACAGTCATGCGTGAACTGCGATTTTCTGAAATTTTACCGCAAGAATAAAATTTTACACTGCTGAAAAGTTTCATGGACTAAATGACTCATTGACAATTAATCAAAATTATGATGAGCTATATACGTCTCATTGTCTAGGTTTTCGTAGCGGTGTCAACTTGGCCTAGTTAATGCCATAAACCTACCGGTAGAGAGGTAGTTATCACTGTGAAGGTTTTCGTAGCGGTGTCAATTTGGCCTTGATAATGCCATGGGCCGCTCGGGGAATTATCAATTTTATGTAATTTACGTTCTACTCGGGGTGGTTTGTCCTACCCCGGGGGTTTGTCCAGGGGGAAATGTCCTACACTCGTAACTGTTGTCTGCTGCCGGATCTTGTTCAGCAGATGAATAGACCTACTTTGGTTATGTTTTAAATCAATGTCACGAAGTTTTTAAACTTCAATCACATCATGTCTGAAGTGTCATTCGATGGACGTTTAATATTCATTTCTATTTTTTCCAAGGCGTTATATAACGTTCAGCTATCCCCACCTACCCACCCACGTAATGTTTCGTAATGTTTTCAAAGACCCCACCCTCGAACGTTAATTATGCAATGACCTCTTATTGTGTAGGAGCGCTATGCTTTAGCCTTAAGTTGTACAGTGTATACAATTTAACATTTTATTTGCGTCTGACAAGTGATTCTGTGATGAAAGTTCCTGATTATTTTTATGTAGGTTCCGCAGCAGCTTCTGTTATTCCTCCGCTGGTCTCGATGCCTCATCCTGACTTTGTACCCATGAAAGATAGACATCCGGTTATTTTGGTGACCAATCTGAAAGAAACAGTAAGAACTCTGTCCATGTTTTGGAGAAATTATATGGACCTTGAGCACGTTTTTCAACTTCTATCTTCTGTATATATATGATGAGATGTTACAACAAACAATATTAAGAAGAAAGTTTCGGTTCTTTGGTCATGTTATGCGTTCAGATGGATTGGAAAAAGAAATGATGTTGGCATGCGGAGAAGGAAGGATATTTAAGCAAGGGCGACCGAGAAGAAAGTGGATGGATGAGGTACATGATACAACAGGAATGAACTTCAGAAAGAAAACATTGGGGGAAACTGGTCTTGACGTTCGCTAGAGTTCAGCGAACTGAAAGCACAAGGTGACAGGGTGATCTTCTGTATTTCAGGAAAATGGTAAGAAGCTTATTCATATTTTTCAGTGCATGATTTTTGCCATTACCGTGCATGTCATTGTGCTACAGTCATAAAACTCCAGGATAAATGAAAATGGAAATGTTTTGTTAATTATCTTTGTTATGACAGAATGTTGTTAAACATCTACTAGCCAGCTTCTCGTGTAATATTATCAGATTAATTCTACTCTGAGATTAGTTTCGTTCGTTAAGTTCTGTGATGAGCTTGAGAATCTGAACAAAATGTTGCTTCAGTAAGTCAGTTAATTAATTCAAATAGATAAGATTTTGTTCATTTTGCCTTGCTGCATTATTGTTTTTCTACAGAAGGCAACGCCAGACAGACTGTTCACGCTCTTTGGTAGGTTATTTGTCTGTTATTTTGAGCACCCTTATAAACCATTTTACAAGTAATACATGACATGAATGCCAGGCTTGATTCTTTGATACTTTGAAGCAAAACTTATTCTCCTGAAAGTTACACATGCCGTAGTAGTGTAGATTATTGCTCTCTGCATTGTTTGATGTTGGGGCTTTTACTGAAGATGATGATGATGATGACGACGATGATGATGGTGATGATGATGATGATGATTAGCAAGATGAGGCTGGTAATGACAAGTGACAACCTGACAGGAATAACAAGGTTATTGTGAACTTTGATGGTTTCACTTTGGCATGGCTTAATTCCCAGACTGATTGATTGACTACAATGTTGGCCAAATTAATAGAAATTTGTTGCAACCGATCATTTTCCGTTATTGTTTTGCTATAGTATAGTATAGTACAGTTTTATATAGTATAGTATATTATAGTGTGGTATATTTTAAGGTGGTATAGTATGGCATAATTATAGTATGGTATTGTATAGTGTAGCATGGCATCGTATAGTGTAGTATAGTATACTATACCATACCATACTGTAATATGCTGTACCATACAGTGGTCGTAGTGGTCCTGTATTTTTGAAAAAGTGTCCTGTATTTCCTGTATTTTTGCAAAAGTCAGATTTCACGCACTCTTTTGTCGCGAATTATTATTGCCCTGATTATTTATAATTTTTATTATATTTGTTTTCTGTTATTATTTTATTGTGGTGTATGTTATAAACAGGCTGATTCAATACTACCATAGTAATATTTGTTCAGCATTGTACCATATTTTTACTTTAGATCAGTGGTTCTTAATGAGGCTGGTAATGACAAGTGACAACCTGACAGGAATAACAAGGTTATTGTGAACTTTGATGGTTTCACTTTGGCATGGCTTAATTCCCAGACTGATTGATTGACTACAATGTTGGCCAAATTAATAGAAATTTGTTGCAACCGATCATTTTCCGTTATTGTTTTGCTATAGTATAGTATAGTACAGTTTTATATAGTATAGTATATTATAGTGTGGTATATTTTAAGGTGGTATAGTATGGCATAATTATAGTATGGTATTGTATAGTGTAGCATGGCATCGTATAGTGTAGTATAGTATACTATACCATACCATACTGTAATATGCTGTACCATACAGTGGTCGTAGTGGTCCTGTATTTTTGAAAAAGTGTCCTGTATTTCCTGTATTTTTGCAAAAGTCAGATTTCACGCACTCTTTTGTCGCGAATTATTATTGCCCTGATTATTTATAATTTTTATTATATTTGTTTTCTGTTATTATTTTATTGTGGTGTATGTTATAAACAGGCTGATTCAATACTACCATAGTAATATTTGTTCAGCATTGTACCATATTTTTACTTTAGATCAGTGGTTCTTAACCTTTTCAAGGTAGCCGAACCCCAAGAGAAATCCATGACCACTCACCGAACCCCTCAAGTTTTAAAAATAATTTTTTATTAATGGGAACAAAAAGAAATAAAAAATTGTACCAAATGTGATACAATATTAATTCAATACATGAACTACCAGTGGCGTAGCCAGGAATTTTTCATGTTTTTTTTGCCTGGCCGGATACCCTTTCTGAAACCAACCCAACACTATTACAGTAAATAAAAAGGGAATAAAGTAACAAATGGAATAAAGTAAGAAAAACAATAGTTGCTACAAGCAATTGTTTTGTTTTTCTTATTTAAGTGAACAAATAACCTTTAAAAAACTTGTTTCCTAGGTCAATGGGGGTTTAACCCCCGAAACCCCCCCTTGGCTACACCACTGTGAACTATTAACAGTTAACTAACGTACCAACACTACCTATTGCATCTTAAGGTGTCCTTTGTTGTTGTCGTGTGGAAACAATGTGAGAAATGCGTGACTCTGTTCTGGAAAGAATCACTCTCGTATCATTTTCACAATCAAATCTGCTTCTTTTCTTGGATGTAATCTCCACCAATTTTGAGAATCCTTGTTCACAGAGATATGATGTAACAAATGGTGTGAGGATTCCAAGGGCGGCTTTAGCAATGCGAGGCTATCCTTCCATTTGGCGGCACCAAAATCTCGAGAGTGTTGTCGTACCAATGAGCAATTGTAGCATGCGGCTCTGCTGAAGTTCGATAAGATCGTCCAGGTATGGATCGTTCACATTCGCTGTAGCCTACAATATCGAAGGTGAAAGGCTGCCGCTTCCATGCTGGATATCTTTGTAAGGGAATTGACCGTCAAATGACTTTGCCAGCTTCACCAGGTGCATTGCATGCAGTCAATTGCTTCAACTCCTCTGGTACAACAGTATCTCCAACTTTAGACTCATCGTGACTAACACACTCATCTAGCGGAGGAAAGTTGGCGAAGTTGTTGTTCGCGATTCAACACTTCACAATGGCAACCTGTTTCGGTTAGCACAAAGCTTCTCTTCCGCTTCAATTATATTGACGCCACCACCCTGCATCTGGCAATTGAGATGATTGAGTGCACCAAAGATGTCAACCAAGTAGGCCAAGGCGAGGATGAACTGTGACTCGACGTAGTATTAATTATCGGGAAGTGCAGTAAGACAAAACTAAGGTTAACGGGATGAACAGCTTCAAATTTCATAAGGTAGGACCTGGCAGCAATCTATTTCAAACAAAATTTATTAAATAAAAGTAGAAAAAAATTAATAGCAAATGATTTTTCACTCACACTCACTGACCCTGAATATTATATATTTCAGAGGACCTCTGCTGAACCCCTGGCACTGGCTCACCGAACCCCAGGGGTTCGGTCGAACACTGGTTAAGAAACACTGCTTTAGATGAATGGCTTTTATTATATACAAAGAAGTTGCATGACAATCCATGAATTATCATTCAGCGGCACTTCATTGCAGATGTTGCTCATATCTTTGATGATTTCCTTCAGTTGTTTCAAGTGGAGGGTCCACTGGTTCATGTCCTGTATTGTGCATTGGGTCTTTTTTGTTTGAAAGCTTCTCTTGAGAGATAAAAATGTAGGGTGTTGGACCTGTGCAAAAGGGTCACAAAGTGAAAGTGCTGAATGATTGCTAATTCATTATCATAATCTCCCAACTTCTTTAATGCCACTCGAAAGCGGAGCACAAGGCACCAGCTTATTCATGATCTCCTCATCGAGTCAGAAAGGTTGTCTAAAGGGCAGTCCAAAGGGGGTCTGAGTCTGGTTCCATAGTTCTTGAGACTTTAGTTTCCAAGGAATAGAAAGCCCAGGAGGTGATGGATGGAAGAGTCTGATACAGAAATATGTTTGTCAGCGAATAAGAAAATAGTTATACGAGAACGAACTAGTCTTAAACCAGAAAACTTGATGCAGTTAGATTAATTATTCAAAGATGTGTTGCATACCATTGAGGGAGTTCCATATTCTACAGGTGTCAATATATTATTGTTCCTGCCTTCTATGTATTGTATTGTATTTATAAATTTATAAAGCACCTCTCACAATGCGCTGTCTAACGCACTGGCGTGCAAACACGACGAACGCACGCACCCATCCCCAGTACTAGTACCAAACTAGTGCATGCCAAGTACAAACAGCATTTATAAGAGTGAGCAAAGCGTAGGAAAAAAGAAGATAAGAGAAAATAGGGCTTCAGCAAGCACAGAGTAGCAGAAACCCAGTAGAAAATTAAAGAATGGTTGGATGAAACAGAAAACAGGTTTCTTCTCAAAACCTGCTTCTTCTTGCGGGGCCTTGCGCACTGTGAGCACCTCTGAACGATTCACCCTACTAGAGGCGCTTTATAAATGTTTAAATACAATACAATGAAATTGAAAAGGGAACGGTGTTGAAAGGTTGAAAAAAGCTGTTGAATTATTAAACATTGCAGAAACTGAGCAGTGCAACATTTAAAGAAAGCAGAAAAGAAACTTTCAGATGTATTTAAGTCTGAGGACATGGATATGATTTCAGTTTAACAATGGTTTGTTGGATGTGGCTTGCAGTCTCATGGACACTGCTACTGAACAACTCTGCGTTTTTGGAGGATGGCAAAAGAAATGTGTGAGAAAAGGGAACATCACGAGTCTTAAGTTGAAGAGCTGCACACTAAAGCTCCTAAAATAGCTAATCATAGCTAGATTGTAGCTTTAGCTTTTGATTGGCCAACTTTGGTGAACATTGCACATTCAGGATTGAATGATTAAGTGAAGGAGTTAGTTTTTGTTTTTACATGACTCATTAGATATAAGTTAACAGTTTGGCCAAAATAAAGTCAGAGCATGACTCTCGTGAGCTTAGAAAACAGGGCAACTGCTCATAGTTGCATTTGAAATTGCAACAAAATTAACAAGCTTCAGATGAATAGTTACAACTAACAACAACAGTTGTGACAACTTGAAAAATGTTATGACATTCTTGTAATAGTTTCCGAATGTTGTCTATGCAGACTGCAGAGTAATAATTAATTTAGCACATACATGTGTAACCTGATTAAATGCAAGACAATTGCCTAATTATTAGTTTATTACCAATTTATCCCTGTTATCTTATCTCAAGAAAAAATAGCTATTACAAAGCAGAACTAAAGTTTGACAGTATTTTGACGATGAGGAACACTACTACTGACTGATTTCCACTTCATAATAGAATAGAAGGAAAACAAATCTGTACTCGATATTTCTTATTATGTCCTGTAAAATACCCTGTATTTTTATTTTTTGTGTCCTGTAAAATGTTCTGTATTTTTATGACAACATGCTACGACCACTGACCATACCAAGGCATGCGCATCTTGTCTTTGGCTGACATTCTTTCACATTTGTTGGTCCTTTCATCTGGAACTCTCTTCCTCTTCATGTTTGTAACTCTCTTAGCGAGACTGTCTTTCACTCTAAACTGAAAACTTTCCTTTTCCAGTCTACCTGTAGATAGTTTTTAATGGCTGCCGAATTTCAATGTGCACTTATGAGCTTTGTAAGGAGGGCATTTTCAAATTACAGTTGTATTGTATACCATAATATTCTAGACTATGCTATGCAAAACTATATATATATACTGTGCTATAATATGGCAAAGCAACAACAGAAATGGTCAGTTGCAATAAATTTATATTAATTTGGCCAATACTGTAGGATGGTGATTTATATCTTAAAGCCAGTTGTTTTTTGACAGGTATGTACGGCAAGATTAATGGGATTCAGGTATTAGCAGAGTCATCAAGTGCCTTGGTGGAATTTGACGATTATCGATCAGCAATAAACGGTATGTTCAAGAATGTTTGTGTTATCATCGTCTGTCGTCCAGTTGAATACTACTGTTGCAGTCCACATCCAGTGTCTGTAGCTGTAGTTGCAATTGGAGACTTGTGTAGCGCCACTGCAAAGGAGACTATTAAGAGGTGTGTACAAGACTAAACGATGTTAATTGTCATTTAGACCAGATAGTTAATTCTCATTAAGACTGGAAAGTGCATCAGTTTGCAAGGACTATTTGAACACTTGTATGTAAATTGTATTGTATGTTATTTGTATACAAGTATTTTGAAACTTACATAGCATTGTTCACAGTCACAGCCATTTAGTGGTGCTGTCAGTGTGAGAACCCTGAGAGTAGTTAAAGTTTTGTGCTGTAAGAAGGATGCAGATACCCGGAAAGAATGATAACACGTAATGAAGAGGGAAGGCATTCTATTGAAGACAATAAAGGGATTTTAAATTATAATGCAATAACTTATAAGGCACTACACAGAGCCTGCTACTTTTGGAGTTCTTTATGCTGTTGGACATCATGTATAATGTAAGTATATTGTATAATGTATATAGTATAAGCGGAAGTGGTGTGTCCACGCTGTGTTTGGAAGCATATCTGAGTAGAAATTTTATAGAGTCACTATAACAAGTGCTCACACATATTGCACATTAGGGCTGGTACTGATCACAGTAATTTAATGGATTGATCTCCAAGATTTAATCGCTCTTACTCGAACAAATGATTTAGTGATTAAATTAAATTTATTTGTTCTACGTTATTTAAAGTGGTTAAAGAGATGCTGAAAAGGGCTGGAGGCTGGATAGCTGCTATAATCGAGTGACAGAAAAACTCGATTCGTCAAATCATGAGGGTTACTCTTCAAAGCCATTATTAAGAGTGAAGGAGAGGAAAACAAGAGAGAGACATGGAAGGATGCTACTGGATGATGATGGATGATGACGGATGGATACAGGAACTTTAAGGAAAAGCTCATCACTGAGAGTAACACTTGGCATAGTAAGACATTTGAACCTGCCTGATGACAGAGAACCACAATGGAGAAGAGAGTATAATTTTATGCCTGCCTTAGTACCATATGATTTAATGGTCTGTCATAGATCCTATCCTATGCTATCTATTCTTATCTATTCCATTTGCTATCGTATGTGTTGTTGATGTTGTTAGCAAGAAAGTGCCTTGTTGGTATGTCTCTTTGGGGAAGAACGTTGGCGCTGGCACCCTCTGACCACCTGACCTTTAACCCACCGTTCCTGGGATCAGAGGTCAGCACTATTACATTTGTTATCATCATCTCTGTCATGCACATTGTTGTTTTGACATGCTGCAATGTTGACATCATTGTTGTGTAATCTACATGTAAACTAATGATTTATATAGACCGTTGTAATGACACACAAAACATCCATCGTTCAATGGTTGCTTCAAGTGAAACTGTAGTATAAAACATTCCTATGATAGCTTATTTGCATGACAATCAACATCTAATCTTTTCTAAAACTTTTACTGATGCGATTGGTCTCGAATAACAGCTGCCACTGTGTTATCCTGGTTAATACTGTTCTGTACTTATGCACAATCAGACTGATTATCAGAGTGGACAGTGCAACAGTGCAGAGACGTTCGTTCTCTGTGGTTTTGTCCAACAATCTGGAATGGTCTTCCCTTGACTGTGCGATACCTCCCAAGCTGTTCTCAATTTCACAAACTGTTGAAGACCGTTCCTTTCCCTTGATCTCGGCCGGGAGCGCCTCTGAGTAGGTACCTTAAAGGGACACTATGTTAATTCTGATTGATTGATTGAAATGTTATATGACCTATTGCCATTGTATATCAGAAATGAGATGTAGCTGATGCTGAATTACGCAGTGGAATTGCTACCATTGTAAGCTGGGGAAATGAACAGCAATGCACCAGTTCCCTCTCCAGGACCTTGGAATTTTTCCAGTGTTATGCCTTTTTTATTTGTTGATTAAAAATTTCAATTATAAATTAATGCTGCAAGTGGTATTAGTAAATAAGTTAGTGAAGTAAACGGTTATTGAGTAATTGCTGCTTTCTTTTATTTGATTTTATCTCACAGAATGCTCATCTCACTAAGGATTTCACCAACACTCCGGTTCAGCGTTTCATAAACGATGCGGATCGTAATCAGGCGGAAGTTGGACCACCATCAAAAACCCTCTTTCTCTACAACATCCCGTGAGTTGTTCAACTGTACTAACCACTGTGGGGCATTCCACCATTTATTCTCAAAGCACAGTTGCTTATTGTTAAATAGCGGTATATAAATGTGACACCGGGGGTTCAAAACCATCACTTGTTGCTTCCTAGATATTGCGCTAGAAGCTGAAATAGGCAAACAGTCAAAAATGTAGAATATTCGTCAATTCGGCTGATGACTATGAATTTGCCATAATTTGTGAAGTATTAAACTGATTTTTATGCTGTTTGCGTTATTTGATTCAGAATATATTCCATTATTGCCTAGTTAAGTTGCAGAAAAATAAATTAGTGGTTTTCCAGGAATTTGATGACACAAATATTCAGAAACTTTTCATTTGATTTTCTCACTGTAAGCTAATAAAAGAATCAAATGAGTGTCAGTTAGAAAAAAAGATATATTCGTTATGCAAAAAGTATTTTAAAGCAGAGCCATAGTAGCATATGACTGAATAAAAAGGTCAGAAATCGACAAGTGACTGGTTTTGAGCTCCTGTGTCACAAATATGGTAATTTTATGGTTCCTTCTCATTGTATTGCAGTGTTGTATATAATATTCTTGTTCTTATCATTGTAAATAGTATCATATGACCATAGTTTATAATAGCTTGTGTGTGGGTGTGTTTATTATATAGGCACACTAAATAAGCTAACATAAGCATGTATGCATTAGTGTGCTTGGTTTGCAATACAATGATTGCTAGAGACGCATGTAGTGAGCATGTTCGTTGCCTTGCAGCCGGAGGGTTGCAGGTTCGAATTCACCTCAAGCTGCCTAGTAGGGACCTTGGGTAAACTTCTTCACTCGCAGTTGCTCAGGCACTTCGGCATGAAACTCAGATTCAGTGTCCGTGCTGTAGTTGCGAGTGCTTCTGAGTAGAAATCTTGAAGGGGCGCTATTACATGTGCACATACATACATACATGCATACATACTCTTGTCTAGTGTCTTAAATTCAGATTGACTGAATGATCTTGCAGACTCATAATGAGTCTGAATGTAAATGTGAAACAGCAGGTCACCACTTGAGGGCTCCTCTTAAAGAGTTCTTAGAGATTACAATTTTACAGTTCATGCTTGTATAGGTTTGTGATTGTTTCATGTCAATCATTGATCAAAGGTGAAGCTACGTGAAACGCTTTATGGTTCCATTAGCTTATGGGTTGTGTTTCCTTTCCGTTGTATTACCATGCTGCATGTAATCATTTTGCTGTACATGTATATTGGCACAACTCTTATTTGCACACCACTGCTAACAAAGTATTTAGTGGTTTGTTTAGCATTATTGAAGTACATCTTGAAGGTTCAAATCCATAAACTTTTATCAGTTGTCTTGAGGATGTAATGAGTTGAGTATAAAACAACATAGCCTATTATGGGTTTTAATTGGTTCAGAAAACCCTTAATCTGTGTAAGCCTGTACAAATTACTGGAGAATATACAGCACATCCAAGCCTAACTGTGCAGTTAAGGCCATCACAGTGTCCAAGGTGATTGTGTTATTTGCCAAACCATTCCAGAAGGCTAGAACTTTTATACTGAAGAAGGTATACCCCAACTTTCCTGTTGGTTTCTGAAATGATTTACTTATGATATGTGTGTCCTAGGGTCTAGGCTACCCTAGCTGTTTCCAAGAATCTCTTCCATCGTACTCCCTCCTTGTCATTAATAATGTAAGATTACAGAATTTGAATGCTTTGATGAATTTCATTTCACTGGTGCTCTTCTAGACCGTTGGTGACAGAGAGAGGTCTGACTGAAATATTTGGGATGTGTGGACAAGTCACCGGCTTCAGATTCTTAAAGTAAGATAACTCCTTTTTAATATGTCTTTGCAGACTTTCTGTGTTAACAGTAGAAATTCCAATGGTGTAGAGGTGCTTTGTAATATCTGTGTTAGGTATCATTAATAAAATGTTTGAAGCCAAATTTATTATATGGCACATGTTGGAAATGCAAAAGTCTTTAGGTGCACAAAACAGACCTATTCTAGGAGAAGATCGAATCTAGAAGGATTTTGATATTGAGGCATTTTTGCATGGATGAACAGAACTAGAGTGCTGCAAACGTGATTTTCAACTTGCTTCCAACTAGGTGGAAGAGATCATTTGGATAGACAAGGAACAGGCGGACCCAGATAGTGGAGATGGACCCTATTCCCATGCTACTTTGTACTCACACAGCCTGGAGATGATCTCAGAACTGAGACTTTGATGGAAACGTAAATGCTCCTGAGAGAGAAAGGCTTGATTGCGATCTTTGAAACGTGTGGAAGAGATCAATTTCACTGGCCATGGTTGATGATAATGATGACTCATCTCAAGCCTTGTTACCTGTCAGATAAAGTTGTCGTGCTGCAGACATTCATTCATTCATTCATTTATATAGCGCCTCTCCAAGAAAGCTACTCAGAGGCGCTCCCAGCCCAGCCACAGCTAAAAAAAAATAGGATTTGAGATACTTAAAAAATGCAGGTGAATTTAGCCTAGGCATAAGTCGCAAGGTTAGTGGGAGGCCATTCCAGATAGCGGGACCCACAACAGAAAAGGCTCGACATACAATATATTCGTTTATTGTGCAAAAACAGGTTGGCAAACTCTAACCTGGTACACTGAGTCAGACAAATAAGCTAAAAGAAAGTCTGAAGAAGCAATCAGTTATGCTTAAATAGTAACATGTTTGTAAAGAATCACTGAGAGTTCTAAACTATAAGTTTTGATTATCCTTGCACAGAAGTTCAAAGTTGTGATGTCAACGTGTATGTTTTTTCAGAAAATATTTATCAACTTCTTTCATGCATATTATGGAAATTAGTATTCATTTAGGCAGGTTCTTAAATGAAAGATCACGCTTCTTTAATTTCCATTACTTTTGGAATTTATACCAAATGTGAGCTTATTAAATGTCTGATTGAGATTTGTTCGGTCAGTGAGTTGTTGGTTCTGTCTATTTAATGTATTTGTGGATAGTTGACTTGTGTGAACCTAATCCATATTGCTGTCAGCTTGTCATAAAATGTTGGCCTTCGGAACACCGATGCTATACCTGTTTTCAGCATGCATCTTGTGACAATTTGATTCTGACGGGAGTTTTAACGTGGCATTTGAGACAAGTTAAGAGACTTTCGACAAGATTGAGTCTGTTATTGTTTGTTATTGGTTTTATTTTTTTATTGCATACTTAGTTTTTAATGTCTTGACAATTTCTTAAACCTAGCAATTGAATTTTCAGTGCAACAGGTCAGCACGATCAAAAGAGAAGTGCAATAGTCGAGATGAGTAATCTTGAAGAAGGTATCGAAGCTTTGATGGTAACCTTGAATTTTCCACTTGTAGATCACTGAAATAGATATCTAGTTGTTGCAGGCAGTGCTTATCGTTATTCTAAATGCATCAAAAGGTGAGGATGACAACACAGTTGTTTATATGTCTCCAAAGACAGTACTTGGTAGCGTGGTCCTCTGTTTGAAGTATCCATCAACTCAGGCACAAACATGACTTTGGCTGTCCAGCAACAAAGCACTTTGTTGGCATCACAACATACCATGCTACATTTTTACTTACGGTCAAAAGAATGGAAGACTGATAGGATGCAAGGATTTTGATTTTCCACAGATGGTGATTTCTATTATTATTGTTACTATTATTATTATTATTATTATGCATATTTTAGGCATCACTTGCTCATGAAAGCAAATAATTTTAAGCATCAATAGATGGTGCTCATCATCTGAGCGAAGGACTTACTCAAGGTCCCTACACTGTAACCATCCCAAAGCGTTTCGAACTCTGTGTTACTGGATAAGCACTCTTTCCAGGTGGTCACCATGCCTCACTGTGTTCTCAAGACTAAATTTGCCTAACTTCCCTGGGCCTGCCCAGGCTGCCAGCATCATATCCGTGAATGATGAAATGGCTGCCACAAAATGCTTTTGACTTCATTTTCTGTGACTGTTTATTAGGACGAACGACTGATTTGTCATTGAGTGTAACCATATTCTGAACCTCTGTCAGAGAACAAGAATAAAACAATTTTCAAGTTATTTTCTGATAAATTTAAAGGGCTCTCGGATGGAATCAAATCCACAACCACTGGATTTAATGTTACCCTGGCACAAAATTGATTTTCACTGAGAAATGGATGAAATTTAAGTGTTCAAGCAACAATAAGTTCAGTTGTTTGCAAAACTTTCAATTTTATATATATTTTCGTAAGTCTGTGTGTTTGTGCCTTTGTTAGATGAACACAGCCACAGTTTTGGAACAATCGACACCAATCCTTCGCACGGGGTTCGGGGTCGATCCTGGGCAGGACATAGGGGGGTCGGCGATGCCAACACCATCTTCATGTTCATCAAGGCCAAAAAGCTCTCCCACGACATCTCCCGCGAGATACGGCAGCCATTTTCATGTCACCCAATGGTGTCATTGCTATGTTGAACTGCCACGTGCCGCAGTAGTGATTTTTAAGTCAATCAAAACCCAATCTAGATAAATCAGTAGGATTTTTGGCAACGAACAGAGGGAGGGAGGGATTGGCCGGGAAAGGGCCGAATCCTAAAATTCCCGGGCAATGCCGGGTGCCCCAGCTAATAATTCATATTATTGCAGATGTTATTGCATGCGTGAGTGCAACAAAAGCTAGTTGTAATGCTCTTTTTGGATATTTATAGAGCTTCTTAAACAGGGTCATACATAGTTATGTTATTTTCTTTGCCTCTTTACATCAGAATTCGTCTTGTGATGGGACCTCTGAGAAACTAGGTTCTCATGTTGATGTAGCAAATGTATAACCTAGATACTAGAATGGCTATTAACTTTTGAATTTGCCCATTAGCAACAGGTCGACATAAAAGTAATTGCAATAAACTTGTTTTTTAATAGGTCCTTCACAATACCCCGGTGACTGGAGGTCGTCTTAGCATTTCCTTCACCAAGCATCTCCTTGATTACAGTCATCTTAGTCGCATTAAGTGAGAAGGATGTGCCGTAGAATTCACTCTGTAGGTATGTATCCCTAGAATAATGAATGTACTTGTTTAATTTTTTTATTGATTTCTACTGAGTAAGTTCAGTTGTGTGCACGTTTATAGATTTGTTAAACCTGAGTTGAATCTTCTACAGCCAGACTAGATGTATGACAGTCTGAAAAGCTGTTATTAAATACTTTATAGGAATGTACTATCAAAGATGTGTTTGGCTCTCTTTAAAAAAATTCTGTCCAGAAGCCCTCTATGCTATGATAGGTAAAGATTTGCTGTTGATAGTATAGTAGGACATGTAGTTGACAGTGTAAGAATTGTATAAAAAAAATGGGGTATCAGGCTGTGTATGATCCAATTGGAGTGGGGAGGGGGTGCAAAGAAGACTTTTGACTGTGGAGTCCTAAGAACGGCTAAGGGGTTGAACCCCTCAACCTCCAGGCAAGTCTCACATTGGTAGTTCAGGATAGTTCGTTGAACTTTCCTGTAGACAGCAGTGTTTGAATGAGATCTTTTATAGCCATGCTTTGCTGTTGTGAAGATTTACCAGTTCCTCAATTTCACACATTTTGAGCTCTTTGTATTTTCTCATGTATTGCACCTACCTCTTGAAAATACATGCACTGTATTTATTTCAATTATTATTATTACTGCGATATTATTATTTCAATTCCGCCTCAAGCTGCCACGTAGGGACCACGGGCAAGTCCTTCACTCGCAATTGCTCATGTGCTTCGGTGTGAAACTCCGATTCAGTATCCGCATTGTAGTACTAGTTGGGAGCGCCTCTGAGTAGAAATCTTGAAGGGCCTTATAACAAATACTCGTACATCATGCATAGCTCAATACAATTTTTCCGAATTTGAAGTGCTTTAGATCCATCAGACAATCATGCAAGCAGCACTTGTTTGCGTTCAAGAAAGATGCATATAAATGTGTCTTTAGAACTGCTTTACATCAGAATTACTTGCAAAAATAATGATTGGTGCCTTCTGTAGAGATGATGTCTTATAGACATGGCATTTACTGATGGTACTACATACAAAGACCATGCTGTGATGAGATTAAAACTAAGGTGAAGTCAGGGAATAATGAGACCAGCAATTGGAGTTCAAGCTTTTGCAACTGTTGTTTGGTTACGGACAAGATCAATTGAGTCTTTGAAGGAAGTGAGAGAAGAAGAGTTTCTGTCGAGTGGTGGCTTCTAAAGCCAGACTGGCTGGGAAGCAAACACCCTGATTACTCCAAGTAAGGAACAAATTGAGCTGCAACAAGTCTCTCAAGAGTTTTAGATAGGT
Organism: Lumbricus terrestris; assembly: GCA_949752735.1. Taxonomy (NCBI): domain Eukaryota; kingdom Metazoa; phylum Annelida; class Clitellata; order Crassiclitellata; family Lumbricidae; genus Lumbricus; species Lumbricus terrestris. The sequence goes on along the minus strand of OX457047.1, from coordinate 14,362,246 downwards.
AAGAGAGGTTAGAGATGGGCCTGTAGTTTTGGCAAACATTAAGGTCCAAGTTAGGCTTCTTTAGTACTTGAAGAACTATGGCATGCTTCTAAGATGCAGAAGGAAATTCATCACTGAGTGACCTATAATTAAGGTTACACACAAGAAATGAAATAATGTCATCTAGCTGCTTCTAGCACATTCTTAATTATGAACTGTGGGGATGGATCAGCTTAGTTATTCAATAGGTCATATTTGCACTAGTCCATTTTACATGCAATCTGGTTTACATGTCGTGTCCAATGGCTGGTTTGTCACAAAACTTCATGTTGATTGGTCTCTACTACTACTACCACTAATAAGAAATAAAAATAATAATAATTAATAATATGAATAATAGTACGAGTTGTTCTTGCTAAATGTTCTTTTATAATTGACAGTACATTGCCCTTGGATGTGTAGCAGCCTGCGTTGTATAGACACCATAACAATAATGCATTTAACATATTCAATTATTCATGTGTTTTAGGCTGTTAGAACCTGAACTGATTTGGAAGGCAAAATGTTTCAAATCTATGAAAAGCACAGCAAAGAAACTGAGGCCAAGGTTCAAGACATTTAGGCTGCCCTACAGAGAATCGACAGTTTGGAGAAGGAGCTTCGGAAGTTCAGAACAACAGTTGCATTGTTTATAAAGCAATAGATCTGACAATTATTTCAACTGGAATCATTGATTCTTAAGTATTGTTAAATACTTGTTGCCACTATTGGTTGGAACAGAACCACATATTGCACATGTGTCTTTTAGATTTAACATGTCTTCTCATATTTTTTTTCCATTTGTTTGTAAGTGTTGGACACACTATGACAAAGAACTTGGAGGCTTGTGTTGTGGATGTATTTTGTGCTTAGAGATAATCATTTAGAATCTGAAGAATGTTGCTGAATTTTTTCTGCTGTTGTATTGGATACGTCCAGGGCTTAAAGTGTGGCTGGACGGTCATGGACGGCGTCCATGCACTTATTTTCTAATCTGAATGCAGTCCTACCACTTATTTCGACAGCACAGACTGGAAAGTTAAGGAGCATCCCAGCACTCCCTGTTTCACTCTTTAAGCACTGGACAGGGGCGGATCCAGGGGATGGCAAATCCGGCCATGGCCCCCATTTATAAAATTCTTTATTTATGACCACCTATTATGGCTCTGGTTGACGTGGCTCCCCAACGAGTAGTTTCGTAGACCCCTCCCCACACCCCACAAGGTCCGTACAAAGGGGGGAAAAGGTCATCAGTTATTTTGCAGGGAAAATGGTACAATTTTTTTGGGAAATGGTCAAGGCCGTAGCTAGGGGGGTGTTTTGGGTGTTTGAACACCCCCGAAATGGAAAATGTGAAAAATAATAGAATGCATTTACGAGCACATGATGTAAAAACCCATGAAATGAAATAAAACCATGAAAACACCCGCCACCGAAATGGAAAAAAACAGAATTAATTAAAGATTTCGGCCGCATGACTAAAAAAACGGTCATCATTTTTTGGGAAGGGAAATTGGTGTAACACCCCCCGAAATCAAATCCTAGCTACAGCCTTGGAAATGGTATCTTTTTGTCCGAAATTTCGACTAAATGACTTTAAAAAAGCCATCGACTATTTTGGCGGATAAAATGGCATCTTTTTTTTGAGTATTCGACAAATGACTAAAAAAAGTCATCAGATTTTTCGGCAACCAAGACTACATTTTCCCCCTGTCCCAAGACAGAAAATTTTGGCCCCCTTCAAAAATTTCTGTACCCGCCCCAGCACTGGATACATCTTATTGGTGACACGCATATTACCTATTGGTTATCGTTTTGTGATGATGATACGAAAATTGTTTTGCAGCAGGATAACAACATTTATATAAGCAATTCATAAAATACAAACTATCACACTGGGAATCATACAGTGTTTCTACAAGCTGTCTTTGCAGTTTCAACATTCTGACACGTTTTCTAACCAGCATTGGATACATCTTATTGGTGACACGCATATTACCTATTGGTTATTGTTTTGTGATGATGATACGAAAATTGTTTTGCAGCAGGATAACAACATTTATATAAGCAATTCATAAAATACAAACTATCACACTACCAGAGATCCTCGGTGGTCGAGTGGGTTGGTAGCCCGCTCGCCGGCGGCCCGGGTTCGATTCCCGGTCGGTCGGTTTATCAGAGATTAATTTCTTGGATCTTTACTGCGGGTGGCTCGGTCGCAATATAAACGTGGAGTAGCGGTGGTGAAGGATCTCACCCTCAGGGTCGAAGCCATAACACAGCCGCTATATAAATATGCGATTACATTTACATTTAAATTTACACTGGGAATCAATACAGTGTTTCTACAAGCTGTCTTTGCAGTTTCAACATTCTGACACGTTTTCTAACCTTGTTGCATTAACTGAGCAATTTGTGGGCTACCCAGATGCAAGAGCAGGCCGACGAAAGACAACTCAGGTCTGAAACTTGCTTTGAGCAGACTTGGTCTTAACACAAATCTGAGTAGCATGGAACAGTAAATAGCAATAAATTGTAGAATTCATCATAATATTGGACACATTAACATTCACTAGCATAAGGGGTCATTGCATAATTACGTAACGCTCGAGGGTGGGTGGGTGGGGTCATTGAAAACGTTACGACACGTTAAATGGGTGGTCAAGGGCAACGTTACGAAGCGTTACAGGGTGGGTGGGTGGGTAAAAAACGGCCATTTTCGGCGTTACGTAATTATGCAATGACCCCTAAGTAATAAAATATGCTTAAAAGAAATATTCAATTATTCATGTCCACATTCAGGGCTGGATTAAGAAATGTGAGGGCCCTGTTCGGGAAATTTTGTGCGGATCTTCGGTCGAAAATTCTGATGACTTTTTTTAGTCGTTTGATTGAAAATTTTGTGTAATATGTCGGTTATTTCCCTCCAAAACAGTTGATGGCCTTTTTTAAAGTCGTTTGGTTGAAATTTGCTAAAATTCTAAAAATTTAGGGAATTTTTCACGCATGTGTGGGGCCCCTAAAGTGTGGGCCCCTATTCGGCCAAACATGTTGAACATGCCTTAATCCGTCCCCGTCCACATTATGAACTAAATGCATGTTTACACTATCATTGAACCAATGTAATAACACAATAAGATACGCCTCTCATGATGTGAAATGTGCAACAGGAACGTGAAATGTGCAACAGGAACGTGAATGAGCATATAATAACTTATAATAATGAACATACATGAATGAACATACATGATAGTGAGAACTATCATAAAAATAATAAACCATTCTTACAGTGCAGGAGCATGAACTTAAGATGAGTCTTTTATAAAGTTTACTGTTGTCAACAGACTGGAGTGTGACTTGTGGAGTTCCTTTCAATCTTGTTTCTCAAGTATCAATTGCCCTGTTAAAATATAACATGAAAATTCTTAATACAAACTTCTGTCTATCCATATTTGATTAGTATACACAAGTCTGTGAGAACATTGTAGGTTCAAAATTAAACAAGTTAATTAAAAGTAAAATAAGTATCATGTGCATAAATAATTCCATTGATGAGACACTTCTTTTTTGGTCAGAGTCAACAATGAACAAATCTACAAAGTCTTAGACATGGTCTTGACATTCCTATAAGCATTTCAGATTACTTAAAAAACCCAAGTCAACATAAAATTCTGCTGCTTTGCCAAAGAGCTGTTGTTATATTATCATGTGTTGTTAAAAGTTGAGGCTACAGGAAATTGTGATTTGCAACTATGGTAACAATGCCTCTTCTTTTGGTTGTGAACTTGTGATTTTTTTGGTCGTGCTTGAAGGGGCACTATAACAAGTGCACATACAAACAAACATTATTTTGGTACGTAATTCAATTAAAATAATTGCTCTATGTTTATATTTTAACCATTCTGAAAAGAAACGACATAAGACTTGTACTCACATTTCTTACTATTCACTGCTCTCTTGATTCCAAGACCTCTTGGTTCCAAGGGCAAGGACCCAACACCGTGCCTTTGCCATTGTTGGCCCTTCTAAGTGGAATGACCTCTCTCTCACTATCCGTAGTAAGATCTTATTGGGGGTGTCATCTTCAGCTCTTCGTTGCTTGAAGTCTTTTATTTCCTCAGGGCTGTCACGCTGAGAGCACCTCTGAATAGCTAGTCTGTAAGAGGCACTTTATAAATGCTTATATACAATACAATGCTGTTAGATGTAATGAATCTGCTCGGTGTAAGTACATGCAGTGAAGCACAGCACAATAGATCGAACAACTACTGGTCTCCCCATCCATGGTAAATTACTCCCAGTCAGATGACAATAACTTTTTAATATGTGTAACTGCACACAAGGGCTTGTACAACTACAAAAATCCAGTTAGAACTGCTCATTTTGTGTAGAACAACATGCTAAATAGAGTCCTGATTTTGGGTGCTGCCATTTCTGATTGTATTGACATCTAGGCACACATTGCATTGCTGAGAAAAATCAATTTTTGCTCTTGATACGCGCTTTGGTCGCCCACAGCAGTGCTCAAAGTGTCGAAAAATAAGTGCCTGGACGCCCCTTAACTTCCCAAAAGAAGTACCTTTCCAAGTTTCCAGGCTGTTCTGGCCAATAAGTGGTGCAGGACACCATTCAGATTTTCAATAAGTGCATGGACGCCGTCCATGACTTCCAGCCGCACTTTAAGCCCTGGCCCACAGTCTCCATGGTCAATGTATACATGTTTGATGCTAAAGCTATTATTTCATACTGTGGATAGGTCCATCATCGCAAGTCAATGCCTCTTCCTTTGGTTGTGATTTCCCAATGCCATGGAGCATAAACGGTCTTATGAGAAATTGACCTGCTGAAGCTGTCTACCCATTTTCATAGTTTTGTTGAACTCTGCTCTAGAGCTGACTACTTCCTCCCTTCTAACACAGTACAAATAATATTTATTACACTGTGCTCCTGATAAGATCACTCCATGACAATACTCGACCAAGACCACATGAGCCCTACCAAGAGTTGATACCTTTGCCAAAAAAGTCTATTATAAAAATGCTGGACGAATTCGCAAAAATATTTCAATTATTTCTTTTGCAAATTAGGCCTACTGCGCGTTTGCTGGTAGTCTCGATCAAGTTGAACTCTGACCTCCTTTGGACTACGCCTATACCGACAACCCTTTAGACAATGCAGCACTCTGTAGCCTCGGGCTGCCCCATGCTTGGCTTTCAAGTGACACTTTACAAGTCCAGAGATTACAATTGCGATTAACTTTTCGTTCCAGACCACATGATCTTGAACTGCCCATAAAAGATTACTCTGTTTCAGCTCGTGAGTACTCTTTAGGACTGTTCACAGTAGTAGGAACCAGTAAAACACTTTTTTCCAGGCTCCCAGCTTAGAATTTAGCAGAAACAGATAGTTTAGTGCATTTTTGTTTCCTTCCTCGTGTAATAAGTTGCGGTCTGTCAATCTTCTTGAATAAACGAAATATAATAAAGTCTATTCTTACTTACTTACCTATAAAATTATCTTCGTGCAAGGCGTTATAAGAAGTCGTTGGTACAAGGACAAGGTATCTTTTTCCGGAATATGTGCAAACATCCTGACGATCTATTAATTAAATGTTGCGAGTTTCCATTTGATATTTAGTTAGCCTATTGTATTTTAAAGGCCTTGTAAAAATTCGCAGGACTGTATGTTTAAGAATGTGGTTCGGGAAAGACAGCAAGATAGGATGATCGGATAGAGCGGGGTGGCTGAACGGTGTAGAATTCTGACTTGGAATATGGAAAGACATACGCTTAAATGGATACAGTTACAGATATTATTTGCCAACAACATGATTTGGACGTGAAGTTGGTTATTGTGACCGTGAAGTTTCTTCCTAAGCATCATATTGACCAGCGCTGCCTTCGAACAATGCATCGATGGGCAGAGTTCAATGACAAGATATAAGTTGTACAGTGTTTGAAGCTACGATAGTATAAGAAGCCTTTGGCATCAGTGTTGTGTCGTCTTTGAAATCTCATGCAAAATGCAATCAATATTTTCGTGGACAAGAAGCATTTTTGCTGTTTCTTTATTCCATAACATAGTTGTACAAAGTAGCCCTCGTGTCTTCACGATTCCGTTGAAAATGTCTTCCAAGCTCCTGGATGAGGCTGTTTTAGATGAGCAATCAAGAGAAAATTTGCGCAGCACAAGTTTAAACCTTCGAGGATCTCCCGGCCAAGGATACTATCTAGAAATGGCAGTTGGAACACCTTCGCAGACAGTAAGGTTTATACTTTGGCATTACGAATCAAATGTAATCTGTTTGGATGTAGGGCATGAGATGCTAGACTCTCTGATGTAGGCATATATAATTCTGATGATTTAAAGTTTCTCATATCTGCAGACTGATTCTTAATTATTTTTTCACTTGATTCACAACTGATTCTCATTTCACCACCCATTTTAGAAAATCTAATATAAAAAATGTATGAAACAAATAAAAAAATGATATATGAAACATGTAATATAAATAGCTATAGCTCTTTGAGTTAGTCTTTACTGATCAGTTTGATATCATGTTTATGCAGCAGCCTATGATAATTTTAAAACCTGTCAAGGCCTATGGGGTGTTTTGGGTGTTTGAACACCTCCTGAAAATGTAAAAATGATATAATGCATTAAGGATTAGGCCTACTAGATTATGACGTAAGAACTACAGTGTGCAATTTAGGCTATTGGCCATCCAGAACAGCTCTCTACGCTTCTTCACGCCCCTTAGTCAGTTGATTCAGTTTCTTGTGGGCTTGCTCACGGTCGAGTAAACACCCCCATAATAAAATCCTGGCTACGGCCTTGAAACCTATTATCAGTGTCATTTTATTACATAGACACGTGAGGCACTTGCCTAGAGCCCCATGCAACAAAGGGGGTCCCAGGCCCAAAAGCGAAATCTATATTTCAGGTTGTGATTTTCAGTTGTCACCTATTTGCCAGCAGTTCCCAGCTAGGCAGCGATAAACAAAGATGGCAGCCGCTAAGATTTATTGCATAAAGATGTTAAAAAGTGTTTCAGATGGTCTGTAAGCAACTCATCTCTTTTGCTGACATTTTACATTGGTTGTCATTTTAGCCATCACAAAATGTTTAGATATAATGAAATGCATGATGATGTTACAGTCGAAGTGCCGCATCTTTATAGTACCATGGGTCAACGACCTCTGCTATATAACGGGCCATGTGCCATGTGCACAATCTATCAACAGCTACATGTTATTTGTTGCAATTAGTTTGTTCTCATGGCAGCTTTTAACCTTATAGTTGGTACAAATGCATGAATCATCTCTTATGATTTTATACAATTATTTAAAATACATATGATTATCGTTTTTGTAAATGTCAGTGATAACTGATTTATAATCGGATTTCCAATTACAGATTAATGTCCATAATGAGCATTGAAAGGCATGGTGTGAGCACATTTTTATGGACACAGCTAACGTTTCTTGGTCTTAGTTTATTAAACCTGTCATGACTGCAGATGGACAATATCTGGTAATACTGGGCTGTTATATGTATTGCAAATAAGTGCATTGTTCACTAAGTGCCACTCGTTTGTGTGATTGCATTCTTCAGATTGATGCATTGGTTGACACTGGAAGCAGTAACTTTGCCGTTGCTGCTTCTCCTCATTATGACATTGAGAAGTTCTTCAATGTATCCGCGTACGTATATCATTCATTATGACATTGAGAAGTTCTTCAATGTATCCGCGTACGTATATCATTCATTATGACATTGAGAAGTTCTTCAATGTATCTGTGTAGGTTTATCATTCATAGCACGACTCTCTCGATTTTCAGTTGGAGTGGGTTGCAGAAAGATGCAGATTGGAAATTATACACGATTGGATTGTTGACATGTGGAGAGACAGAGAATGGAAGAGAAAGACAGAGAAAAGAGACAGTGAGAAAGAGAGGGATATATTTTCATTTATATTTATCCTTATTTTGTAGTACGACGTACGTATGAATGTATGCTAACATTCAATATACCGTAGTACATTTTAAGGAACTTGCAAGGCTACTGTACCTATGACTACATGCTATAATTGTAGCTCTTGTATGTCTAAACAATTGCATTTTAAGACAATTATATATCAAATGTACACTACTCAGATTTAAAGGCAATAGTACATACCAGGTAAGTGTATAGCAGAATGTTGGTAGGAGGATGGTCAAGTACATGTGGAGGCGCAATGGGCTGACTCACAATGGTGCAGCATGCATGATATATAGTAGTAATTGGTGTGAGATTGGAACATAAAGATCCGTGATGTATATTGGTGCAGTGTTGAGAAAAAGACCAGTCCAGGAAAAGAATCTGCTTTCATTTGCCCTCAATGGTTGGCCAGTGGATCATGTCCATCATATTATATCCGATGTATGATGGAACTTTCGCAGATTGGGCAATTAGTTGGACAGTGCAGCTGAGGATGAATTGAGACGGATACATTCTGAGCTTTTGGCAGACCTACAGAGATGGGATTTGATTAGTTGAAACACATAAGATTAAGAAATTTTTGTACGTCCCAGTGGCTATGAGCAAGACAATTGTACCAAATGACCCACTTTTAGCACAGATTACTGTACAGAAATTATTCCGTCTAATGGGCAGATGTGAAGCAAGTAAAGCAAAAACTGAAAGACTTATATACTCATTCATATTGATCACATGAGTCACTTAAAAGGTTTGGCTTTCATTCTAGGAGGTTTCTGCAGTAATTTTTGGTTTCCTTAGTATCCATTTGTTGTTTTGCTTCATGTCTTGCAAAGTAGTTAGCGTCATAGCTGATAATAATAAAAGTGCATGATGATAGAGCGCCAGCAGCAAACTGAAATTTGTGAATTGGGCCACAGTCAGTGAACAGATGTCAATGCCACTGATTTGTGTATTAGGTTGACTATATATATATATATATATATATATATATATATATATATATATAGTCAACCTAATACACAAATATATATATATATATATTCATTTAATGACAAAATCAAGTTGCACACCGCACATGGGTACATAGAGATGTAGAAAAAAGTACTGAAAATGACATCTTTATAAACGGTCATTCAGTTATGGGCCTATAAATATTCCTGTTGTGTGGTCCATGGGCCCTCTTGGTCCCTACCCCCTATGGTCTTCCTCAGGACTCTGTCTTGGCCCCTTCTCTTCATAATCTATACCTCAGATCTTGCCCCTCTTCTTGCCTCCCATGCTATGCGAGCCCATCTGTATGCTGATGATGTGCAAGCCTACCAGCACTGTCGTGCCTCCGACTCTGTTACAACTGTCCAGTCTATGTACTTTGCCATGGAAGCCTTGGGGACCTGGATGTCGTCCAATCGACTCCGCCTCAACTCTTTAAAAACTCAATTCATTTGGCTTGGCACTCGCCAGCAGCTGACAAAGTTAGATATGACAACCATTGCTGATGCCGTTCCTGATTTTGTCTTCTCAACCAGAGTCCGTGACCTTGGTGTTACTCTGGACCAAGAGCTCACTTTTGCTCCACACATTCACTCACTCAGCTGTGCCTGTTATTATCAACTGCGTCAATTACGCACTGTTGCTCGCTCGCTTACTCCTACTGCTGCATATAGCTGGAGATGTGGAAGAGGCACCCAAAAATGCATCTAGTGAATAAATGTATGAGGGGATGATTTTTCTTCACGTCGGTATAAGTGCCTGGGATAAATTTGCGGTCATCGTCTACAGTCCATTGCTATTCAGACTGGTCAATTGCCAGATGCCAGTTATTACATCCACTCTGGACCAAATTAGCCATTTGGAGCCCCATGCAAACCACAACGATAAGTTTCTGTTGTGCCATGAGTGGGGTAATTTTTTTTCTTCCAAAGATACACTATAAAAAATGCCATGTAAAAGTTGCTGGTTACATGATTAACTTTTCATTGCAAGATGGCCATAGTGTGAATTCTTGCTTAAACCAGCAACTGATGACTCATTCCAACAAGCAGATGGCTGGTATAATGAAATCTACATGTATGTTAGTAATATTGCCTCTACAGAATATATTCTGACTCCAGTTAGGAAACCCTGTCACTCCAACCATATGTATTTTGTGTATTTTGAAACTCGTTACTCCAGCTCATACCATGACTGTTTCTGCCATCATCATTCGTCATTGTTATCATTATTGTGTCTAGTAGTACTTGTAATCTGGTGAAGTGTAAAATGACAACCCCAGGCTATTATTTACTGAACACTTTGAAGCTTAATACTGCTTCTAGTGACATCTTGTAAATTCCGATACATGAGTGCAAAACTGATTGATCTATTGATTGACCTGCTGAGTTGTTGATTTATACATGTATAGATCTCAGACTCTGATTGATCTTGGAGTGGAAGTGTCCGTGCCCTATACTCAAGGCCAGTGGAAAGGTTTCCTTGGCCAGGACGTTGTTCAAGTCTTTGCAGCGGACAATTCATCGATTATCACCAACATTGCCTTCATCACTGAATCGGATCGCTTCTTTATCAACGGTTCACACTGGGAAGGCATTCTGGGGCTTGGCTATCGAGAAATCGCCAGGGTGAGACTGCAGCTGAATGTTTCTGTTTCTCTTACATCCTGGCCAACGTTCAGGAGTTTAAGCAGCTGCAAACTTTCACAACTTCATCTTGTAGTTTTAGCTTTCTCCCATTTAAGTTCTATTTATTTTTCCATTGTACTTTTCAGTCATATGCAGCTTAAATGGAAAAAACTGGAAAGAAAGCACTTATTCAGCATAACTCTAAGAATGTTGCTGTCTTGATTGAGAGTTTTTGTCATTTGTGCCTTGTAATTGCAACGGACAGAAATGCATCAAATGCAGCCACGTGATGTAGTCTGTGTTAATTTAGAACACAACCTTGTTTCACTCTGTATGTAAGTTTGATTTATTTGAGTTAAGAATTTAATGAGTGAATTTTTCAGATGGATACCTTAGACACATACTTATATTTTTGGGTGAATTGATTTACAACTGGCACCTGATATGTAAAATTTACAATGTTTTTTTTCTTGTATCAGTGTTTGATTCTTCTGTAAGGGATATAAGTGTTCCACTTTGCACCCTGTTATTAGTTAGGAATAGATCTTTTTGCCAAGGAGGGTCTATCTGCCAGCTTTTACAATCTGAATATAATTGGAAATCTTGAGAAGAGATCATTATGTTTAATGACAAGTTATTAGAATATCTGACCAGTTGACTGGCTGGTTTTAATTGACATCTTGATTGATGTTTGCAGTACTAATGCTGTATGGAAAATATGCATTGGGGCTGCCTTAGGTCTCTGAAACTCCGGTACCTGCACCGAATACTGATTAGCCTTGTAACTGGATATCCATAATTTCTGGAACCCAGTTGTAGGAGTAAGACCATGGCTTCCACATCTTCTTTCCCAATGGGTCTCTGGAGGTCTGTCCTCTTAGTCCTGGAGATGGTTGACTGGAGGTGGTCAGAATGTCAGTGTGGCTGTGGCTGAAATTTTTAGGTGCACTTGCCAGGGTTTCTGGCCAGGATGTCCTCTCTTGGTCACCCACACACCATGTTTGCATCTAACTGTTAATCGGTGTGTTAGTTACCGACAGTGAACCAATGATAAGGCAGATCTCTTCTATGTCCATTGGTCGTCAGGTGGAAGGCATCTTGCACTTCCAGTGAGTCAGGATACACAGAGACTCAAATATAACCCATCTTCTGTCTTTCCGTAGAGAATTGTCGAGCCAAGGAATTTAACGATTGATCCCAGAGTTAGGATTCTACTTCATATGGTGATTGTTGTTATGTGGTTTTTAAGTGTTAATCATCTGTATTTATGGGTTCAGTCCTGCAGGTTCTTGTCAGTTCTGACAACAGATTGTCAAGTAAATGGATCCTGTTTGGTAACATTGCTTATGGGTCTTGATTGCTATTTGTCATGTCAGTGGACTTTGCAGTCTTTTAACAGCATCTGACATTTGGATTATACCTGGAAAGGTTAAATAAGCAGATCATATTGTCTTCGGGTGATTGTGAGCACTGAAAAATTTCATGCAGGTTATTTCATAGTTAATTTAGGTGAAGTCACTGTTATTAATAGCCTGATAATTAATACCATTTCATTGTTATGAATCAAATGTCATCTTACATGTGTTTGAATTCTTTTAGCCAAATTCAGAAACAGAGCCTTTCTTTGATTCGCTTCTAAGACAGCTGGACATAAGTGACATCTTCTCACTGCAACTCTGTGGAATCGACAGTGATGCCTCAAGCAGACAGATGGCTGGAAGTTTGGTATGATCATCTCTTCTATTTCTGTTTCGGTGCTGATTGAAATTTTGCACAATGGCTTCAGAGACTTTATCTGTTCTTAAATGCTTCTTGTCTACGTAATTTGCTTTACATGTATGATGTACTTCATGCTTCTAATATTGTCTCCTGCAGTAAGATCATCAGATTGTTTTAGGCATGCTGTTATTTTGTGTATGTTGTGAGTGGATTATGTATTAGGAGGTCGAAGCAATTTTTTTAGTTAAAAGCTGGAACATGCTATATTGCAGTTTGTCTATTCAAAAGCTAATATGGGGAAATTTAAGTCAAATTAAGTTTTGTTTGGTGGTGCACATATTAATTAAAGTTTTCTGGGTGGTTCCAATTAATATGCCTCTTAGATGTTGTTTTTGATTACTATGAGTACAAAAGCGATATGAGCAAGCCAATCAGTGCTTTGAAAAAAAAGAGCTAATTTTCTTGTTTTGTGACAGGTACTTGGTGGCATAGACGAGTCATTGTACACTGGTTCCATCACCTATGTGCCAATCTACAAGGAGTGGTACTATGAAGTCATTATCGCTGATATGTATGTTGGAGAAACCAATTTACAGATGGATTGCAAGGAGGTTAGTTGCATCTTTCTTTTATCCTAAACATTTGCAGAAGAAGAAGAAGCTGAGAATTCATCACTGATGATGAGTACATTTTGAGCATGACCATGAGGCAGCCTATAATTCTTACTTCTTAGGCTGTTGCTAGAATCACTCAAGAGACAGGCTTTCTTAAACTATCATTGACTATGAGCCCTGTTAGAGACTTTGTACACAGCTGTGAGCTGTTGACAGGAAATTGTTCTTAGACTTTCGCTCCACGTTTGTGTGGCAGCTCACCATTAGTGACTCATCTTCTAGTTTTGATACCTGATGTAATGGTCTTGTAACATGATATAGAGTAGCACAGACAAGAAGCACTTTTCTTATGTGCTAATATGCGCTTTATTAAGTGTTTGGATACATACAGTTGCAGAAGCCATTTGTCCACTGGTTCATTTGTTCAGCAGCCACCAAGTCACTGGCTCGGAAATACACTCACCATTTGACATTCACACATGCACTTACACACACATGCACACACCCACTAATCCTTTTGAACCATGTTGACTCACTCACGACAAAACAAAATGGACCACTATCTCATGACATAATTTACCCAAGGCCCGTAAAGTTTGTGAATGTCCTGTGTTCTTTTTGGAACATAGGAAAGTGTTCATTTGATGTTGTTTGGCCCTTTAGCGAGCAATGGATGAATCCTAGGATCCTGGATTCCACTGCAACAGGTTTGCCATTGAAAAATTGTTCACTTGCCAGCACATACCAATTCCAACTTGTACTGCTTAGTACACAAAAGCCTCAGATTGTTACATGGAAGACTAAATGTTTTCCTGGTGAAGCCCTGAACAACTGCAGAACCAGAGAGCCCACAATTTGTTGACATTGAAGGATTCTTTGGCAAGTCCAGACAAATTCCATTGCCATCAATGGTCATGTGATCTCTCTATGACTGTGTTGTTTGTGAATATCCTTCTTATTTTGAATCTCCGATGCATTGTTGATGATGTAGTGAACGTTGGTATATCAAAGTTTTACTGTACATATATGTTAATGCAGTGCTGTCCAACCTTTTTGGCACCGCGGGCCGCAGACGATATAATCTTAAAGCCGAGGGCCGCAACAGTAAATTCAAAAGCAATAGTTAAAATTTAGCGATAATTATTAGTTGTATTGACATTAATTATGGAATAATTCTAATGAGAAATGGATGATAATAATACACAGTAGCATATAGTCATTAAACATATAATTTTATATACATATGCCATAATTATTATCCATGCCTTGAAACGGTTCAGCACAAAAAGCATAGGCTCGTAGGATGACCCATGCAGTCACAGTTTTTCTTGCTCAGCTCCACTTTATGGCTGAAGTACCGGATTTCCATCCGTATGCCCGTCGAAGACGTCGAAGCCTAGGTCTCGAATTTTGTCGGCCCTGGGTCCCTTAGGCCTATATCGATATTTTCCTTCCAGCCCTCAGGAATAGAACTGGACTATCTCTCGAAAGGCACTTTCAGACATGGTTGAACTATGCAAGAAATTATTAGAAGTGAACGGTTTGTTATGGTTTGCGAAGTTTGCTGCAGGAATAAAAACCAGAAGTCGTGTTTCAGCCTCACGGAGAGACTACAACATACGGTTAGGCTACCTACCCCCCCCTCAGTGGCATAGAAAGAGGACATTAGTTGTCGATTTGCCTTCCTAGCAGCCGTCTAAACTCCGAAAACTGTTACAATATTATCATGAAGAATAAATTAACGCAACAGTCGACCACTGACTTTGTCTTTAACTTCATTTGGCACAAAGTTTAAAAAAGTGTTAGTTAGCTTGGCGGGCCACTTGAAATCGGGCCGCATGCGGCCCGCGGGCCGCACGTTGGACAGCACTGTGTTAATGGATTAGATTAAGATTATGCAAGGATTCGATATATTGTTTTGTTGACTTGAACTTAGTGTGCAGATAATAGTGTTGCCTTTATTTTATTTTTCATCTTTAACACCTATCATGTTGATAAAATTTGTGTAGAGGATCTGCACTTCTGCTGAAACTGCAAATAAATAATGTTTGTTTAGTACAATTTCGACAAGACCATTGTGGACAGTGGTACTACCAATCTCCGGCTGCCTACAAGAGTCTTTAATCGTGTGGTAGAACTTCTAACCGAGAAAACTCGCGTATGTTTTACTGCCTGGAAATTGTAATTCTAGCGAAGGCTGATACAGCAAAGTATCACTGTGAAATGTCCAGTAGAACAAACGTCTGTCAACGAGAAAAAGTGGCAGCAGTGCGTTTTTAAAACTTTAGACAGCAATAATAGGTTAAAATTACCATAGACTTTGCATAACCCAATATGTAGTTAGCTCGTTGGTCTCTAGTTAACTTGACCAGTGTAACTCACTTCTCATGGCATCACAGAAACTAGGAGAGTCACTTGCCAGAACTGATAGCATATCAGCACATCATGTATGTATTATTCTGTCCAACATGCAGTTCAGTGTGTAGGGATGGCAGTGCAATTGAACATATGTGATATGGTCAGCAAATAGCTTGGCGTTTTGTACACTTTGAACCTGATGTGTATCCTCTATCCATGCCTTATCACCAGTTTGAGATTCCCTGTGCTCGTCTTTGCTCGTTCCAGGCCACTCCTTTCGTCCATTGATTGTTTGATGTTGTCTGTAATATTTCAATTCAGTGCAATCGTTAACTGTTATGGTCACAACACTTCAGCCGATTAGATTAGATTAGATTAGATTAGATTAGATTAAAAATGCATTTTAGTAATAGAACTGATGAAATGAAGTGACATGATTTCGTGTCACCAAGTGTTCTGAATTACTTGATGCTTTCTAATTAAATGGGAAGACCTGTTTTTTTAAACGATTCTGCTGTTGATTTTGCAGTACGTGACTTTCATACCAAGTACCTTTTGGAATGGTCTAGACTTGCTTTGTTGGAAGCATGGAAAAATGCCTTGGAAGGAGTTCCCAAACATAACCCTGACGTTAGCGGCATCTCATAACACATCACTTGACCTCGTTGTTTCACCGTCTAATTATCTCCGGCCAGTCAACGGTGAAGAATCTAGGTCATCTGCTGAGAGCAGCTGCTATAAATTCTCGATTGCACCTTCTGAATCAGGTGTGTATTATTTGAAAGTTCTGTCAGAATGGCAGCATGCAAATTAATCTGTCAACCTATGGTGCAATTAATGAGATATGGAAGACTTGCATATATACACCTCAAATTTAACCCTGGCATATCTAAGCTCCTACAGTGTACTTAAATCTCACTCTACTTCCTCTTTTTACTCTCTCCATCATATGCTGTGTGGGATCTTGGAGTCATCCTTGACTCAGCACTTTCCCTCAAACATCAGATAGCAGCCATCCCTTGGGTGTGCTTGTTTCATCTCAGGAGAATATGACAGCTTTGCCCTACTCTTGACTCGCACTCACAGAAAAAACAGATCTACTGCCTCATTCTGACATAACTGTTAACTAAGTACCGGTACTACAACTTGGTACTCTATGGTCTCTCTCAATGCACACTGCTTCCTCTATCTAGAACACTGCATAAGGCTGCAAGACTGTGTCTTGGACTCTCTAACGGAGACCATATCATACCTGCTCTTCGTTCTCTACACTGGCTTCCTGCCTGCGAGCGTATTTGCTTCAAGCTGGCACTCCTCATGTACAGAGCATGCACAGATCACCTGCCATTCCTCCATGGTCACACATTGTAACTCTGTTAAAAGTCTCTCAAGATTCTCTTCGATCAGCATCTGCTGGAAAGTATGTTGTTCCTGGTACATACGTCTTGTCTTTTGTCGACGTTCTTTCACATTTGCTGTTCCATTCATCTGGAAATCTCTGCCTCATCATGTGTCGCAACTCTCTTAGTGAGACTGTCTTTCGCTCTAAACTAAAAACAACCTGTTCCAGTCTACATGTAGTTCTTAATCATTAGCCAACTTCACTGTGCACTTCTGAACTTTGAAAGGAGGTCATTTTTATCGAATTTCAGTTGTATTGTATTGCTTAGAGAGTTATTGCTTGATATATATGAAAGAGTCGTATTTTTATGGTCAAGAGTTGGTTCAAACTGCATCATAGAGATACATCTGTGGCTCTTGCAGATCGCAACCTTTACTCCTGCAATACACCTTGCGTGATTGCACGAGTATTGCCTGCATCTTGTAAATAGTCTGAAGTGCGAGACATGTATAGTTAGAACGTTGTATTCGTATTGACAGGTGATTGTTTTTAAGATGTATATCCATTGTCCACTTGTCCACATACAGATTTGCAGTTAATAGTGAGTATACTTACTTACTAACTTTCACTCTACTATTGAAAATAATAAAGGAAGTATTGCAAAAAAGTAAATCAACAATCACAAGAAAAAATTCTCAGTTCATACCAAATAATTTACCATGTATGACAAAGGCCTGGCCTCTGAAGATCACAAACTATATGGCTTGGTCTACAAAGTCCAGGTACAGATTGAATAAATGACTTTCTTTTTTAAGACTTCATAGACTGCTGAGTTAAGTTAAACTTGTTTGATTTGACAGGAACTGTGATTGGTGCTGTCATTATGGAAGGCTTCTATGTAGTCTTTGATCGACACAATGCTCAAGTAGGATTTGCACAGACAGCCTGTTCATCACCAGATGGCTCTGCTGATGTCTTGTCTTCCACACGTGGACCGTACAGCAGCCTAGGTCGGTTGACAAATGTTTGAAAAAGCAGTTTCTTCTAACTGTTTTTAAATAGGTTTATTTTGTAGATAATTTAAAAATTTCTTTTTGCTATTTGGTACAATATTTATTATATATATTATTCCTTTTCAGACAAAATTCTGATGAAGATTTGCATAGACCATATAAATTTATAAAGTCATAAAGATAATTGGAATGTGTTTGTTTTTAGATTTAATCATTAATTAAAAATGCTGTGGTTCGTACGTGTCTTATATTCATTATTGAATTATGAAATGACTTAATAATGGATTGATTTTCATAATTATAGGTGATGGTTTTGACTGTGCTTACATGAAACCCGAGGGTCATTCGGGGATGCTGGTGATAGCAACGTGCATCATGGGAGCCATCTGCGTTCTCTGCATCATTCCTCTTTTGCTGCTCGTCATTCGATGGCAGGTGCTGCGCTGTCGACTCAATCGACAGGAAGCCGATCAACGCAATCTGCTCAATGGGGACAGATGATACTGAGAGGAGGAATAAACCGAAAAGTCTTACAGATCTATAGCAAATTGAGTACATCTATGGATTGTACTGTATGTATCATCGTCAGTTATTCTTTTATCAGTAATTGGATCAGGTATTTTAATTTCATGTATATAGGAATCTCTTGATGTGCAATGTCAGGGAAGATGAGATGAGCTTCTTTAATTAGATATATTTGTGGTGGCGCAGATCTCAAAATGTTGGCATGGTTAGAAGTTGTTTAGACCTTAGAGCAAACTAAGAGTACAAAATTACAAATTTTAAATGTTTATTACCAGGGTATGCAAGTGGTGTGTGTGCGTGTGTGTGCAAGTGGTGTGTGGGCGCGCATGTGTGCATGTGAAGAAGTGTCGGGATTAAGCGAACAATTCTTTTTGACTTTTAATTAATACAGAGATATTCGATTTCAATGATTTCCAAATTACCAATCATGTATAATGTTTTTCATTTCCAAAGTTTATAAGTAAGTGCTCAAGAGAGATCATGAGTACAGGATTATCGATAGGCAAATGGTATGGACATTTAGGTAATTGTGTCGGATTGCTTTGTTGGCCTTCTTTCAAGAATATTTTACCTGGCCTGTTGTCATTTACAAATTGGCTTTTGTTTTCCGGTTCTTAACATTCAAAGTCTCAATGGTCACAGTCAAGGTTGCACTTTGGATGTTTTGGGTAGCATTTGATTTAATCCTTTAACGAAGAGTATATATATATGCTAAAATGAATGGAGGCCAATGCAGGTCATTGTAAAAGTATTAACACAAGGAATAGTTGCAAATTATGGTCTGATTTAGTTGACGTAGTGGTGGCTTTGCATCAAGTGCTGTTAAAAACAATGACCATGAAGCATAATGGCATTGATCATTTGTAATTTCCTATTCCAGTGTGCATTGATGTATTGAACTGACATCTGCTGGTATATTGTTAAAGCCACGTTTACATTACCAGTAGATGTGAGATTCTAAAGACAATGGCATTTCTCAGTTACTGGGTTGTATTCATGTCTTTACTAAAAAAGAAGAAAGTTCAGAAGCCAAGAGTTTGAAATGAATGGCTAACGTAAGATGTGTATTTAATCGTACTGTGTATAATATTGAAAGAGATTGAGAAGAGTTGAATTGTGAAGCTGTTACTTCCATGCCTTGCATTGCATCCGGTTTGGATTTGAAGAAATTAGATCTTCTGCTGTGTGTTGACTGTAATCTCATTTTATGAACACTATTTTCAGATTTATTTTAGACAAGTATTGTATTCAGGTATAACTGTTGTATTGTTGAACTTTGTCACTCTCTGAAGCAATAACGCTTGTGCTAATACCTGTTGTTACATGCATTTTTAAAATAGTCAATTTAACAACTTTCTGGACAACAGCAGATAATAATTCTGCAAGAGAACTGTGTATGTATGAAGTGATGTTGATGACTTGCAACTAAAAGCACGCAGTGAGAGGCTGTTGAGAAATGGCATTAATAATAATCAGGGGTTCAGTTGCAATTGTTAGGATGCTTTATCTGTAATTAAATGATGTGACATATTGGTCAGTGCATTGGACTGTAAGCCAAGAGGTTCAAATCGCCACCAGGGCTGTGGAGTGTGTTAAGGTTCCACTTGCACCCCTTGACTGCAAAATGAATACTTTTGAGTATTCACTGTAGTGTACACTTTTGAGGTGAGAAGGATCAGGCCGCAAGGAAAAGAACTGTCCATTTGCCCCATGTGGTGAGACTAAGAAATATAACTTCACTAACTCAGGCTGTATGTTTTTGGCATGCAATGCTTTGGCACCATGTCCACATTGTCCAGGACTTCAGTACTAACATTTCGTCGTTTGTTGACTGAATGAATGACCTGTAGGAAAACTGAGAAGGAAGTAATAGCCACCCAGAAATATCTTCGAGTGATCTTGAAGACTAAATTCAACTGTATTTGCCATGGATGCCTAACCATTACTACGACTTTTCTTTTCGTTGATTCAGTACATGAAACATTTTTTTGTTAGTCAGCATGAAATGTTAAGTTTTAGACATGTCATTTTTGGATATGCTGTTCTTTGGCAATAATCAGCTTTTTCTTGTAATATTAATTGCTAAGTATTTATAGCACCAGTACGAAGCACTTGTACCTTTAGACTTGTATCTTTTATGACTCATGGTTGAGGTATTTAATTGTTATCTTAACACTTTAATGACAAAAGTGACTTAGAAGCAATTGAAAATCAATGCAGCTCGTCATTAAAGTGTTAAAGAACCATTTCCCAGCATAAGGGAAATGGTAAATATTTGGTTATCATAAAGAGTATACTTACATTGAATTTAAGATGATGGGTGTGATTTTAAAATATTAGACTTTTCATTGGATCCATGGATGATGTACGTTCATTAACATGTATGATTGTATGTACGCCAAACTGCGGATAGCAATTGGCCTACTAAAGAATATTCTTATCTTATAAAAAGTTCCAGCATATGCATTAGTACTCTCTGTGCTTCTGTTTCAGGCATTTTTGAAACAGATTGAACTGTCCAATAGAGCTATGGCATGCATTGTTTTAGACATATTTAATGACTATTAACCAGTCTTTACAGAGAAACACTTTGAAGTGATGCTACCTATAAAATTTTTCAGTTCCGTATTTTCAGTTATGGTTTTTAGGCTTCCAGTCATTTTTCTTGCTAGTCATCTTTATTTAATTCGCATTCTTGACACCTAGTCGTTTTTAATTAATTTTACTTATAATATAATAGCTATTCATCCATTTGCTATTGCTTTAATCTTATTTTGTAAACTATAGTCTTGTTTGAATAAAACATTTCCAGGATGTTATTTGTGTTTGATCAAGGATCTTATTTTATGGACTCTGAATGTTTTTCCCACGCAGGCACAGTTAGCCCCTTTACTGATAAACTGAATTGATTTTCCAGGCGCTTTTACTTCATACTCATTATTACACTGGTCAACATAGAAATCGTTACTGACTGGAAAAGGCCCTAATGTGTAGCATCTTGGTGTGCTGAAGACGAATATAACCATAAAAAGTTTTTATTGGCTCTCGTTTTGAAAATATTTCATATAGTTCATTTCTTATGTTTCACCATGTAAATTTATGCAGTAGAAATGCGACAATATCCTAAATAAGTCTAGAATGATGTAATATTGAAGTGACATTTGCCAACCAGAAGAAAAGTATCACTTCTCAAGTCAAGAAGGCATATCATGCTTACTTCGGATGCAAGGTTGGTGACCAAGACAAGCCATGGGCCCCGCATATATGCTGTGCTACATGTACAACACAGCTTTCACAGTGGTTGAATGGCAAAAGACCATCAATGCCGTTTGCAGTTCCCATGGTGTGGAGAGAGCAAAGCAACCACTTAGATGACTGTTACTTCTGCTTGGTTCCTCCTCTTTCCGGTGGAATAACGAAGCAAAAGAAGTCGATAATAGTCTACCCAAACATTCCGTCTGCATTGAGACCAGTTCCACATGGTGATGGACTTCCTATTCCAGAACCTCCAGCAGAATATATTTTCGTTGATTCATCTGATGAGGACAAGGGTGAGCCGACATGTTCTTCTCCTGGTCCGTCAGCGTGCAGTGATCCCGATTTTCACTGTGGTGCATCATCAACCACACACAGAATAACACAGGAAGAACTAAATGACCTTGTTCGTGATTTGGACTTATTCAAAAACAAGGCAGGCTCGAGTTGCTAGGATCAAGACTCCAACAATGGAATCTTCTAGAAGAAGATGTCACAATCACTTCATATAGAAAGCGCCATCAGCAGTTGGAACCTTTCTTCATGAAGGAAGGTAATCTGGTATTCTGTTCCAATATTGACGACCTCATGAATGCCTTACAGATCACTCATGACCCACAACAATGGAGACTCTTTGTAGACTCTTCGACACTGAGTCTTAAGGCTGTGCTTTTGCACAATGGAAACCGTCTTCCATCTATTCCATTAGCGCATGCTGTCCACATAACATACGATAACCTAAAACAGCTACTGCATTACATTGACTATAACAGGTACAAATGTCACCTGTGCGGTGATTTGAAGGTAGTTGCCATTTTAATGGGACTGCAGCAAGGATATACAAAATATAATTATGTGTTTCTTGTGTGATTGGGATAGTCGGGCAAGAGAGTTGCACTACGTGCGGAAGGAATGGACTCCCAGACAAAACATGGCAGTTGGACAGAAGAATATCCAGCACCCAGCTCTGGTCGAGGCTCACAAAATCCTACTACCACCCCTTCACATCAAACTAGGTTTGGTGAAGAACTTCGTGAAAGCCATGGACCGCACTTCGCCAGCTTTCCGATACCTGCATGAAAAATTCACTCGACTCAGCGAAGCAAAGATTAAAGAGGGAGTTTTCGTGGGTCCTCAGATTAGAGAACTTTTCAAAGATGACCGCTTCAACAACTTGCTGGAGGGTGATGCGAAACAAGCATGGAATGCTTTTCGTCTAGTGTCTACAGACTTTCTGGGGAATGTTAGGGCAGAAAACTACAAGGAACTAGTAGAAGACATGCTCAAACAGTACCAGAAATTTCGCTGCAATATGTCGCTGAAGATGCATTTCCTTCACTCCCATCTGGATTTCTTCCCTGACAACTGTGGTATGGTTAGTGACAAACATGGCGAACGCTTTCATCAACATATCGCAACAATGGAGCAAAGGTACCAGGGAAAATGGTCCACTACAATGTTGGCTGACTACTGCTGGACACTCCGCAGAGATGCTCCCGAACAGCTGTACAAGAGACAGGCAAAAAAATCTAAGAACTAGTCTATGACCTGGTTTTTACAAACATTAACCGTAAGCGTATCACTATTGGAATGCATTGTGAGATATAAAATTACTTCATTTGAGATTACAAAAAAACTAGAGCCAATTAAGCAATTTCACTGTCATATTCGTGTTCAGCACATAAAAATTGATAAGAACTGACTAATTTCATTTCAGTAACATGATTTTTGTAAAAATTTGTTGTCCAGTGTTATAGTATTAAAACACTTTTCCACCAGAATCTTTGTTTTTGAAGTTATATAATTCAAAACAATCATAACTTGACCACAAATAAAAAATTTATTCGGATGCTGACTTCAATAATAGTAGCATAAAACATGCGTAAAGTAAACTATTGTAGTCATTAGTCAAAGCTTTAATCAATTAGAGAAGCAAAGTCAACATCTGACAAGTCAGAGAAATTATCAGATTCTTTCTGAAGAAATAGATTTGTTCATAACAGATTTTCTCCTAAGCCAATCAAAATCATATCCATGTGGTTCATTTTGGCTTCATATAGAGTTCATTTGTAATGTAATGTAATTCAGACAATTTCTATAGCATCGTCTTTACACGCAAAATGTCAACTGTCAGAGTAAATGTCATGAGCTCGAGAGCAAGTGCAGCTTCAATTGTGTTTAAAAGTTGATTCAGTTTTGATTTCCTGGATAGTTTTGATTTCCAGGCGCATGGTCCTGCGAAGTGAAAGGCGCGATCGCCCATTTTAGTTTTCGTCGCAGGAATGAACACATTTCTATTGCTTGCTTCAGGCTGCAAAGACTTACTTCTAAAATGCATCACAATAGCTTGAAATTTCCCAGATTTGCACAACACCTTCAAATCTGCCACAGCTAAAGAGTGTGCTTTGCTTCTGTCAACTTCATGTTTACAATGTTCATAAAGTGTAATTCATAAAGTGTAACCTTGCAGCATCCCATAAACAGTGCTTATGCTTTCATGAATTCAATCTTTGCTCAGCATGAAAAGCATGAAACTGGATGAAAATTACTAGCAAACACACAATTCTGTAGTTTACATTTGCATTCAGAAGCTTTGGGGCTAATTATGCTTCATATTCCAAAAACTGTAGATGGCAAAACAATATTTTGGTCATGTACAAAGAATTTCTGCTTTGTGGATAAGTTTTACCTATGAACCCACATGATGGCTGAACCCTTAGGTAGTTTTTAGATAATTTGTAGTATCTCTTACAGTATGTAGTATGTATGCTGTTAGCTTTGGCATTTAATCTTTATTACAATAAAGATTATTCACAGGGTTAAGGGATTTGAGAAAATATTTTCATGATGGGATGTGCATGCCAGTCTGCATCTAGGTCCATACTGGAAACAAGTAATTAGTTTGCCAAACTGTCTTCAGTTTGTCTGGGAGCTATGTATCCACATGTTCTCCAACTACAGAACATATGAATATGTTGTTTTCTAAGTTTCAAGATCTATGCTTTTGATGCATTGGACACAAAAGATTAACCATTATTAAGGCAGAATTTCATATAGAGCACTATGCTCTGCCTCTGCGCTATCTTATCTTCTGCTTATATAATAATGATGTTAAATTCATGATGGATAGAAAACTAGAAGAGTTTTCGTTGTTGTGAGGCTGGTGCTTCAACCCAAACTCTTTCTACAGATTGGATCTTGCACAGCTCTCTTTCATGGCATGCTTTGCCTCTTACAGCATGGAAAATAGACAAATGCTAGTTAGATAACACTATGTAACATGTTATCATTAATTATTATGGTATGTAAATTAGTCTGAAGCCCAACCAACAACTGGTGTCAAACTTGACTTTGCATTCTTGAATACAAGCATCATATTTAAAAGAATATTTACGAGACTGATTTCACATACTCAAAGAAAAATCCAGCATGAATTTTCTCTACTGCAGACTAAAAATCTTCAAAATTCACTGGCTTCCAGAGCTCCATCTCTAATACGACTGAAGTTAAAACTTCCAACTTCCCTGTGACAAAAGCTAGTCCTAGGGGATAAAAGCAAAGTAGTTGTCTCTCTGCACTCATCATCCAGATATCATAACAAACTACCGGTACATACACATGTACTTCTCATGTATCTCAAATCTGAAAAGCTACTAAAAGCCAATGAGACAACAGACCATATCTTAAATGGTATTTCTAAGCAAATGATCCCATTTGAAGCTAAACACACACTTTGAAGAAACAGTTTTGTATGAAGTGAGGAAACTCATCTTGGAGATCTTTGATCCGGTTCATAAATGTGACAGAAAAGTCAGTTCCAGTCTGCACTCAACTCTGCTGCCTAGCAGTGGCTAAAATGTCGAAATTCACATTGCGCATTCTGCCTGTCAGCAAGTTGGAATGCATTTTTCAGCACCAAACGACAATAAATAACGGAGCATTTTTTCCAGCCTGAAACCAGTCACAGCAACAGCTGTTGCATTCTACTCCCCACCCCTTGGACATAAAACAGGAGTTGATTTCCACACATAAACTCAAACCCAAAGTTGGACTGTGTGGCTGAAAGCATTGTCCACTGCATGCATACACTGTTTTATTTGGCCATTCAAAATAAATTTTCTACCTACCATAAAAAATTATTGTTTAAATCATTTAGATAGCCACAACATGTGCATTGTCTTTTGAAGGTACTTAAAAAGTGCTATATTAATTGATATATTGTAGGTGAAACATTAGCAGAATACGTTTACCAGCTTGGTGATTCCTGCTCTGCAGGTTTTAGGCGGCAAGACAGTCTACATGAGAATAACTTAACAACCGGTATATCAAACACAAACTAGATTTATACTTGATGGAAGTAACAGAAACCAACATGTTCCTGTTCAGTGAAATCCAACCACAAGATATTCGAATGGTGACACAATAATCATTCTAGTTTTTTGATTCAGTGATTCAGATGGGATGAAGTTGAAGCAACCAAATTAACAGCTCTGGATGTTTACAAAATGCACCAATCAATATTTATTACACAACATAATTATTAGCTGTCAAGACAACATTTACATAACAGTGAATTCCAAGAAAATGTAGTAATTAAATTTTTCGTTAATTTAACTCGGTTCATCATCATAATGCGTTTCTGAAATTACCTACAGCAGCAATGCTCAAAAGTTTTTGCGCTTCACATACCAGGTATGCACGTTTACAAAACCATTTGATGCATTCTTTCTGTCTTAAATATCCCTCATGGAAGCAATGCACACTGTTGCATTTCACCATATCCAGCAAACATTTTCCAACAGCTTTAAGTTGCCGTTGTTTTGATCGGTGAATAGTCATAGAAGCAGTGCTCTTCTGAGGTACTTACTAGGTGTCTTCATACATACATAAATGCATTAAAAAATTACAAACCTGCACATAGTAATAATTAATGCTAAATAATACACAACGTGGTTTCCCAATCTTTAAAAAAATTAGAGATCCAAGCAACTAAATGTCTTTCGTTTGTCCATAGTATCACTTGAAAAATAATGTACAGCCAAAATACTCTGGAATAGTTCTCCAGCTCATTCACTCGTGTCATCTTGAGACATCTTAGGTAGAAGGAAATCATAAGAGGAGGAAAGACGAGGAAATGCTAATGTATACAGTTTCCATACAACATTATAAGCTGCATTCACCGTTCCAATTGTTACAAATCGCATGCTTGGATGAACCAGAAGCATTGACTGGCATTTAGCTGACGTCACAACTCCATGTTCGTTGGTCCAGAGCACACGACTAGGAGCGACTTTTGCACGGTCAGCTGCAGCTACTGAAGAGGTGTGAAGAGAACAAACGCCCGGCGACTTAAGAGGAATGCAGTGATGAATGAAAAAAGAAGCAGTGCCACGCCAACGCACAATGTCATCACCTACAAAACACCAACAACTATCTTAACAACAATTCAAAGTCAGTATACAGCAGACTGAGCAGAGAGTGTCACTTAGCAAGCATTTGATTATTCAAGTAGTGAAGTATGATGCCCTTTGAAAAAAAATTCAGGTAAGACAGTTTAATTTAGTACATGTAGATGAATGAACATTAACAGGTTCGGTGTGGACTCAGTAATGTTCCTCCAGTTAACAAGCCATAAAATTGTGCTATATATAATATATAGTTGTGCTATAAGTATTTTCAAAAGCTATTAACTTAACCTGCCACATTAGTCAGCAAACCAACTGTATTGATATGACACCAATGCACACCATCATCACCTGCAACAGAGAGTGTCAGCTAGATGGCTTGAATGACGGACATACGAATTCAGTTAAACTTAGGTCATTTCATAATACAATTGATATATAGAAGTACATTATCTCTGCATTAATACTATTACTCTTAATCGCATTACTGCTGCTAAGCTATTGCATCATCATCATCATCTAGTTAACATCATCATTCACCATAACAGTTAGGAATAGTAAGCATGCACTCAGATCACGATAAATAAACAACTAAATAAATAATCAACATAAAAGATCACATAAAACAACATCTGTTGGATTTGGTGATATTCTGAAAAGGAAAGTCTTCAAAAACGAATAAACAGATTGTGGAAATTGAAAACATTGAACAATCTAATTCCAAAGATTAAAGTTTGACTGATTCTAGCCGAGGATAATACAAGCAACTAACACTGGTGGAATAAATGCAAAGCATCTATAGTTTAGAATTAACATCATTCCCAATGAAACATAATAAAATCTTGTGATAACAACTTAATACCCATCAATACTACTTAATTTTAGTGTACCAGGTAAAGGTTTTGCCCATACTCGCTTGCGAGCGTTGGGCCCGGTGCTGATCCCCGGTGTTAAGCCATCAGCCCTTAGGTGGCAATTGCCATACATCGGCGGTAGGTGGCCAGGTCTTTCCGCCGAACCCAAGGTTACCTGCGCAGTGACACTGCTACTCATTTTCACACTCCCATCTGGCGAGTGGCGGCTGAGTCAACCTTAAGGGGCCACCGGGATTAGATCCCGGTTCCTTCTGTTCTTCGTGCCAGCGTGTTACCAATCAGCCACCGCACCGCCCCAGGTACCAGGTACATGCAAATAAAGAGCAAGACGATCTGACATCAGCAATTGTTAGTAGACAACTTATGTATGGTGTTATTAATGCTAGATGAAAGCATTCTACTTCTAAATATCAAATAAATGCGTTCCGATGATCATTCCAAACAAAACAAAATTCAACAAGCCCAAGTTACACATCCAATATGACGTCTGAAGAAATTCTGCTTTAAAGGCTGTCTTTATCTTGAAGAGCATTCAGCAATTTCTGCTACTGACATGTTATTGCATAGATCTTTGAGTGGTACTGCTCTGCCAAATCTAATGCTATGTCAATTCTATAATTCTAAATAGCATTCACTACACGACTGATTATGATACTAAGATTCATATTCATAAAGCACAGGAGGTTCTGAGTCTACCCCTCGTAGTATTCACACATAGCTTTGTTATGGTTTCATTTCCAAGGGTCAAATGCACTACATATATGTCTCAAATCAGATACATGACTCTACAGAGAAAAATACCAGATCTGCATTATTCATGTACAAAATCAAGTAAGATTTACATTGCCTGTAAACATTTATGCACATATCAAGTTTAAATAGGATGAACTATGCACAACCGCATTGAGTTTAAGATTCTAAAGCTCATGTGCAATTGCCTACCACACTAAACCTGTTTTTTCTTAGGAGGCTTTGAGTGCAGTGCTATTCATTCCAGGTCGTAGATTCCTTCGCTCTGTCATGCAAGATGACCTGGTTGACCCTATGGCTCGAACTTTCGCAGCGCTGCATAAAAGTTTCTCTATAGTCTAATGGTGTCCGTAATGAACTTCTTGCTTTCTCTTTGCTTCTTTTCTGCAAGCGTTTTAAAACCATTATCTTTGATTGTGGTTTGGTGCTGCCAGGTCGGAGTTTCCCTTGAACCAGCACCATATAAATTCATGATTACGATTACTTGCGTGGATGAATAAACATGAGGCAAAAACAGGAAATAAAAAAATTAAAAAATTGAGAAAAGTAAAAAAAATAAAAACCAAAATGAGACCAGAGAACATACTAACAAAAGACCAGAGAACAGACTAACAAAATAGTTATGTATACAAGCGAAGGCACACTGCAATGACATAGCCTAACACAGACACAGGGATAGAAAAAACAGTACCATACAGTAACCAACTGTTTATGCAACGCCTGCTAAGGATAAATCTGAGACCTGTATCCTTATTTTTATTCTATTTCAGTATTTCACATATGTCTCTTCTTAAAACATAGTATCAGATATGCTCTAGTTGTCATACTCTTTCACAGTAACTATTTTAATTGTTTTACTCCAGTTCTGGATGGCTATATTGTTTAACTTGACTTTCCATCAAGTGGTAACAAAATAACAGCCACACAAGGCAAATTCAATGGCTACACAAAATACAATATTCAATTATTCATTTTTTAATCACTTGCATTTTTCAAACTTCATGCTTATGCCTAGGTTTTTATCTTCTGCCACATGGCATTAAATGTTCTTGCAATAACATTATCTAAAATAAGTATATGATTATGTAATCTGTGTATGCTTGTGTAATCTGTGCTAACAACAGAGATGCAACTGTGCAACCAGTAATCCTCTGACCTGAAGCATGCATCATACATCGCATGCAAAAAATCTAATCACTAGACCACAGCAACGTTGGATTATTCACGCAACCAAAAGAGATCAAACTGTACCTTAAACAATCAGATTTCAGTCAAATTTCTTTAATAGCCAATAATTTTGTTTTAAAAGCTTAAAACCTTCAATTTCTGCCACAACTTCCAAAGTTAGCTTATTTGTTTACCCATGATCAAAAAGCATGCCTTTTATATCCCTGGATGTTGTTCTCTTTCATCACAGCTAATCCCAGTATGTTTGGCCTGTGGTACACTTGGCTTTAGAAGACAACATTGAAATCTGACTAGGCTACAGTAACATCAATGCACCATGCATAAAGGTTCTGTAAAATACCCGCATAATAATTCTCCACCTAAGCATCAATGGCCATGAAGAGGGTCTCGGACTTCCTCTGAATGAGGCAGACAAGACCAGAGGAAAGAATAAAGATGCCAATTCCAATGCACAATGTTACTATCTAAAAAGAAAATCAGTGTCAGCAGGAACATTAAAACAAGGCTTTGATAACTGTTAACAAATACGTATCACACTTAAAAACCACCTCACAACTTTTCAATCCACGTAACAAAAAATGTTGGGTTGGGATGACACTCAGCAAAGACGACAAATATGTTATTTATATATACAGGGAACTCAGACCTTGAGAAATAGTATAGAAGTCACACATCATATTTAAATATACTGAATAG
The DNA here is from genome assembly GCA_949752735.1 of Lumbricus terrestris. Taxonomy (NCBI): domain Eukaryota; kingdom Metazoa; phylum Annelida; class Clitellata; order Crassiclitellata; family Lumbricidae; genus Lumbricus; species Lumbricus terrestris. Next base: position 14,331,890 of record OX457047.1, on the reverse strand, counting down.
AATCAATAAATACCACTGCACAAAAATGTCTTCTTAAATATTACGACATCACACAAAACAGCTAAAGGATTGTAATTTGGAATGAATGTGGCAATAATAAATTACCTTGCACATTCGAGATGGCCCAAAATTCAGCACGTCTTCAATGGTCTGGCTTTATGACTTTGTATTTGATAATTTATACTGACTATCTTACAAAACACCAATACCTCTTAACCCCACAAGGCTTTTAAATGAGGATTTTAGTCATACTGCCTGGCATTTAGTGAAATGCCTGTCTAATATAAAATCACTCTACACCCGTTAAGGTCTGTCTGTGATCTTGTTGACACATTCTACTTGGAATCCAATGTGTTTCAGAATTCTGAGGCTTAGCCACAACATATTTTCAATCATTTCTGTAGACACTTGAAAAGCAAGTCATGACAAACATCTCATTGGAAGACCAACCTGAGCTACACTAAAATGTAACAGTTTTAAGACAGAAATACTGGAAATGCATTTATAAAAGTGAATTCTGAAAGCAATAAAAAAGTACTTAAGGGCATATAGAGCAAAAGAAAAGTTTAATTAAATTAAGTTAATTTTCATGGTTTCAGTCCATAATGCATGAGACATCAACCAAGATCAGATAATTTACACAAAGTTATTCTGCTGTCGTCTATTGTGGCTAAGTCTGATGAAAGACGCTGGCTTTCAGTTGAAATTGAAATAACATCAAAGACTTAGCTGGAAGTGAATAAACATTGGTGGCTAAAGTGTCAATAAGCAGAAGAAACAACTAAAAAGACTTCGGTATTCAAACTAGCAGGCTTCACTTCTTCATTCAAAACACATACTAACATTGCTGAGTCTGGCAACAAGAATTGATTTTACTTTTCATGTTTGGATGCAACACAACATTGTTCATGCTACCAGCAAGACTTATAATTAAATTCCCATTGAGCAAAATGACTTCAGTGTCTGAGAGCTAAGCACAAAGTGTCTGCAACCAAGGAATTCTGAACTGGAAGATTTTAAGCAGGTTTTTGTGACTCCAGCAATGGCTACTATGGCCCACTTACTGACAGTCCAGGTCACTTCCACTTCCACCATATGCTATACATGTTCATTCATTCAGTACATTGACATGTACTTAATCAACGTATTAACAGCACATTTCTCTTGAGGGTGATCATCTTTAATAACTTGTGAAATACGATAGTTTCAGAATAATCTCAAACTACTGTGTGCACTGTGTATAGAGCAGGCATTGACGTCACTAAAGCGGTCAAAGACATAAATATGCCTGAATGTAAAAACAACTGAATCATCAAGCCAGTTGCAGAAGCGGCAGAGATAAAAACATTAAAAATAATAGATCAGATTCAGCGCATTCAGTAACACGTCATTCAGAAGTGCAATCATTTTTATTTCAATTCACCCATACTAGTTTATCTACGAGCTGTATGAGAATTATATTGATGATTTGCTGATGATTGTGGCTCTGATGTTCTGGTCAGAACACCATGACAACACAACACTTTTAACAGCAACTTTTCTCCACACTGTGAAGCTGCAATCTATATGATGATACAACCTTTATAAAATCGACCTTTTGCAAACATTCTGATTATACTGATTTCACAGTTACTTAAAATAAGGTGAAGTTGAAGTCGAAAACAGACATGGCACATCTTCAACATATTTACACAAAGAAGCATCGCTGCAACAGACAACAGTCCTCAAATTTTGTTTAAAATATAAATCCACAAGACACTTCCAAGTTGAACGTTCAGCCACTGAAAAGCTATCTCATAGTGTGCATGAAATAGGGAACTTCACCTTGAATCACGGGGGCAAAGGAGTCTGCACATTGAGACAATAAATTGATCTGCATTACCATTTGTTTGTATGTGCACTTGTTATAGCGCCCCTTCAAGCTCTCACTACTCAGAGGCGCTCCCGAATGCAGAGCGGACACTGCATCAGAGTTTCACGCCGAAGCGCTGAGCAATTGCGAGTGAAGGACTTGCCCAAGGTCTCTACGCGGCGAGGTGGATTCGAACCTCGAACCTTCCGGCTTCAAGGCAACGACGCCACCACTGCACCACCGCGCCCCACTGACAACTCCCACCAGACACTGAATCCTAAGCTGAATGTAATGCAGGATGTGTCTGCCAATAGCACCTAACATGACAGAATAGAACGGCTTAGAATTCTAAAAATGAACTCTCACCTCCTGGTCTGGATTTGGCATAATGAAGACCCGCATCTGCATTGCAGCACCTTCCCATCTGCTCTCCGTCCATGCAGAATACTTGTTCGACGACCAATCATAACCTGTAAAGCATAATTACAATCAAATGTTTCTATGCTCTCATCTACCTACATTGTTATCATTATTAAGGAGTTTCATATAGCATCCCTTCAATGTAATCTACTCAGGAGCGCTCCCAAGTAATACGGTCCTTAAGTTAGTAGGCACTAAGTCGAGTGCAACAGGAATCCCAGGTTCCAGGACCAGCAACCAAAAGAGTGCCACTTCTTAATAGTTTTCATCCATTAATTCAAAGGATTTGTACAGCATCTCTTCAAGGTAGCTACTCACAGAAACTTTGCCAAGCAAGGGCCTAAGAGCTCAGCTTGACCTGCCAATCGGAGAGCAGATCACTGCTGTAGACCTGAGGTGCAACAGCAGAGCTTCCATGGGTAATAGGGAGCAAAACCTCTCCATTCAGCGCCAGACCAATGCAGAAACCCCAATGGCAATCTGCTGCAGAAATGGAAAGCCAGCGAGTACATTGTGCATGCACTCTCAGACTTGACCCAATTTCAGGGAGACAATTCAGACCAAACAATGAGATCCATTAACTAGCTGTAAGACAATGCAGTCAAATAACAGTCGATATAGTCTTAGACAGGGCTTAAAGTGTGGTTGAACGGTCATGGACGGCGTCCATGCACTTATTTTAAAATCTTAACGCCGTCCTGCCACTTGTTGGCCAGCACAGCCTGGAAAAGTATGGGGCGTCCAGGCACTTCTTTTGGATAGGTAAGCGGCGCCCAAGCACTTATTTTTCCACACTTTAAGCACTGGTCTTAGAACAATAGAACATGGCATCATTCATGTCACTTGGTATAATTTTGAGCCATCTTACATCATGGAATATCCTTTCAAGAATACACCCATGTACATACAACCAAAGAAAACAACCACTTAGATGATCAGGCTAAATGGACATTAAATCATCCAAGACAATGCACTGTGTATTACTATTAGAGTATTAATAAGTTGCCAATTTGCAGACAAATAGTCAGATCTGCAAAATAAAACAAGAACATAGAAGTCCAGCATATTCTAGTCATCATATTATGTGAGGTCTATGAGTCAGAAATTGATACAAAGTTAGATTACAATCACATGCACTTAAGTGTGCTTAGAAAAAGTAAATTGAGCTTAGATTTAAAAATAATAATTGTATCTCCTTCATTCAATGAGATTATTTACAACATTTTGTTTTTATTCTGTGTGACAAGAATGTCTGCATATTTTCCGCTCACACAACATATGCTGTCCCTAAACACTGTTGCGTAGGCCATCGTGAACTACATGTATATATAAGAATTTTCTAAGAACAGAGTTTAGTAACTTTGGGCATCCTAACAATAATTTTTCCAAAAACTGGATGGATGGACGGAAAGAAGAGAGTACAAAATCCTAAGAATGGTGTTTACTTACCATCTATTTTAAATGCTGGAGACTGAGCATCCGAAGTATCTGCTGTGCTTTTCATGCACACTGGAACCCTGGTAGCATTGTCTGTAGCATTGTGCTGGCCATTCAGAAAAACATACGTGTAGCCCTGGCACAATTAAAACAAGGCATTGTTACACAGAGACTCTTCTGCTAAACAGTTCTCAAAAACACATATTTTAGTAATTAGCCAATTCAGTAACACCGGCCGGTGTTTAATGCAGCACTTCTCAAAGTGGTGGTCCGCGGACCGGTGTCAGTCCGCGGAGTAGTGATCACCAGTCCGTGGACAAGTTAAAATAAATTATAATTATTGATCAATTTGTGTAAAAGTGTGAAATTCTTCCAATTGCTGTCCAAAATTTATTCAAATTTCTGTGTCACAATTAAAATTTTTAAATAAATTACAAGTGCCTTATTTTAATTTGTCTGCTGGCACAGTCAAAGAATTGAAATTTATGCTGAATTTACTACGTTCTTGACTGCAGTCAGCTTTTGTGTTCATTTCTGTTGATCTATGTTGAATTATAATCAAGTGAATGCTGATCAAGCATTGCTAGATGCAAATTTTTTAATTTTTTAACATAATAAGCCTCTAAAATTTAATTCTAAATATAAATAAATGTGTTTGAAGCATTTAAAAATGAGCAAACATAAGCAAGACTATCTGAGAATCGGACACGTTGGCTAAAATAGAATTTAATCAACTCAGTGTGCAACACTCCAATTGGTAGAGCAGGGGACGAATGACTATACTCAGGTCAATATTAGAAAGCCAGTTCACTGAAATCTACCAAAACATAAAATTGTATTTTCTAGTTTGAAAAACTAATATAATAATAATAATAATAATAATAACATGATAATAATAATAATAACAACCAAACAAGTTTTAAAATTCAACCTGAAAATTTCGACATCACTTACATCGTTTTCGTCGGTCAATTTATGACATTTTTCTGCAGTGGTGATATTTTCAACGACCGATCCAAGGAAATGTGCCAACAGAAACTGATGATGCTTCGCTACTTGCATCGATTCAGATGTCGTAACACCAACGTAACGTGAAAGATAAGAACCTGGAACATGGTTCAATTACAATTTACAAACTTCATTCAAACACCAGTTATACCAGATTTCATAGAAATCTCGTATTCCAAATGCTCAAACCAGAGTACATTGCATATTAATCTCTCCTCTGCACAAGTGCAAGAGACAAGTGAAAAATTATTACAAAACAATCTCAAGATTTAAGGAGATAAATATTTTTAAAATGCGATATTTCACTGTACAATTACAAATCACGCTAGCTTTATTTAGGATGAACTGCTAGGAATGAGTATCTAGATTTATGCTAGCCACTTAGTCGTATACTGCACATAATCCAAAACTAATGCACAGATTTCAAAACAAGACGGGTTCTTACTGTGTGACAAGAGAATGGACGTTTTGCCATATTCAGAAGTGGCATTAAACAGCTCACAGTCTGAATTCTTGGTGAAACAATAAATAAGATTTGCTATCTGAAAAAGAAAACACAAACACAGTCAATATGTACAAAATCAGTGAAAGAGATATCTAGCTAGCCAGGTTAGCCACTGGCCAGAAGAGACACAAGATCACAGTTACTTTTAGATGAAGCCACTCGGCAATTAGAAAATAAATTGTAAATTACTGCAGAAAAGTAAAAGATGCAAACACGCCCCAACCACGACATCCCGGTAATCTTAAGGAGCGGGGATTGAAATGAAGTGACTCACTGTAACATTGTTCGCATTCACAGTTTCCAGTTCAGAAGTATTTCCAAGTAGAATGCTGTAAACCGTTCTCGCAATGGTTGTCGCAATCTTCTGCAGATGGTCGACATCAGGCGTCGCATGATCGTATGCTTCGGGATCGGACGCATTCATTGCGTCGTCTGAAGTGTCGTACATACTGTTGTAATGGCTGTTACAGTAACAGGAAAAACCACAGACAATTCAATCTAACATAAGAACATCCACTGAATACTAAACACAATATTATATCAACGTTCAACATTGTGCACGGAACTTCAGTCTGCTGTATGCTCAGTAAGCACACTGACAATGCAATTAAAAGGTTGCAGGTTTGCATGTACTGGGCATATTCCAAGCAACAATCCCTGCAGATAAGCTGCTTGTGCCATCCAATAATATGAAAACATTGATTAAATTTTTGGTACCAGTGCTATTTGGGATGTCAATGGTATGCCATATGTTGCACGGGTATAATGACAAGATGTTGGCACTCATCCATTGCATGATCAAGCACCAGCAATCAGCAAATAAATGTCTCCCTTACGCTCTTTTGTACACGGAAGTCGACAGTGAATCACAATATCTCACTGATTACACTTTGCAAGTGTAGTTAAAGCAATATAAAATGATGCTGTAATAATAATAATCATTGAGTTGTAATAATGAAAATAATAATAAACCGTCATAATCACAATCATAGCAATAATAATAATAATAACGCTGTGGCCTTCGCGGGTTATTTCGCTAACCGTATGCCCAATTTGGAAAATGGGTAGCCTTCCAATAACAATATAATAATAATGATAATAATAATAATTACTATTAAGTGGCTCCACTGAGCTTTTACTTTAGTTGGATGCAATACTACCAGTAGCTTTGTGTAGGTCACCAAGTAATTTACACAGATCAACGAATTATGGCAGCAGCTCATTGAAATCAAAGGAAATGGATGAGGGACTGACTGTGGAGAAAACCGAATGAGACCTGTTTGAAAATCCTTCGTCATGGTTTGACAGAAGAATTCCTGCAATTGAGGTCTTTGGTGATTTGAGAAATTGTTGTAAGGAAGCAGGAGGAAGTGGATTTCCCTCTCTGACTTTTCTTACATTCAGACCAACTGACATTCCCGCGTTCATCACCTCATCCGTCAACTTGTTCACCTAAACGTCACAGTTCACAAATTCTCAAAGATAGCCAAACGGCTTTTCAATTCAGCACAAAATATTTCTGTAATACCATACTTCCAATCACCTTCCACTTAAACACAGTCACCAGATATCGGTTCAATAAGTATAGCTTTGTACCAAGGCCTCTAATATTCTTCGTCTGAGATGCATCACACATGAACCTTAGATGAATTATTGTCAGATGAATCTGAGAAATGTTTTGGTTAAAACAAAATGTCTCCCCAGACCATTTTTCATTGATGGCTGACAGAAGTCTCCACACATCAGAAGCATTAACACACACGATTTCTTTATCTGCATTCACTTTACACATAGATCAACAGAATTGTTTTCTTAGCTCACAGCTCTGAAATAGGTGGGAAAACATGTTGTGAATAAAATTGCCTGCATGTTCTGAGACTTCTGACACAAAAGACAGGATTATGAGCAGTTAGTCAGAGCTCAAAACCTACATAATCACCTCCATGTCAGATATAAAAATGCTGCTTTGCAAAGTGCATCTGCAGGCACAAGCAGAGGCAAGGCAATAGTTTTCTCAAGTGTAAAAACCCATGAAAAGTTTCTTCCAAATTGAAAATAATGAATGAGTGTTTCCCCAAAATAGCTAAATTGAATAAGGAATTGACTCGTTCAACTTACAAAATTCAATTCTGCCTGACAACTAGGTTTGCTTCTGGAATGTCTAAAGAGCAGGCAAGACAGGAAGTATATGCATGCCGCTTACTGGTTATAAGTGCAACAGTTACTCAAAAGTCTGCCATGTTAGTCCATTGGCAACAGATCTGAGCCTCCAAACTCCCTGTTAAAAAAAAGACTAGCTTTCATATTAGATATTCTCTTTAACATCATATTGAGTTCTTTGCTCAAGTAGATCTATAATGGTGATTTCAATTACATTAGACGACAACAGAAATGTTGAGATCAGTGTAACTGACCCTGTTGCGAATATCTTCACTTCTTTCGATGCTGAGTGGGTCGGTGTGAACCCAGAGCGAGTCAGACTCGTTGTGAAGTCCAATCTGACCAATTTCTATGAAGGTACCAATGCTCTCAAGCGTCACTGGAAGGAACTTCCTCTCTTCCAGGTCGAACACCATTCGACTGGAACCAATGTAGTCAAATGCTTCCTATCAACCACAAACATTAGTCATGGACTTTGTAGCTCAAATACATAACAAGCGGCTTAAGAAACAAGTTAAGCCTACCTTAACCATTGTCTGCCACACAGACTGGCTGAAGCAGCGTGACATGACATCACCATTCATATCGCCCCAGATTCACATTTCAGTGTGACCAGATTCACATTTCGATGTGACCAGATTCACATTTCAATGTGACCAGATTCACATTTCGGTGTGACCAGATTCACATTTCGGTGTGACCTTGCGCACGTTACACATTTATTCAATAATAATAAACATAATAACCACCAGTTGAAAAGTTGGATAAATCATTAGTATGAATCCTCTAACAGTGCTTTGGCCATGTTACTAATAAATGCATGAGAACCTTCAAATTCAATTCAATGTCTGAATCTGAATATTAAAAGCAATGCAATCAAATTTTGCCGTTACAGTGCATCATCAAACATTTAAAAGATGAACATAAACAGAAATGACTCATCGATATTTCAGGTGTAAAAATCTCTGCAACTATGTATACCATGTGCATAAATAACCAATACTTCCAATCAAATTAATGAAAAGATCGTTTTCATAGGATGAATGCTGGTTCCATAAAATCCATCCACATTCATAATCAAAATCATCTTCAGACTCTTGATCCAGTAGGTTACTGCTGACATGTACATCACATTTCTCATGTAATATTCTCATGTAATATTGTCCTTATGAACTTACGCCATCTCATGTAATATTGTCCTTATGAACTTACGCCATGGAAAAGAGCGAACATAATCGGTCGACTGTCATTCAGCAGTTGATGTCTCACTTTCCCAAGCGCCTCTGCAACTGCGTGAACCGTTATGAAACCGAGGACAGCGCTGTCGTAACCCGGGTAACGATGGTCAAACAGCGAAAATGAATCCAACTAAGACGAAAATTAAAACATGCGTGTCAGCAATTAATGTTAGCAATCATAAAAAGTCACAATCAGTAATTAACAGACAACCCTGCAAAATTATAAATCTGTCTGGAGTTTTTTTTTAATATACACTTTAGTGTAGAGCTTTGAATCCTGCAGTTACAATTACCTAAACATCTTATGAGGATGACTCATAAGCATTCTTAAAGTGTACAAACTGTACATATAGAAATGTTCAGCAACATGGTATCAACTGATATCCCAATCAAAAATAAATTGCAAACATGACAATTTATGTACATGTAGCACCATCAGTAGCAAGCTACTTAAGGATGCTTTACATCTTGACAGTCTACTGTCAGCACAAACATTCATATATTTAGTTCTCACATTTGCTATAGCTCCCCTTCAAGCTCCCTACTCAGAGGCACTTCCAACAACAATGCAGACAGTGCATCAGAGTTTCACGCCAAGGTCCATATGTGTTGACTTGAGGTGGAGTCGAACCTGTTACCCTCCGACTTCAAGGCACAAACCCACCGTGCCCCACAAAAATGCTCGGGATTATGCAGCACGAACAGTTTTAGCTGCCTTTTTAAAGCTGATTTTCATAAGTCAATATGCAAACATCAAAAGCGATGGAATGACAGATTTTGCATGATAAGCTGTCAGAATTAATTAATTACAAAGCTGTCTGTTCAGTTGGTAGTTAAGTTTAATTAAGATTACTGCATAACATGTAAATGTAAAGCGCAGTGCGTCTTGCAGGCGTTTCATTAAAGAAAATATATTATTTATATTATTATTAGAAAAGACAAGTTTTTAGTCAGGACTTAGGCAATACCACCAGAGCATTTTTATTGTTATAATTATTATCAAAATTAATAATCTGCACAACTTCAGACCAGCATGTAAATATGAGGTGCAGCAAGTCAGTCAACATGTGACAGTCCAGTGAGTTATCCAAATGTTCTCAAACCAATAAGAAAATGAGTTTTGAGATGTCTGTCAAAGGAAGATATCAAGCTTTGAAGCAAGAATGGTTGAAAGTTTCACTCCTTGGGGTCAGTACTTTTTACAGATTACACTCACATACATACATACATACATACATACATACATACACAGGCCTACATACATACATACATACATACATACATACATACATACATACATACATACAGTAGATGGTTCATCCATTATCCTTAATTAGAAAAAGATGGAGTAGCCATCCTGAAAAGATGAAGTGCAGCAAGACAAGTAGACATCAATCATAATATTAGATAAGAAGTCAACTGACCCTTGCACCGATTACGATGACTGAGTTGTTATCCAGTTCTGTGGATTTATTCAGGAAATCCATGTACGAATAAATATTTAGGTTACCCAGAGGATCACAGTAGCCCTCTGAAACACAATCACATGCAACCATACCAGTGCTATTTTGAAGTTAACCTATAAATATTCCATAGCTTTTATTTCACAGCCTCACACTATGAGTCACAAACAACACAATCCGATAGAAATGGGTAAATGCTAAATTTTTATCGAAATTTTATTAGAACTTCAAACAGCCACCGGTCAGTTACTGAGAATTTTGCCCTAATTACATTGATCGAGAAGTTACAAGTGGTACACAAGAGGATTTCAGATGAAGCCTATTAGAAATTAACATATGAAACGATCCAAGGCAATCGTATCTTCGCCACTAGAGTTGATGACACATACGTGGATTCAGGTTGTTAATGAGATTCGTGCGTCGATGGCAGGTTGGTGTATCCTTAGCTCCATCCATCACATCCTTGATTTCAATCGCACACAGGGAATATCCCTTTGGCATATCTGCCACATCAAGCTGGTTGAATTTCTCATAGCACTAGCAAACAAACAATTCTGGTTTTCAGTTCATTTCTTACTAAACAGATACAGATACACACTCCAATTCAAAGAGGCCACTTGAGCTGAGAAGAGCT
>OX457047.1:14118673-14318673 GCA_949752735.1 Lumbricus terrestris | reverse complement strand
ATACTATGTTACTATGATAGTGACTACTTACCAAATACTATAAAAGTAACTATCTACCAAATAACTGTGGAATGAATATTGATACTGACCTATTGAGCAATGATGTTCACTTGTAGACAGATGTTCTAAGGAAGAGACAGGTAAATAATTCAAGAATACGCATTCATATGCAAATAGAATCACATATGACAAAAAATTTAGATTTTAAGAAACCTTTCAAAAGCTAACTCCTGCCTACCAGAACGTTCGTTCGGACAAGTTGAGTCGGGAGAAAAGTTGTCTGGTTTGCCCGTTTCATTGCTGTAGATCACAACCAAACCATTCACTCTCCCACTTTTCACCAACCGATCAAACACCTTTCTACGTAAAAGAAACACAGATTTATTTATTACGAAGGAAAACGTCCATTCAGATAAAGTCACTATATTGAAATCTTTGAAATACATGTGCCCTTTATATCACCATGCATGTGATATATGCTTCTGTATGTGATATTCAGGCCTAGCTACTGATACAGTTAAATTTGGTTATATAGTCGTCAATATTTACCTATTTTTCATCTCTCTCTTCTTCTCTATATTTATCTATATATGTGTGTGTCTCTCGCTATGCTTCCCTGTCTCTGTTGTTCTGCCTACATGGCATTGAGTCAGTCAATATTTCAAACCGTCTGGTGGCTGTGCATATGAATGTCAACTCAAACAGTGCATAATATTATGCTGTTCATCAACTTACAGATCCCACATAAATCAACTCTACACAATTATTACCATCCAAACTGTCTCACAAGTCGTCCTTGACCTTGGTTCAGTGCATCATGCTCTTGCTATTGACATTCTGATATCTGGTCTTCATCATACAAACCTGAACATAATTTAACCATTTCCCACATATGACACATAGCAAAGCTGGATCTTTGCATAATTAATAATCTTCTGGGAGATGAAGCATAGATCTCTTCTTTAAGAGTACTGTCTCTCAAGTAACTTTTAAACACTTTAATGACGAGAGTGCACTAAACATGACTGGGACTTTAACGTCACAATAGCAGCAATTGATATTTTTTTAAGAATTCGAACAGAAACCTTTGAAACATATGAACATCAATGACGGCCATGTATGGAGGGTGACGACCATCTTTTTCCAGCCACTCCAAATCGCTGTCGTTCCGTACTAAATGGACAACTCCCACATTCCCTCCTCGATCAGCTGTTAAAAAGTTTGGCAGAAACAATAGCTACAGTTACTATGGCTATTTAAAACCACCAAGTGATTCAGTTTCAATCACGGGCAAAGTAAGAGATCTATGGAAAAAGTCCAGCAATTTAAGCAGAATTTGCCAAGCAACTAAATCTGTTTAAAATTGGCAAAAAAGGCGAAGAGTCATTATGAGCAAGTTCTGAAATTTGGGAAATGGCAGCACCATTCATGGTGGCAAATGACAGTGCGACAGGAGAATTGCAGATAAAGTCAGTGGAACTCCCATGTAATTACAGGTTTGAACCAAAGTAAAAGAAATGGAAATCAACTGTAGAATTTCCCCAGTCACTCATTATTTCAGCAAGGACTATTTAGCAATGTTTCGAAGCACTTGCATCTGCAAACAGTTTTCTTTTCCGTAAAGATGAATAAATCTGTGTTAAGGTCAAGACTTACTGATGAACTTATACATTGTAGAACTTATACATTGTTACACAAGCATCTCTTCGATTACTTTCATCTCAAGACATGAATCCTAGTGATACTTTGGATGATTGAATGAATAGAACTGAACATTAATCTCGAGTTCACATACTGACTGGTCCTCACTTTGGCCATCCACAGCAATTTGAGATCTAGGACCTCAGAGTTGACTTATTATTCCTTTTAATAATGTCCAAGACAAGCTTACAAAAGCATTTCAGAGCACAGTTTCTTAGTAATCAAAAGATGGCTCTATTTACAGTCGCTTGCAGACACCATGTAAGAGAATGCACCCAAGCAAATCAAAAAGTATAGAAACAAGTATCCAAATTTCTGTATTTAAAAAATGTATAGTTACTATGGCAATCTAAAACTATGACAATCTAAAACCACAAAGTGATTCGGTTTCAATCACGGGCAAAGTCAGAGATGAAAAAGTCCAGCAATTTAAGCAGAATTTGCCAAACAACAGAATCTGTTTAAAGTTGGCAAAAAAAGGTGAAGAGTCATTATGAGGAAGTTCTGAAATTTGGGAAATGATATTGAAACCACAAGGACTTCACAAAAGACTGCTTCATTAAGGAATGTCTTGCCTCTTCCACACCATTCATGGCGACACCATTCATTAGCGGTAAATGACAACTTTCTGTATTTAAAACATGATGACACAAATGCGCAATGAAAATCGCAACCAAACTGGAATAGGAGAATGAAGGCTAATACGCCTTGCAACCCATTGTCACAAAAAGAGAGACACATATGTTTCTGTTGCAATATGAGAAAAACAAATGGTCAGAAAAGCATCAGAGCATGTGAGGAATCCACAGACATATTTAAAGAGTTGAGAGAGATCTAATCTAATATAAATCTAATATAACATTTGTAAAGCGCTTCTCACAGCAGAGCTATTCAGAAGTGCTCTAAGCATGATATGCCCGAGAAAAGAGAACGGTCTTCAAGCAGCGAGAAGATGCAGGTGAATTTCCTACCAGGATCCTTCCACAAATTCCAGAGGGAAGGTTATTTCACAATGATGGACACACAATAAACAAGTGAGACAAGGAGCACTTACAGCTGCAACCAATCTGATGCGTAGCATTGAAACGCCTGAAGCACATCGCAAATCCATCGTTGTTCAGAGTGTAGTAAATCTTTTCCGTCAGAGATGTCGCTGCAGAACCTTCAACGCAGAAAAACACTAACTTCATTTGAGCCGAGATGTGCTTTTAAAATCATATAAATCCCACCTGAAGCCAATTGAGAACATAGTCAAATTTGAATCTCTAACAGTTTCAGAACTACTACATTAAGAGGAATTCTTCTAAGAGTTTTAATTCATGAATAATTCCACTGCCAGCATTGAAATTCATTGTTCATTATATCTAAGATTCCAACAAGGCAGCTGACAATGACTCAACTTGAAGTACCAATCAACTGATGCCCTATTAATTATGACACCATAGAAGTCATTGAATAAGAATACATCAATGCTAGGTGACTGGATTCTGGATGCAAACGTTTTCCATAACTACCTTCCAAGCTGCATCTATAAATAAGTGGAGAAACCCATTCACATGTTCCTGCCTGCATGTACAGTGTTTTATCGAGACAAAAATAATAAATAGTAATAAATAAAACTCCAAATAGATGAAAACTGGCCTAGTTAGCTACACTGGTAAGCGAGAGCGGCATTCGTCTGTTGGTTGCAACGGACTGCGGTTCAAGCCCCGGCTGGGAGTTGACATTCAGAGATTTAGATATCTCGGGCTAGCACGTGTGGGACGCAGGGGCGCAAGCTCCTGCGGAGCGACCTTGGGCAGGTTGCTTACCCATCATTGTCTGTGAGGAAGGCAACGGGAAACCACCTCACTCATCTCATCCCAGGGGCATAAGGCCAATGAACCTGCCTTCGGGCAGAGCATCATCATCATCACCATAAATGAAACTGGATTATATAAATGACGATATGGCATCACTTGGACTAATATTAGCTGTAGCAGTGGATGCAACAGATGACAAGAGAGATCATTTTGAACCCATAACCGCCAACAATAGCTCGCATCAGAAACTGAGGCAGTCTGTGAAGGCTTGATGCATCCGCCATTTCTTCAGGCTTTGCAATGTGACCTCGTAAAATTCTTAGGAGTTATTTCTTAATTTTGCTGTCGTGTCTGTGTTTTCTAGATGTTTCCTATCGAGGTCTCACAAGCAATGACAGACCCATCCATACAATGAGGGTGTAGGGTATTAAATGGAAAGTGACAGACTCCATTTCAATCTGAAAAGGCCAAGATTTCTTGGTCTAAAGCTGGTCAACCTACTGCAGTCACGATCTGTTGCTGAAATGTCATTCTGCATAGACCTGGCGATAGAAGAATGCCTGGACCATTTTGACTAAAGTCTTCTAACTGTTTTGTGTTTGTTGTGATCCTCACACTTGCCATATTTCTTAGTCTTCGACTCCATGTAGTCCAAGGCATGAATTCTAGTGACACTGTGTATGAGCAACGAAGGTGTCCCGTCTTCTCTATGCGCTGCCTGATTGGTGGGGCTTCACTAAAGCTGAGGACAAGATAAGGCTCAACAAATTTCTGCCAGACGTCTTGGACATGGTTCGTGAAGCTGATGACAAACTGCTGGCATCAGTCCGCAGTAATTCATGCCATGTCCTGCGAAGTATGTTTCCGCCTGTAATTAAGCATCGTGGTGGTCTTCGCCCTAAAACTCATAAATTTTAATGATTGCGATCCACTATTCTGAGGGTCCTCTATTCAGCTGCATGCTTCACGCACCGAAAATGTATCTCCTCGTCCTTTAATTTTCGGATGAAAATCCACAAGTTGGTGTGGCGTACTTTTCTCTTCATCTTGTAACTGTGTTGCGGTTTGTCACCTTGATTTTTGATAAAACGAATATATATATATAAGTACATATATACATTATATATATAAGAACACATGGCATGTCGTCCGCAACTCGTTCTGGATGAGAATTCGCCGGTTGGGCTCTATGACACAACAGGACCTCGGCAGTGGCGACTCTAATCTTCAAAATTATGACTTTATCGACACACCATTCGCTTCTTCATTATCTTTTCCTAACGACTTCAACAGGGGTTAGGCTCTGTGTGATAATTATGTGTGAAAGGCGCTATAGTAAACCGCAAACGTATAGATACACACATAGGAAAGACTGCAGTCCCGTGATTTTCAATACACCTTTGTTTATTGTACCCTTTATGGAAGAACACGAGTGAAGGCACCGAAGAGAAACCACTTACCATGATTAGGAAAGTTGAACAATATTACCAGGATATGTACGAAACTAAAATCTCGCAGGTGAGGAATCATTTTCAGAGCTTGTTGACGATCAAAGCGGAACCAAGACAAAATGTGTGAGTCATAACGGGCACCGACTGTTGCTGTTGCAACATTCGTTCACAAGATGGCATGTCGTCCGCAACTAGGTAATCTAGCTCAGTGGCTGTAAACTTTTTTGGGACCAGAGACTTCCTTAAGTTTTGTAGGCTTTTTTAGCTCGCGGGTCCAAGTAATTAGAATTGTAATCAAACAGACTATTGACTATTCCCACAATATTTTCCGAACACCCGAACCCCCGCCAAATCATTCACGGATCCCTCTTGGTCCGCGGACTACAGTTTGAAAAGCCCTGATCTAGCGCAATAAGTCGTGACTTTCTGGGAGATTATGCGGTTTCTTGATTTAATATGCCCATGTTTCGTCAACATAGGAAATCGGGACAAAAGGAGCAAATTATATATTCCCGAACTCTGCTGGATCGGTTAAGCACTGCACTAGTCACAGTATAAATAATCATACTGTGCTGCAGTCTCGCCGTCTCGAAGGAAGTCACTGGCGTCTCCAGACTTAAAATCAAGAGGACAGTCTTGGAGATATACACGGTTCAAGCTTAATATAGACCTAGTCGATGACAGACCATTATCAAAATCCTAAAATCCTGGTATGAGGCAATTATTGAAGGCTTCAGAGTCCTACGTGGCGGCTTGAAGTGGATTCCGAACCCGCAACCTTCCGGCTTCAGGGTGCGGCGCCCCACATATACTTAAATATTTAGGTGTGCTTAAATACACTTTTCCCAAACCAGGATTTGATTAATATAAGCCTATACACTACGCTCGAACATCACCACAATGTAAGCCCTACTGAATTTACAACATAATATTACACAATACTGTGTAGGCCTATAGGCCTATAGTTATAGCAAACTCTAATTAATTAATATCTTTTGGTTAGGTCTATACCAGAAAGTGACAGGCATGCGAGTTCTGCTATTCTTTCAGAATCTAATCTAATCTAATCTAATCTAATAAAGCATTTGTAAAGCGCCTCTCACAGCAGAGCTATTCAGAAGCGCTCTCAGCGTGACAGGCCCATGAAAAAAGAAAAGTCTTCAAGCAGCGAAAAGATGCAGGTGAATTTCCTACAAGAATCCTGCCACGAATTTCAGAAGGAAGGTGATTCCAAATTAAAGGACCAACAATAGCAAAAGCTCGGTGTTGGGTTAATGATGTTCGTGATCTGGGTACAAATAGATCAAAGCGGTCAGCAGAACGAAGAGGGCGTGAAGATCTTGCAGAAAGAGGCTTACACATTAAGTCACACAGGTATTTAGGCGCTAAGCCCTGCAGGGACTTAGTAACTAGAAGCAAGACTTTGTATCTGATTCGGGCAAAGATCGGAAGCCAGTGAAGGTCATGAGTCATGAATGTAGAGATGTGCGAGTATCGAGGAAGTCGTGCAATAAGTCTAGCAGCAGAATTTAAGACAGATTGTACAGATGACAAGCGAACTTTAGGAAGCCCAATTAGTAGGGAGTTACAGTAGTCAATTCGTGAGGAGATAAAGGCATGTACCATAGTTGTAAACACCTTGGAGGACACAGATCTTCTTATTGCCCTGAGGCGTCTCAAGTGGTAGTAACAAGAACGGGTCAAGAGTGACAGGTGTTCAGTAAATGTCAGAGCACTATCAAGTGTGACACCCAGATCACGAACACTAGAGGAAAAGGTAAAATGAGGGAATAATGTGGCCAGTAATTGAAGATCAAGCTTATGTAATTGTTGTTTGGTTCCAAACCAAATTAATTGGGTCTTGGAAGGATTAAGGCTAAGTTTGTTTGACGACATCCAGAAGTGGAGATCTTGCAACAGAGAGCTCATCCTTTCAACCAAAGAGATCTGCTCATAAGGTAAGCCATGTACAAGAGCTTGTACATCATCAGCGTAAAGATGACCTCTGGACTGGTGTTTATAGAGGACAGAGGGGATGTCTGCGGTGAAAAGAATATATAAAAGGGGACCTAAGACCGACCCTTGAGGGACACCTAAGTCAACTCTAACCCAGGGTGTTCTAGTGTTACCCAGGACAACCATCTGAGAACGATCTGTAAGGTATGATTTAAACCAATTAAAGGGTGTGCCACATAAGCCAAATGAGAGGTGTAGACGCTGCAGAAGGAGCTCATGATCTACCATGTCAAATGCCGCAGAGGCATCAAAGAGTGCAAGAAGAGAGAGCTGAGATCTATCAATTGCCGTGTAAATATCCGAGAGAAGTGACAGGAGAAGAGTTTCTGTCGAGTGGTGGCTTCTAAAGCCAGATTGGGTGGGAGGCAAAAGCCCAGATTGCTCCAAGTAAGGGACGAATTGAGCTGCAACAAGTCTCTCAAGAGTTTTAGATAGGTAAGAGAGGTTAGAGATGGGCCTGTAGTTTTGGCAAACATTAAGGTCAAGGTTAGGCTTCTTTAGCCTTGGAAATACTATTGCACGTTTCTGAGATGTAGGAAGAAATCCATCACTGAGTGACCTATTAAACATATAGACAAGAAATGAAATAATGTCATCAAGCACATTAACAATGATGAACGGTGGGAGCGGATCAAGCTCACACGACTTCATGTTCGAGGAGCCAATAACCCGTCGGAGATCAGCTTCAAGGATAGGTCGAAAACCGTCGAATTTACAGTCCGTTTGAGAGAAGTCGGGTTGAGGAGCACCAGTCATTCCAGCACGAAGACCAGCTATTTTGTCAGTCATCATCTTGAGAAAGTCATCTGCTACGAAAGTTGGTGTGGTTGAAGAGCGAGAAGCATGACCCAGCAGGCCCGATATAGTAGACCAAAGACGCTTCGGATTCTTTTCGTCACGAGCTACAAGGTTCTCCCAGTATTCAGACTCTTTGCTTCGATAGAGGCGATGGAGTGCCCGAAGTTGAGTGATCCACGTAAGGCGATCGGAATTAAGGTTCTTTGGAGCGCCGGTAACGTCTCTCAAGACATCGCGTTCGACGACGAAGCTGGCGGCATTCTCCATCAAACCAGGCCGCAAGTGGGCGGATTCGCATCTTTACTTTACGTGGAGGTAAAAGTCTGTCCAACAGTTCACTCATTGTGTTAGTGTATAGATCGAAAAGTTCCGTCACCGAGAGTGTTTCAAGGAATGGTAGATCAGCAGCAAGTTTCGAGCAACGAATTTCTTCTCTGAGCGCTTGGTAATCCAAAGATGCCCAACCCCTCACAAGACGGATGGTGTGTATGGGTTGGGTGTGTAATGGGGGAAGAGTTGCTTCCACCAGAGAATGGTCTGACAGCGTAGGCGGATGGATAAATAAGTCTTGAACACAGACATCGTCAGAAGTGATGACCAGGTCCAAAATTCCTCCTAAATTGTGTGTAGATTCTTGTACATGTTGTTGAAGACCAAATTGCCTGAGGAGTTCCAGGAATCGCAATGTGTTTGAATTCGTTGACTCTTCAATATGTATATTCAAGTCTCCAAGAATAATTAATTGAGTGTTTCTGGTGATGAGGCTCTCAAAAACGGATGACAGCTCATCAAAGAACTTCCCAGTTGCTGGCGCAGATCCAGGTCTATAGATAGATAACAAGGTAGACGGTCCATGTGACGTCACTAGAGTTACGCAGAGCGCTTCAAACGTCGTAATCTCCATGTCAAGTTTGATTAAAGATGATCGAATGGGAGACTAATACTTCCTAAATCTATTCACTTCATATAGATAGTAATTTTTTAAATCTGCCAGCACTTTGCAGGAAGATCTAATTGAAGTTGTTCATTTTGGACAACGCGACACGAAGATATTTTGAAGGTCATTTCTTTGTTTCATATTTCCTATATCGGACCCAGTCATGCACTTGAAAATCAATGCTGTCTAGATTTATTTTATTTATTTATTCATCTGGTAGTAGCTAATAAACCGCAAATTTTACCATTCGACCGGACATTCGTTGATTTCAGCGGAAGTTGAGAACGAAGCTTCGAAGGAAGTTGCGAGGCGATAAATTAATTGGTCGCCATATTTTGAAAAATATTTGCCTGTGAGAAAATCAGGTATGATGCCATCATGTATCTAAGTATTGCAGTGTTAACAATCGCTTATATTTGTAGGTTATGATGAGATTGCTTTAGTATGAATTAGTTCGCTGGGCTTTTGCATTTAATCGAAAATCGTCCTCCGTGTCACGCGTTCAGACGCTCTGCCACCGATAGACATATTCTATGAAATAGCGATGTAATAAGAGGAAAGGGTTTGTTATTTTTCAGCTTCAAATTTACTCCTAGATGATCTAGGCCATTTAAGTTGGCATTTGGCGGAGATGTATTTGCCTAAACAAATTTAAAAGTACTTTGCAGGAAAATTTTAAGCTGTTAAATTATGTATATGCTTAAATTTCCGAGCAACTGCATAATGACGTTGGAACTTTTCTCTCGTCTGTAGTTATCTAGCTAAAGTGTGTAAATTGTATTTTTAGTGCTCGTAGGAGCAGGTTTCATGTTATGATCTGTATCTTGATGGATTATTTGTTTAGCATAAGGCTTGTTTCTGATTGCAAATTGTTTCCTTTAAAGTGTGTGCATCTTATCTGGTAGTAGTTAATTAAATTGTTAAATTATCATGTTAAACTATGATAACATGTGAGTATATATTCCTTCTACCTACACGATCTAGTCCTAAAGTACGTGACAGTTCGAACCGCATTCATATCGCTTCTCCCCGACTGGACGTTGTCTGTCTATGGGCGGGTTTAGTCGCATGGCGATCATGCAGCTGCCGCGGCCGTGGGACCGATCGCAGCACCATGACGTAAAGTTGCTCAACGCTAGTCATCAGCGCTCTCACACGTACCCTCTAGTCTTACGTTGAGTGTCACGCAGTCGAGTTCACGCTTCTTCAAATATGGCGCTGTATTGTTGAGATATCAGCCGTAGAATAACTTCGGCCAGAGCAAGGTCGCTGTTACCTGAGGTTTGTATTGATGAAACTGAAGCTAGTCCAAAAATTTAATTCATGCTGTAGGTGAAAGAAGTGCAGTGCTATTTTCAGCTTTAAACTAGCTGGCTTGTTCGGCTGTGTTTTACATATATGCATTGGATTAAACAGAGTAATTTTTCTATTCTTAAAATCACTGTTGCAGCTCTGCAAGAAGTGTCCTGTGTTAATTTTTGTGTTGCTATTACTGTGCTGTTTTAAATAAGATCTGGTCTTACCGATATGCATAATAGATCAACGTTGATCAAATGACAAATCCAGATTATGAAATGCCGTAAAGTAGACTTTGGCAAAAATTTTTATTTAAGAAGGATTGTTGTTTGCTGAACAATGCCAAAACTTAATTTCTGTTTCCTATTATTTACAAAATTATTTTAGTGTCTTGGGTAGTGCCGTAACCTGACATAATGTTGTAAATTAAAATGTGTTTTTATTTGAATTCAACAGTTTGTGGTTGAATGTTGTAGCAAAAATGTCAAGGCTGTATGTTGGAAGACTTCCAAATTCAGCAAGAGAGAGGGATGTGGAAAAGTTTTTCAAAGGCTATGGAAAAATTTCTGAAATTGTGTTGAAAAATGGATATGGATTTGTGGTAAGTAATTGGGATCAAACTGCTCTGTTCTTATGCACTATGCAGCAGCTGAGATTCATGTACATAATACATCGTAAACATATTCTTTATATTATATTGAATTATTGATATGCTAATTATGTCAGATTATAGTTATTTTGTAAATTGTTTTTAATAGTGCTGCTATTACTGGAGTCTACTCTCCTATGCTGGACTACTGCAGTGCTCAGCATTGTTATCCTCAGCTGTAACAACATTTAGAAAACACAACAATAGAAACAGCCGTTCATTTGGATCTAAGCATGACTGGGGATGGATGTTCAAGATGTGTTCACTTAGTTAATTCAGTACAATTCAAGTGTTAAGTCTGTTTATTTTGTAGGAGTTTGATAGTGGTCGTGATGCTGATGATGCCTGCTATGATTTAAATGGGAGAAGCCTGTGTGGTGAAAGGTAAGCTACATAGTCAATGATGAATTACAGCTTTCTGCAGGTACATTTTGTAAAACTTGTAAAAATCTGTTTTGCTGCATCCTCTTTGCTACGTGTAGATTGTAAAAGAATAAGAAGTGGATCAGTTCCTTAATTATCTATCCATGAAGCAGTCATGGCATGAACTGTGACTTCATGTGTTAACCCTGGCATATGTGAGGGCATGGCTAGTCCTGTCCCTTGCCGACTCATCTTCACACCAACAGTGCATGACATAGTGACGCTGAATTGTCTAGAGGTGCAGATGGAACAGATATCTTGAATGACACTTTAGCCATTGCGGGATATGAACCTTTGACCTTTCGACTGTCAGTCCAGCATGCTCATTACTGCTATATTGAGTACGCTCATTTGCTCAAGTACATGTATAAATTCTGATGATTTTGTATCATATCGATTTAAAATTATATTGTTGAATGTGTCTGTTTTCAGAGTTATATTGGAACATGCACGAACCCCTAACTCACGTGGAGGAAGGTCTGGTGGAGGAGGAGGAGGCTTTGGAGGAAGAGGTCGGCCAGCCCCCATGGATAGGTGAACCCTTACTTCACTTTTTTATTATTGTTGCATATCGTAGTATCACTTCATATCTAAATTGTTTCTCAGGCAGAATCTATAATGTGCAATTTGTTTCATTTATCCAGATTTATGGAAACTATGTAGTAATTCCTTATAAATATATATATGAATGGTTCAGAATTAATTGTAATTGATTCTGAGTGGTTAAGAATTTGTCATTAAGAGGTGCTTCATCAGCATAACAGGTGGTTCCTGATAAAAAGCGTGAGACAATAAAAATTGACTTGTTATAGAATTGATTGTGCCTCTTACAAAATATCAATTTTAATTGTCTTTTAATATCTTGGTAGTCTCTTTACCCACTGTGTATAATTAAGCATTGTACTACAAGCTGCTTCATAAGTTGCGGATTTATGTACAGCATTTAGAAATTGGCATAAAAAGAAACTTAGGCAAATACTGTTTACAATGTAGTGCAATTAAAAAGCAACTATGGTGCCTATGTAATGTAGCAATATCTTAAGGTTTTCTCTATATATAAATCTCTTAAATGAATGAATGAAAATCTTAGCAGCATGACTGTGAATGATGAACCTGCATTTTACTCACGAGTAAGTCAATGCATGGTTTGAAGCACGGTCAGCCATGGTCTCATGTCTTCGTCTTTGCTTAACCCTGTAGGCCCTGCTTAGTTGTCATTGCCATCATTAGAGTTTGGACAAATACATGCCGGTGTCATTGGGAGAATCTCCAGACAAGCCACACTGAGTTTTCGTTCATCGTCTGAATCAGCTGCAGATTATTTTAATAGTCAACTGGAACCAAAATTTGCAGAGAGCTCTGTCTATGACTAATAAATGTGAGAACAATAGCCCCTGTAGACAATTCTTTTGCAGCAAGCATATTAGACAAGTATTTAATTGAGACTGATGTGTTATGGATAATATTTAAAATGATTGTTTATTGACCAATGTTGTTGTCTTAGATATGGAGGTCCCCCAATTCGAACAGAACATCGAGTGACAATTGAAAATCTGTCGTCACGTGTCACATGGCAGGTTAGCTCTATTCTCTGCTTTATTTATGCCTTCCAGTTTTATGCTGTAAAGTGGACTGCATTGTAACCTTATTATGTTCCTTCTATTAATGTAACCTTGATGCAGTAACCAGTGATTGATATCTTGTGTCTTAAAGGCTCTAGATTCAAAAGGAGCTGAATATTGTGAGACTCGTTTTCGATTGAACACTATTTAAATTTTGTTAGCCAAAATTTTTTGTTTTTTATTATATCAGGATCTCAAGAACTACCTGAATACAGCTGGTGAGGTGACCTTTGCTGATGCACACAAGGAGCATAAAAATGAAGGGTAGGCATGTTTACAGTTCTCAAATGAATTAATTTATTATTATTATTTGATGCATGTATTTGAAGTGTAAATGAAATGTTTCAATTGAAAGGCATCACTGTCCAGTGGACAGTGATGCCTTTCAATTGAAACATTTCATATCCACTGCTCTAATTGTGTGCTCCATTATTGGAATAGTATAGAACTTTATTGATATGGCGTTAAAAGATATGAATCTTGATTTGACTACAACTTCTAGACTGTTGCCCTCGCACCATTGAAAGGTTGAATAACAGGTAAACGGAGTAAAAATGCTGCTCAATAGAGAGAGCTGTGTGATTTCCTAGCAATCTCCGTGAAGGCCAAATGTTGCCCATTCAACATTTGTAACCGGTACATGCTCTAGTTTGAAGACTTTATGTAGAGTAAAGGCATGGGCGCCCGCAAACAGGGGCAGGAGGGGTCATGTGCCCCCTGGAAAATTGACACCTAATTTTTAGCTATACATTATTATCAGGTTTTAACAAATTTCATCCCGTTAGAGAATTACTAATACTAATGATGGACAAAGTGAAACTATGAAATCTACGTTTTAGAAACCTCTATAAAATAAACATGCTTTAAATTTTCTGCGTTGCATTTTTCAAGCTCTTGCTAAAAACTGTAACCATGACCATTAGGTTCCATTCAAAAACTGACGTCTCGTCTGTTCAAAAGAATTCATACCCATTACCCATACTCATCTGATCCTCGGATATTCCACCTTTCAATCCCAAGTGCATGTGACTTTGTAGTGCTGCTTTAGAGATGTAGAAATGACAATAAAAATATAGAAGTAAGCCTAACAAGAGGGAGCATGAATGAATAACTGAATAAAAAATAGTTGTCAGTTTTCCAGGGGCAAGTGGATTTATTGCACCTCTTTAGCAAACTACTTTTTGACAAGTATTTGTTGATTTTTAAACATTTTTTCGCATTAAGGAAACTATTTGAATAAAAAAAAGAGAAATACACTAAAACGCGCTATAATAAATGCCCATACATGCTCCTAATTTCCTGCTTACGTTTTTCCCGCCTCTTGCTACAAAAACTTTAACCGCGACCATCGTGTTTTGCCCCTCCTTAAAAAATTCCTGTGGACGCCTATGAGTAAAGGTGATCATATAATTTAATTTGTATAATAATAATACTGCTTGAGATGACTCTTTATGTCTATCGGTTGACCATTTAAAGTCATAAAGTTCTGGATAATTTACAGCATTATCATTTAGTTCTTCCTTTATTGATTGCATTGCCATCAGTAAGAATCGCATAATAAAACGACGCATCTCTTTAACCAATAATTATCTATATTTACTGTTCTATTTACATCCATTAATAGAATAAGCATGTTACATTCTGACAAATCTCTTCCGTGAATGAATATTTTGATCTGGTTAAGTTAGAAATGTATGTAACTTTAGACAACAATATTTGTGAACATTTGCATCCACCATTCAAATTGAAACAGTCACATCTCCTTAGTCCTTCTCAGTAATTGACCAGTTTCTTTTTTTAAATTTCTTTTGTTCATCAGCCAAAGAAATAAAGTAATTTGTATCATTCATCCAATGTTGTAAAGAAGATGTGGCAGAGGTTCTGGCTGTGTTAAAAACTTTGATGCTAACAAATTAGTTTGTCAACTTTGAAAGACAGAATATTGAGGAATAAAATACGAACAAACTATATGTGACATACATGTATATTTTCTAAGGTTTGATTTTTGCTTATTCATACGAAATAATCCAAGCAGGGTCATTGCAGTACGCAGTGCACAACTTGTAAAATAGTGTGCATTACTTGCCATCTCTTGTTGACTTTATCCTGTAAGGTTGTTTCTTTACAATTGCTTACCTCACTGAGCAGCACTCAGTTCCATCTTTTTTGGGCTTTGTTTGTTATGCTTACTCAGCATAGTTACATACATTTTGGCACTGTTGTGTGTTGTAAACAAGGAACTTAATTGTACTTTGTGTAGTGTTGCTGAATTTGCAACTCGTGGAGATATGAAAAATGCAATCACAAAGTTGGACAGAAGCGATCTTTTTGGACGAAAAATTAAGATCATAGAGGATCGGCACTTCAGCAGCCGGGGACGCAGAAGGTTGGTTAAATTCATTTAAATTGTGCAAATATTTTAGTGTTATGCAAATATTTTTGTGTTTATTTGTTTCAATATATAGTTAATTTTGGTATTGAAATTTTTCTACGTACAGTTTTTACTTTCAAGAAAAAGTCTATATTTTCGCTGTTTGAGAACTTTCTTATTTCCTGGGCACTGTCATGCTGAGAGTTCTGTAAAAGGTGCTTTGTAAATTCTCATGTACATTGTACAATGCAAAATGATTTTGTTGATTTTCTAATGGTAATCTTTAATTGTTGTTAAAAGGTGAGTTACTCACTCTTAGTAGGTTTGTCTGTGCTAAGGAAGGAGCCTAAGGAACCTTCATTACAACAGCACCAGTCATGAGATCCTAATGGCTATGGGTCAAACAGTCATGACTAGCAGGGTTTATACACTCACTTATCATTAATTAAGACCTCAAGCTGAGTTGTTTTTGAATAGTTCTTTTCTTTTTTATTGCTTATTCATATGTGGATCTTTATTTTTCATTATCATCTTCTTTTGTTCTTAATTGGCACCAGACCTTCAGTAATGGTGTAATGGTGAGTTGGCTTCTCATCATGCATATTATTTGTATGCATATTATTTGTATGCATATTATTTGTCGTTTTAGTCGGTCGCGCTCTAGATCCAGGCGAAGGAGCAGAAGTCATTCACGAAGTCGTTCTCGAAGCCGAAGTCGCAGTGAAACGCGCAGCAGGAGTCGTAAAGGAGGGAGTCGGGTGAAGAGGAGCGTGTCTCGCAGTCGAAGTCGTAGCAGGAGTGTGAGCAAGGGAAGAAGACATGACTCAAAGTCGAGAAGAAGTCGGTCACGTTCTCGCAGTGTGAGCAAGAAGGCCAACAGGAATGCATCAAGAAGTCGAAGCCCAAGTGACAAAAGAAGCCACAAGAGTGATGGCAAAGAAAGGAAGAGCCGATCCCCCAGTCGCAGTCGAAGTCTCACTGTAGATAACAAAAAGCAAGATGCGTCTAAAAGTCGCAGCAGAAGTCGGAGTGTGAAAAAAGATGAGAAAGATGATGGAAAATTCAAGAAAAGTTCAACGAAGAGTTACAGTCGAAGTCCAAGTCATGGAGAAGATGGTGGCGCAGGAGACCACAAAGGAAATGACACAAAAAGAATCGGTTCTGGGAGTCCAGATCTACGAAATAATGATAAGCGTGATTCAAAAAGCCAGAGTCGTAGCCCTGCCAATTCAACTGACAATAATGAAAAGAAGTTTTCGCGCAGTCGGAGTGCAAGTGCAGACCATAATGAGGAACTGGTGGAGCGCAGTCCAAGACGCAGCTTCAGCAGGAGTGATGATGAGGCAAGAGGGAATAGCACTCTGAAAAGAAGTCGCAGCAGGACTCGATCGCACAGTCGCAGCCATTCAAGAAACAGATCAACTTCACCACCAAGCGAAAGAGAGAGAAAGCGACGCAGAACAGGCTCTGCATCACCACGAGATTAACCAGATTTCTGATTTATTGAGACAGATCGAGGTGATATATATGCAGAAATTTAAAGGACTGTTTTCTCAATTTGATGAACTTTACTAGTTTTTTGACAATGGATACCTTCCAGAATTATAATGTACATTCTCTCTCATAGCAGTTCAGTTATATTTTACATGAACATAGTATTTCTTGCCCAGTCTTGTACCATTTAGCATTTTAACCTGGAAACGGATTTGAATTTAAATCCTGTTGTGATGTTGAGAATACTGAATTCTAAACAGGACTGTAACTGATTTTTTTAAGCTTTGTTTGTTCCATTGTCTGCATTGACTCACCATTACACACATTAGACAAATACCCCACATTGTTACAAGGTGAGGAAGGCATATCGGAACGGGTGATATCTGAATGGGTGGATGAGATATAGCCTTATTAAAAATCACCATCAGCACAGCTACCATAATTAGTGTACCTATTATGAAAGCAGGTGGTATTTTTGCTAAATGAATACTTGAGGTTGTTTGCCGTATCTGCAGTGATTATGCTCAGTTACGGTTTCCATGGGAACAGTCATTCACAGAAGGAGGCAGACATAATGAAGGAATTTGCGTTGATATGTCAACATTTATAAAACATTCGTTTCTTATAATTGCAATTGTTGTTTTCTTTCATCTAATTACCGTTAACATATGGTGCGTAGTCACAGTACCTACAATTTTTTTATTTTTAAATTTAGTCTTCGTTTTGTCTCGGAATGGACTTTTTGCAGTTACGGCCCTGTTGATATGAGGGGCAGATTATAAACCCCGATTAAAAATTGGCAAAGCTGGGAATCCAAGACAGTAACTGGAATAATACTAGATTGAAATAAGAAAGTTTGTTTCTATGCAGACAGGGTGGTACAAATAGGAAAGAGGAGCGCTGCTCGTGGGATGTTGCCTAGCTCTATGTTATATCAGTTTTACACTCGCTATTTCTATCCGCTGAGTTGGGTCTTTTAAAGGTGCCCTTGTAACGGCATGGCTGTGTTACTGCACCATATAAATTGTTATTATTATAGGGACATGAGTTTGTTAAAGATCTGTGGCAAGGCATGTGACTGACATTGCCAACAAATGCAAGTGAACATGTTGAATTGAAAATACCAAATAAATGTCAAAAATAATTGTTGGCATTTTGAGTATCTGAATGTCTTATTTGTGTTTAGATTCTTTTGGTCAAATTTAGAACATGTTGTTTTTGGTAAATCACTTGGCACTTCATGTAGTTTTGGAGATCTTTCAAAGAAGATTTTGGTAGTGAGGCACATCGGCAAATAATTCATTACTATGTGGTAGGCTAACAATTTTACTGTCATGTTAAGCAGCTGTTGTTACTTTCTTGTTAGTATCACTTCTAAAGGCAGATCCGCAAAACTTCCAAATGTTCAAAACTCCATTTGCTGCATAAAAGCTTAATCAACTTCTCGAGTCTTTCTATGTCTCTTTACCACAAGCATGTGAAAACCATTCTCTTGTGGTTTGGTGCTGTCAGGTTTGGGCCTCGGGAGTGCCTCTGAATAGCTTCTCTTGAAGTTGCGCTGTAAAAATTCAAGATTATCATTACGACTGCTTTACAAGGACACTTTCATGTTGGCATGTTTTGTTTACTGTGAAGTAATTCTGTCCTGTAATTGACAGGTTTTAATTTAGCCTTTTAGTTACCCAAATAAATACATTTATCTGAGCCCATTTAACTCGTTAGCCATCAGCATGTACTAAAATGCATGGAATATATATATGTAGCTGGTCGTTAAAGGGTTATCTTGTAGCGTTGATTTCTGGGTCACTGCTTCAGGTTTTGGATGCTGTGTAGTTCAGTTTTGTTCTGTGAATTCTTTAAACCACCTCATGTCTAAAATGCATGTTTCACTTTGCTTACCTCCCATAGTCTTATTAAACTTCTCATTTCTTTGACCTCTTGGATTGTAACCTGACTTCTTTTATTCGGGTGCTCGATAGTTTAGACCAGAGGTAATTATTTTGCATTCTTAACACAGAAATTCAGATAAGGAAACGAATTCTAATAAATTTAAGACTTTGTAGAACAGTCTATGAATTCGCATTTTTTCCATGGATTTTATTTCAAAATCTGTCTGATTGTTTATATAGGTGAAGAATTATTATAATTTTGTGCACTGCCTGACCTAGTAAATGTAAATGCAAAGGTTTTCAAATGATTTACCAGCACTTGGCATGTATCCTTAGATGGTTTTCCACCTTAGGTGTTTTACTCTTAGTTGACCATACTGTTGTCAACTGAGAGGTGGGGGGATAAAACTTGCTGTTAAGGCAGAAAGTTGAGATTTCAGCTTGATTTGCATCTCCTAGCCAACTGGGTTTAATGAATGTACAATGTCAGAGTGAAGATCACTCTATGAAGGAGATGGTTGGACACTCGTGTTTCATTATATTGCTTAAACTTCATACCATTGCTGCCCCTGGATTATCTTAGGCTCTACTCTTCTACAATAATGGTGTATGTGTATACAGGGTGAGAGTTGTCATGGGTTGGTATTTCAACCCCCCATTCTTTCTTAGAGCCCCACAGTAAAGTCTGTTTTTTCACACCCCAATTCCAAGTGGATATTTCCACAATTCTTGCTCTGTATATATCTTTGTTTTATTAAAACCTGAATGACAAACTGCAGTCAGTTATAGTAGAGAGGAATAAAATAACATAAAAATGAGAGTTAACCAGAAGTTATCATATGTAAAGTACCGTAACCTAGGTGTATACAAGATAAGATGGCGGTTAAGATTTATCTTGAAATGACCATTGAGCATTATTATGATGGGGCTTATAACACTACGTATACAGCACCACGCTTACTACCTTGGAATAATTTGCCTGCTTTCTTCCAGTTGCGCAAGACCTATCTTTTTAGCTGTGGCTGGACTGGGAGCGCCTCTGAGAAGGCTTCTTGAAGGGACGCTATATAAGTTTTCAGAATGAATGAATGAATAACAAGAACTCTTAACAGCTTTCAAGACATTCCAAAAATGAAGGCAAAAAACAGAGAAAGGATGAGGTGCGGTTGGTGTCAGACAATTTTTTAAAATAATTACTGTAGTATAAAAGGAGCTATAGTAACCAATTTTTAGCTAGCAAATTGTTTCCTGAAGTAAAATATCACTGGTCAATATGGTCTGCACTAAGACCTAATGTTCCAGTAGGCCAATCTGGCAGGTAGGTAGTGGTTCTTCCACCAACCAAAGATTTCCATCAAATGCACTTCTGCTGGTCAACAGCAAGATAATAATAATCTTTTCTTTATTGAGCGCCTGCAAGACGCACTGCGCTTTACATTTACAAGTTATGCAGTAATCCTAATTAAACTTAACTACTAACTGAACAGACAGCTTTGCAATTACAACGGCGCTAATAGCAGCCTACAAAGCTAATCCGCCCAACGGGGGCTCGAACCTGCTACCTCTCGCACTCTTGGCCAGCGTGTTAACCATTACTCTACCGGGCCCCCCAAAAACACAAGTGATCAGCTGCCCTCCATTCATGTTTGGCTAGACCAGTTGAAACTCCCATATATATGGCCCAATCAGGGCTTAAAGTGTGCATGGACGATCATGGACGGCGTCCATGCACTTATTGGCGAGCACAGACTGGAAAGGCACTTCTTTTGGAGAGGTAAGGGGCGTCCAGGCACCTATTTTTCGACACTAGGCACTGGGCCCAATAAGTGTATGGCAACAATCATAACTGTTGAACCCCTTGCCATACTGCTCTCATAGTGACATTCTGCATTGCCATGGATTTGACTCGGGCTTGCCTCTCAGTTGGCAGTCAAACACACAAACCACCTCTCCAAGATTCAGACTAGCATCACAATTTGCAACAGTAGGCCTAATTTTACGCGGGTATACGGGGGAAAAACGGCATCGTATTCTCACCGCCGAAAACCAGGGTACACGCTGGTATACAGTATACTCACCTCACAAAGAGCGTGTGAGTATACGCATGAAAAAGGCAAAGAGTATTTAGGTGTATTTTTCATAAAATTCGGAACGAATGACTAAAAAAGGGTCGTCAGAAATTTCGTACAAAAAGTCGCGTTTTCTCCTAGTCAGGGTGTAGTCGCCTCAAAATTTACCAGTACAACCCTGATTAAAAATGTCTTAAATCTAAACCAGCATATTTGTACTTTGCAAACATGTTTAATCGTCAATCTTCATAGATATAATTCATGAATGAGTTTTTGTGTAATCTGTGAAATTTTGCCGACACCCTATGACCATGACGTTAGCAAGGAGTCTCCAGTCTCATAATAAGTCCTTGGTTGGAAATTGGAATCCTGGAGCGCGCGTTATTTAGTTTGATGTGTTCAAAATAAAAGAAATCGGACCATGAATTAAATGTAAATCTTATGTGTTTGAAAATAGAATTTATATCATCAAGGGAAATGTTACATACGAAATCTGGCATTCCGCGTCTTGTAAAGAAGCGAAATGCAGATGCGAGTTGCGTATCAAAGCCTTTGAACGAGAGGAACGATTGTATACACAGTAGCACCACGACAAATAACACGAAGACCACGAAGAGTAGGCATATTGAGGTGAATTTAGAAAACATCACTGACTCTTCTGAATCGTCTACTGCAGAGATGGCGTGTAAAACAATGATTGCTACAAGAGTGGCTAAGACCGGACATTTAGTAGTGGCAAGCAAGGACAGTCTACCGACGAATGTAGAAGTCGGAGGCAATTTTTCGGAATCATCAGCTGTACAGCCTGTGAGGCGGACCTTCGTGAGTGCCCTACCAGCATCGCGTGCAAAAAATGTCGCTGTTATTAGTGCATCGACTGATGTTAATAAGGTAGCAGACTGTAGGCTCAAAAGTCTTGCTGGTGGTCTTCCAAACCCTAAAAGTAAATCTTCGTTGAAAACTGTTACCATGCCTACGACTAGTGGACTGCTACAGCAAAATCTGCTCGGTTACAATCATGACAAACAAAATGGGTATGCTTTATGTATTGGTTTGTATTTTTTAGGTGTGACTGTGAGACCTGTGAGAAGGAATTTGAGAGTAAACCTGTTATTTGTTATAGCTCAGTAATGATGTCAATGATATGGATAACGACCACATAGTATATATCTGCTAGACTTTTAAATCATTTAGAATGTGTGTATGAAGCGAATGAAGTAGATTGGTCAGAAAATACCATACTTGCCACGGCTTGAAAAACCCAGCAGATTACTCGGTTGTGCTATCTTTCATGCCAAATTTTCAGCCACTTTCATCATACAACTACTTGTTTTGGCACAAGTTTAAACATAAATTTGTGTTGCAATTGATTTTTGAACAGATGTATTGTTGCAATCTATTCTATTTACAGACTTATACAGCAACCCTCACTGTCCTCACTGTGCAACCTAATAGAGACTCTCACAATAGGAAGAACCGTTAAAAAAGACAAGTCTCAGAGAATGGGCAGAAACAGTAGTGCCCCAGATAAGATCTCAGCACGAGTTTTAGCTGGAAGGTCATTCCACAGCAACTGCCCGCCAAAAAATGCATCGATAGGCATGATGCTGTGCTGTGGTAGTGTCTTAGACTGAGGTACTAGAAGGTCATAATGGTCTAAAGAGCAGATGGGACATCCAGAGGTATCCGAGATAGGCCATAACAGTCACCATCAGAACAGCACCCTTTTATAAAGCACAGATCTTTTCAAGAAGCCAGTCCAGAGTTGCCCCTGATTGGACAGTGCAAGGCTGCTTTCATTTGTCATGGAGGCACAACCTGTTATTAATTAGTATTATATGCAACACAGTGTAGAGAGCAGGAATACAGGTAGTTACCATAAATTTATTTAAGAGTTATTGATACTTATATTCAATTGCTGTTTGTTTAAATCAGAGACGAGAGGTCTGAAAATGGAAGTGACGAATCCTGTCCATCAACAATCAACCACGAAACAGCTCAGGTACATTGTTGGGGAAAGTGGCATAGATCTATGAAGTGCTTCAATTTCTTGTTCTGGTTTTAGATAAATTCTAAGTCAAATTAATCTGCTTGTTATTCTAACACTGCCTATTGTGGTTGACACAATTCCATGGCTTTTGTTTGTCAATTACTTGACGAAAGTTAGGAATGATTTTGCTTCATCTAAGTTTTCTAATGCACTTTTTGTGTAATCTGAATTGTCTAGAATAGAATTAATGGGATCGTGGATATGCTCTTGGTACAGTTGCTCTGCAGATATTGTTTAGAATTTTTTATGATATTTTCTACTTCTAATTTGTAAACTTTGGACTGAGTTGAGTTCTGTAAATTAATGATAACAGTAATGATAACAGTAATGATAACAGTAATGATGACAATAATTCATTTCAAACTGAAAAGCTGCATGCAGTATGATTACGTGAAATGGTAGGAACACATGATAACGAGTTAAAGAAGATTCAAAATCTTCTATAACTGTATGGCAGCCTGTTAACTGCTGATGAGTCCTACTGCTGCTCATTTTGCCATAGCCCCATAAGAAGTGGAAAGCAAGTGCGTACAGCAGCGGCGCCCGCAGACGTACGCACATAGGTAAGTGCGTACAGCGCGATGACCCAAAAGGTATGTTTTTGGGAAATTCTAGATTGATGACTAAAAAAAAAAAAAAAAAAAAAAAAAGGTCATCAGTTTTTTTGGCGGATAGAAAAGGTATGTTTTTGGGAAATTTTTGGTTGATGACTAAAAAAAAAAAGTCATCAGTTTTTTCGGCGGCCTAACGAAACTTTTTCCCTGTTCGCCCCTCCATCGAAAATTTCTGTGCGTACAAGAAAAAAATCCTGCGGGCGCCGCTGCTAGCAGGTCTCCTGTTCTTTGTGCCGGTGTATTACAAGTCAACCAGAGTCAAAGAGATGCCATAATGCTCAGCTGCTTGGTCTACAAAGAGATGCCATAATGCTCAGCTGCTTGGTCTACAAAGAGATGCCATAATGCTCGGCTGCTTGGTCTTCAAAGAGTTGCCATATGCTGCCTCAACCCAATTATTTGCAGTAGACTTACACTCTTGTTTTCTACAACCAGCTTCATTTGTGCTGCAGTACAACAAACTATGCTTCTAATAAAATAGCAATTTTGTATTTTCTTGCCTAGTCTGAGGCAAAGTCACTGAACGAATTGCTTCAACTGTTTACTAAAGAAACCGAAACCTTGGCCGAGTCACTGCACTAAGAGGTGAGAAAAGCAAGTAATCTAAGAATAGGAAATATTCTTCTGTGAGTTTTGTTTGTTTGTACTAAAGTGCGTTTCTCTATCTATCTATCTAAGGAATTTATATAGCACCCCTTTAAGATAACTACTCAGAGGCACTCCTGACCCAGGCAGGGCCAAAGAGGATAGTTTATAAAAAGAGTTCGACAATTCCCGCAGAATTGAATGCAGGCCAAAGACGAGGCTAATC
This sequence comes from Lumbricus terrestris, assembly GCA_949752735.1. NCBI lineage: Eukaryota > Metazoa > Annelida > Clitellata > Crassiclitellata > Lumbricidae > Lumbricus > Lumbricus terrestris. Next base: position 14,294,680 of record OX457047.1, on the reverse strand, counting down.
CAAATAGAGGGACCCGCAAACGGGAATGTCATAAATCTGTGCGATGGCTGCACATGCACGTGAAACCACAAAGTCACGTCTAGAGGCCGAGTACAGATTGCAGCGACCAGAGCAAGTCGTAGTTAAAGAGTTTGCGAAGATAGGCTGGTGCACTGCCCAGGACACGATGCGAGGCAATGGAGGAGACCCAATAATGGATGCGCTGCTGGACGGAGCCAGCGGAGGACATCTTGCATGTAAGCGGAGTTATGACCAAATTTATGGACACTGCCAATCAAACGAGCAGTCGTCCGCTGAACCTGCTCCAAGGATTGCAATTGAACTCCTGAGAGCACAAAGTAGAGGGAAGAGCAGAAGTCTTTTCGATTGACGTTGAAAGCATGAAGCAAGGTGGAAGCAGAAGACGAGGAGAGGGAACGGGAGACAACCTGTTGTCTGGCGCAGAAGATTGTAACTGGATCGAGTCAGCGACGTAATATGCTCCACTATCGACAGTAAGACAACTTCATCATATGAATGATTCGTGAGAGAACAAGATGCAACTAGACAACTGATATCTGCAGTAAAGAGAATACATATATTTATGCATAATATTAATATCCTAGCATGTCCTGTGTGACAACTACGGTATATCCTATTCCATACACAGCATCGGAATGCAAGTTTGGCAATTATACCTCTGCTGTGGAATTTGTTGCAGACTTTGCCTTTTGTCATGTGCTTTGTAGATTTTTTGCCAGATCAACCTTATGATGAAATGATGAGCAGTTTGACATCACGCTTCTTACACGATCTGCTAATGGACCTCCACTGCAACAGAAGAAGTCTTGTGTGACAATTGCATTTTGATTGATCAGCATTCTATGTGATAAAGGATGTAGAGTGGACATAGAATGGTTGCAGCTTGAAAAGGTTTGGTAAATATGAACTGAACAGCAAAATTTGTAATTCGTTTCATGCTTGTCTTTGACAACTCATATAAGTAATATGTGCCTTAGCACATATTCTTTGTACTTTAAAAGAGCCATGATTTTACACTGCTTTTGTATGTATTAAATTTTGTGCACCATGGTTGGACGTGATCTTCTAATGTTTTGTTTTACATCAGGAGAGTATAAGTTGTCCAGTTTTAAACAAGTCAGTGATTTTTACATGGTATATGTGCTAGTTGCACAGAATTCTATAAATATTTTACAGGAATTCAATGGTAAATAGAAATGTTGGAAAATTAACAGATTCGTCTGGATCAAATAACTTACAAGATAGTCGGGTACAAATGTCACATGTCAGCACATTTTGCTTATAATATAATTTTATATGGAAAAAATTAAACAGATTTTAGATACTGTTGTATATAGCTTTGGTTATTTCACATGGAAGGGTCCTAGAGGCAGAGGCTTAGAGAGAACAAAAGGATGGTTCCTCAAAATTTGTGGTGGGGACAGAGCTGCTTTTATCACCCAAATATTTTATAAATATCATAAAGTTCTACATAAATTTCTCCTATCTGTCCACTGTTTATCCATAACTAGCTGAATTACCCGGCGTTGCCCGGGAAATTTCGATATTTGGTCCACAGCCACGCTGACCCCGTTCCCACTTAACCTTTCTCACCCCACCTTCTTCCATCGGCCCCAACCCGGTCCCAGCCTGAGGTGCCTGGCATTGTCGGTGAAATGTAGATTTTTCGCCCCAACCCAGCTCCCATTGCAACCGACCCTGCAGGGCGGGTTCGTCACCCTCCGTTGTGGCCAGCATTTGCCGGCGAATTTTGGTTCTTTTGCCTAAACCCGTCCGCCCTAAATACCGTACTGTCCAGATGGCCTGTATACGTACGACGACACGTTACTATATTAATTACCGGTATCCATTGTCATTGTCTTGCGATCAACCGTTCATAATATTATTATCAGTGTTATTAGTATAATTTAGCGAAAGCGCGCGCTATAAAATCGGCCGCCTAAAGCGAAGTAAAGAAGTGATGACGTCATAAATCTATGGGTTCTTTGAAAGCGATCCGGCGACCAATCTTAAATACTGCATTATATTAGCTTTCGTCGGATTATTAAAAATTAAATGTTTCAAATTCGGCAAAGGTAAGATTTTTGGATCGCGAACCCCCCCTATATTTGTTAATGGGTCCTAAAAAGTATTTTTGTAAATATTGGGAAAAATCGGTCGGGCGGATAAGAAGAAAATTGTTCGCAAACATTGGAAAAGTTTCGCCTTTATAGTTTTAGATGAGCAATTTTTTTAAGATGACAGTTTAAACTGCTACTGGTACAGTGTGCAAATTGAACAATTTAAAGAAAGGATGGGTGACATTTATTGAAGTTTCAATGGCAATATAATGTGACCATCATTATTGGCAAGTAACAAGAAAAACACATGCCAGTAATTATGGCTTTCATGACATGGAAAATTATGGTCATCCCTTGTGAAAATGTTTGTGGACCCTAACATTTTATTTTAGTCATGCCATGACCAATGCTGACAGTTGCACTAGAGCTGTGAAGTACATGTATGTATAGACTGAGAAATTGAAGGGGATGTACCTTTAATATTAAATTAACTAAATATTTCTGTTAAAATAAAATAATCATTGTTCTAACTTTCTGTTTTTGTATGATGTTATAATTTTCTAATACTGGTGAACAGCACGAAATATCAGCCAAAAACTGCATTGCAATTTTGTAAAACTGTGAGAGGATGGGGTTTTGCTTGTTGGTTGAAGTGAATAATATGCGACCCATCTGACTAAAAGCAGGCTGATGTTGCAACAGATGCTTCTGAGATGACCAAAATGTGATAAAAACTAATTTTTTTCAATATTTGGTTTTTGACAGAAAAGGATAAATAAATATGTTTTAACTCTTTCCCGCTGGACCGGGTCGTGGGTGACCCGATAAATCCAATAGGTATCGGAACAATTCCGGCGGGAATGGGTTAAACATATTAATTAAAAAAACAATGTGTGAAGAAAATTTGATTTTTAATTATATTTTACATGATTTTGAAGTGGCTACTGTTTAAATAATTCAATGACTTTCCCATAAATTTTCCACTTTCTCTCTCGCCATTCAATATAAGGCTAGCAATTTCTAGCATAACAAATGAGGCATGAGCAAAAAGCCCAGATTTCATTCTAGCCTGTTATGCAGTCTGTTACTTGTTGCAAATTTATTTAATTTAATCCTGAACATGGTTGCTAAAGACATTTTGTATTCCAAAGTCATAGAATTTAACTTTAAATGCATTTTTCTGAGAATTGTAATTCAAGTAGTTGAGCCACATTTTTACTCAAAATTTGGACAGGAACATGATAGAATAAGATTTTTTCAATTTTATTGTTCCTAAACAATCGAACACAAGACAATTATTACACAGTTGAAAACAAGAAACAAAATAAAAAAACTGATCACAGTGATCAGTTATAAAGATATGTCATGGAAACAATGGGCACCCTTGAAGGGAAAAATCCTGCAAGATAGGGCCCTAAGTGTAAGATAATCCCTGTAAGATGCTGGGAGATCAATGATTACTTGTTGGAAAAACAGTAATAAACAATGTAATTTAAAAAAAAGAACAAAATGAAACGACAATTTCTGTAATACTAGATATCATTTTTTGCTATGCGTGCTTGGATTGTTTAAAGTGGGATAAGGGCTTGACAGTTCTAAGGGTTCCCGGTAAGTTATTTCAAACTAGTGTACGACGTATGTACAATTGTACATGAATTCGATTAAGGTCCAAAAATAGAGGCTTTGTATTAGCATTGTATGGTGACTTTGTAATGACTCTTATAGCTTCCTTTTGAAGTGTTGTAAGACTGTGTAAGTGGGTGTCATAAGTGGAAGTCCAGATAAAGTTGCAGTACGTTATAAATTCTAAATAACAAGCGATCCTGAGATTCTAACTTCATGTGGTGACTAGTTGCTGTTGTTCCATATGTAATTCTCTTGAGCAACGTAAACACTTATTAGTAGGTACAGCAAAACTTTGTTATATCGAAGCTGACAATTTGATATATCTGATTTAGAAAAACATGAATTAAAATGATACAGATATTTACATCAAGCTTCATCTGGCTCTACACATATAGAAGTGTACACTGTACAGGTTTTTGTATGGTCAGATATAGCCTTGATCCTGCTTGGCAACCACTGCTCATTTGAATGGGAGCCATGCCTTTAAAAGTCCCTGTGTACGGACTGTGCTAGCCCAATCTCTGAAATCGCTACCAGTATGGGAGCCAGCAAGCACCCTGATGCTCAGAGGCATCTTTCTGTCTTTCTGGTTTCCTGGCATTCTAGACACCACCTTATAACAACTACCCTTTCAGCGCAACTGGCATCGGTATCACTGTGGCCAAATGCTTAGCCTCAATTGACTGACCAAACATACCTGTGCAATGTGCATGCCTTCATCCCATAACCATTGAGCAAACCAAGCATCTGATATAACTATATTCATCAGTCGGCTACAATTAAGCTGTGATAGAGTTGACCTAGTTGGCATAGAACTCCTATCACATTGCAGAGTGGCTGTAACTTCAATATATATATGTCAATTTACAGTTTGACACGTACCTTGGAACACCTGTGCAACAACCAGGCTCAATAAAACATAGCTTTATATTTGTACCATTTGCTTTGGATGTGGCCGAACCTTTGACTTGTTCAAATATATCACCAGAGGTTTGAAATGCTGAAATTTTACTGTAAGTCTTTAGCACAACTACAACAACATGCTAGGGTCTCCACAGCTTTCACAAAGTACGATTAATACTGCTATCACTGTTAACGAAAAACAAATGTTGCAATGTGCAATCTGTGCTAGACCACAAAATGTTTTGTACATGAAAATGACAACTTAAAATTGGACCTCTTCAATGTACATGCATTCGTCTGCAGGCACGTCTGTTTTCAAAATTGTATTAGCATTTCAATTTTGCGACATTTGTTTTGCATCGAAAAGCGAATCAAGGTTAGCAGTTGAAACTTGTGCAACATTTTAGTTACCTAAAGGCACTATACAAATACTGAGATGATACACTACATGCCAGCGTACAGCATATATTCTAAAAGAAATAATGACAATGACTAAACAAATAAATTATAACTAGAATAATAAGTTCTTGGAAATATTTGAATGGACATTAATGCAATGAAATTATCGCAATCAGTAGAAATACACTTTGAGTGGGATTTTTCTACAAACTTTGAGTGGGATTTTTCTATAAACCTGGAGTGGGATTTTTCTACAAACTTTGAGTGGGATTTTTCTATAAACCTTGAGTGGGATTTTTTCTACAAACTTTGAGTGGGAGTTTTCTACAAACTTGGAGTGGGATTTTTCTATAAACCTTGAGTGGGATTTTTCTACAAACTTTAAGTGGGATTTTTCTACAAACTTTGAGTCGGATTTTTCTACAAACCTTGAGTGGGATTTTTCTACAAACCTTCAGTGGGACTTTTCTATAAACCTTGAGTGGGATTTTTCTACATGTGCTGCATTACAATTTATTTCTCTCTCTACTGTCTGTGATGCCTGTGCATCGATGTTTCACTGTTTGTCACGTACATTTGTTGGTCATGTTGCCTGATTGGATTTCGTGCTTCAACTGCATTTTGCTCTGCTCTCATTTCTGTCTTTCTGTCTATCGTTTGCTCATCTCGCGTTCGATGTTTGTGCGATTTCGTCACTTTCTTATCATGAACTGTTTGGCCTAATGTTGTCGAATCATCTGCTTCCTGGCTTGCTGCTGGTCCACTTGCGTGACGTGATCGCCTGTCCGTGGATGTTGGCTTAGTTGGGCTGAGGTCGCGCAGACAGTGAGATGGGATAACACCGTGACGTCCATTTCGTTCGGTATAAAGAAAACCGTTTTTATCTGGTTCGCCATAGACGAGCACCACATCACCAGCTTTACACGACAGCTCAACCTATCACAAAGCCAAAGCAGATAAATGAATATGGCAACATGATTCATTCACATGATTCATTCACACGATTCACTCACGTGATTCATTCACATGATTCACTCACATGATTCATTCGCAGACTCAACTTATTACAAGAAGCGTGAATTCCTAAAACTACTGCAATCATAGTTTGCTTGGTTTGGACTTAAAACAGTCAAAAAGATCGACTGTCATAGTTTATATTGTCTTGTATAATCAGTATGTGGATGTGCATCTTAGGTTTGGTCCTCAACTGACTGATCTTCAAGATGGGCACTTCAGCATGGGACAAGATTTTCAGGTTTGATTGTCACTGTAGAGTAACAATTACTTTAAGAATCAGAGATAACAGGATTGTGCAGACAATTGACAATGTTGATATACAATTAGTTTGTAAGTGACACTTTGGTAGAAAATTTAGTTTACCAATGGCTATTGGTACATAAATTAGCATGCAATGTATAGTTAAGTGACAATTTGGTGACAATTAAGTGACAAAGTGGGGCGTGGTGGACTGGTGGCGTCGTTGCCTTGAAGCTGGAAGGTTCGAGGTTTGAATCGACCTCAAGTTGCCGCGTAGGGACGTGAAACAGTAAACAACAGGAACGTCATCATGGACGCCATCTTTAGCGTTTGCAGCATGACAGAACGCATGAAAACACGCTGAAATAATCCCGAAAATTCAATAATAGTCTAGGAAAGACACCAACGTAAACTCCTGAAGTAATAATACAACTTTTAGACTAACTGCTAAGTAGATTGTAAAAACTGAATCGCAGAAAACAACGATTATTAGATAAAGCTGTGATGGGCTGGAGTTTACACGCCTCCACTCACTACTATAGCATCTTTTGTCCATTCAGGTAATTCCTGCAACTCCAAACCATTTTGAAATAGTAATTTTTCGTGTAAAACAAGTGTTCAGATGAAAGCAGATGGGACAAAATATCGTTTAGTACAGAATGAAAGCTTGGTGCTTCCAGAGTATCATTATTATGCTCAGCTAAAACACCTGCACCTGATGATCGCAGGAAACAAGGACTGTAAGGTATTAGTAGTGACTGAGGGTAGAGAGGTGTGCAGGTGCTGAAGGATTTACATGTCAAACAGGCCAATTTAATGTGCAGTGGTCTTATGATGACATTTCTGATTATGTCACATCAGACAATACTGTAGATGACACGCCAGCTAATTCCACATTAGGGGTCATTGCATAATTACGTAACGCTGAAAATGACCGTTTTCGACCCACCCACCCACCCTGTAACGCTTCGTAACGTTGCCCTTGACCCACCCACCCACCCTCCCCAGCGTTACGTAACGATTGTTTAAAAAATCAGTTGAGATATAGGTCTATTATTGACCTATGTGAGCGCGTAATTATATTCATATTTTCATAGTGAATTTAACAGAGCCCAGTATGTGAATTATATGCTAATTTAACAGTAAAAAAGGCTTAAAATACACACAATGTTTTATTTATATAATCAACAGTCATGCGTGAACTGCAATTTTCTTCAATTATACCGCAAGAATAAAATTTTACACTGCTGAAAAGTTTCACAGACTAAATGGCCCATTTACAATTAATCAAAATTAAGATGAATTAATTATTTGCTTAGTCTGGGCACTTCGATAATTATTTTAGAAATATTGCCGAGTTTTGTTGAGCATTAGACGTCTAATTTTAAATGTTTGAGATCGTGTCCACTAAGTAAAACATGCTTCAAAGTGATTCTTTCGATGTCATGAATTCAAGGAGAATTAGGCCTACCACGTTGTCCCGTTGGTAAAATTATCACAGATCCAAACAATTCGAACAGCGGTTTCCGGTTTGCACAATGGGAGAACAGAATTGAGCTTGCATGTAACTATTGGTTATACAGCCCAATCTTATTAAGATAAAAAGACCCACTTCCTTTAAGTTTTAAATCAATGTTACGAAGTTTAAACTTCGATCACATCATATCTAAAGTATCATTCGATGGTAATTTAATATTGATTACTAAATTTGTTTATGGCGTTACATAACGTTCAGCTCGCCCCACCCACCCACGTAACGTTTCGTAACGTTTCCAGTGACCCCACCCACCCACCCTCGAGCGTTACGTAATTATGCAATGACCCCTTACATGTAGATATGCATTTGTGTCAAGGGTTCCATGCATGGTGAGCAATGGGAATGCTAGCCAAGAAATTTGAGAGCAGTGGAAATGCCGTGCGTTCTCACCCATTTTAAACCTAGTGGGGCGCGGTGGTGCAGTGGTGGCGTCGTTGCCTTGAAGCCGGAAGGTTTGAGGTTTGAATCCACCTCAAGTCGCCGCGTAGGGACCTTGGGCAAGTCCTTCACTCGCAATTGCTCACCGCTTCGGAGTGAAACTCCGATGCAGTGTCCGCTCTGCAGTCGGGAGCGCCTCTGAGTAGGGAGAGATCTTGAAGGGGCGCTATAACAAGTGCACATACATACATACACATACATACAAACCGTGACTTGTGTTAAGCATAGCAGAGATGCTGACCTTATTGCTGCCACTTGTTGAGACATGTTGAGCATCATAGCCATATAAGGCAAGCATTGGACGAGGAGGAGGAGGAGGAGCTGTAGACGACATTACATCAACTGACTCTGTGTGAGTCTGAGTTTTGTTGACTGCTGTAAAACATAGACAACAACAACAATCAGACTTTGTTTACAAAATTAACATTTTATTATAGCTCACTTACAATGATCATCTGAAATTTCTTAGTGCATTCTTAAATACACATCCCAGCTTTCACTATTCAGCTATTCATATCAACAAATGCTTTCCCATAAAACGTAGATTTAATTTCCAAACTTACTCAGAGACACACCAGCTTATTCACTGCTGCTGTATATATATATATATATTATATACATATATAACATTTATATAAATCATAAAGTTCACAGTATTTAATTAGGCTGAGCATGTCCATCCAGCAGCTTATCATTTCTACATAATCTGTCGATCAGTAATTAATCGTTCCTGACGTATTCAATATTCACAGAAATATCAGCTGATATCAAAACACGACGATGACCAATCCAACGAATCCGTATTAATGTCTATGCCATAATTTAAGTCTATTTCATATGCATTGGCATCATCATCATTGTGATTGTGGTGTCTGTGATTTGCTCACCAACTGTGAGTGCATGAGACCATCATCATAGATTGACCAAATTGCAGCCAATTAACCTGTGCCATTAGTTGATGCCTTGTTCATTAAAAACCCATGGGATGATCGAAGCTACTAATGACAGTAGCAGCATTTGAAGTGCAAACATGTCATGCATGCTCCATTATTACACAAGTACAGTGCAAAATGGATATTGGATTAGATGAAAGGCAGAACCAGAGTCAAATTTCATCGTATTAACCGGAGGTCATATTGGCCCTTAGGCAAAGGTGAATGTGGCATGCATTCCAGAAATGTGCTAAGGTTGCATGTTAAATGTGCCTCATGTAGAGTAATCAAGGATATCATCAACAGAGATGTGTTTGATGTGCTACCAGAGGCAAATGACACGCAATGCAAGTATGAATAATTATACATTACGATTAAAAACAGACTGGAATTGATATTTGAAGGTTTTTCCACTGAAAAATGACTCGGCAAGGACTTTACGTAGAATAACATTTTACAATATTACACATAACAGGCCATAGTTTGCAATAAACCGAATATAGTATGTTATAGAAAAAGGACCTACCCCTGTTTGTCTTGGTAATCTAGCACATATTCGTAAGTTAATGTTCATAATCATGTGTATCATAAGATGTGCTGCACGATAGTGCTACAAATTAAATGATGTTTTTTCTAGTGTTTGTATTATTTTGCTGTTGTAATAAAAAAAAATTGACAGTGGATTTACATAGAATTAGTTTTCGACATCAACAACAGAACTAAAAAAGCTGAATGTCGTTTTATGATCGATCGTAAAATGCAGACTACACAAACAAATCGGATATTACAGATCATCACAAAGAGCATTCGTGAATATTCCTGCACCAACCAGTGTCTACTACTAGAGCAAAAAGACATAGAGTAAACAGCTAAAAAGTTTCACCAGATTGGAACAATTAGAACAGTGATTCCCAACCTGTGTGCCGCGAAAACTTTGCAAATGTGCCGCGGGAAAAATTCTAATATGTTGTTAATTAATAATGATTCCAAACAAAACAACCGAAAACATGATCACTGCAACATCAAAACTTAAGTCAGTTGGTCTTAATCTCTCACACTGCAGCAGGTTAAGATCTCCAAAGGGAGATCTTGATTGTTTTCCCATGGTCAATGAATCTCAGTTGAAAAAGAAAATTGCACCTGAAATACTAAACACATTGATTGGCCTACAACCAGCAGTCAGTACAGCATTACTTAACTTCGCTTGCAATCGACAATTTTGACTGGGTAATCAGTCTATTCGTAGCGGCGAAACAGCAAATTTTACGACCAAGGATACTACTCACTTATTTATGAAATGACAAATTTTAGCAGTCAAAATTTTCCTAGCAGAGTTTGAATGAATTTTGGCTTTCCATCTAGAAATCATATTCTTCGATCAGTTCAAGAGCAGTCAAAATTCTTTTGCCATTTGCATCTTCGAGGTTTTGTGAATTTAGATTTTTAGCCTGAACTGAAATCAAGTGTAAAAAGATGGAGAGACTTCTTAGAATCGACGATGAAATGCGAGTATGATTGTCGTCTAAGGAGCTTCATTTCAATTTGATCAGCCAACTGACTCACTAGAGTAGGCTATTATTAGACAATGAGAACATTACAATTAGAATATTATTAAATAATAATGACACATAGATTAAAAAAATGGTAATTGTTATTATTAAGTGTGCCGCGAAAATGTTTATTCTTTCTTAGTGTGCCGCAGGCCAAAAAAGGTTGGGAATCACTGAATTAGAAGCTTCTTGGGCCGAGGTGCAGGGCAGACTTGATTTAAGCAGATACTTATGGTTTTGACTTGTTGACAGATTCAATAGTTTTGACTTGTTAGAATAGGCTGGTTGTAACAGCAACTGTAGAGTTAAATCAAATATGGCTACGAATTAGATGAGACCGGTCATGTATCGCTTTAGCCCAAATACAGTAGGAGCAAAGATGCTGGAGAAACTGATCAAATAACGGCGTAAAAGTCTACTTTCTATTATACACAGGCATTGATGTGGTGACTGTTAAGCATGACATCAATTGTCACATGCCATTTCAAATTGTAATGTCAGCCATGGAAAAGATTGTGCTCTTGTCTTCTTATCGGTTTCGTCTTACAACAATAATATCGCTTTAAATGCATTGACAATGAGCCAATGGACGAAGCTTTTATTTCATGCTAAACAATATTTTGTCCATTTTTGTCTTAATAGTTTTGCACAGTAGTGACATTCTATGAAAGATTGAAGATGTCAAATTATTAGAAGCGCAAAGCTGGACCTTTCCACAAGCTGTAGCTGTTGCACATCAGTCAAAATTATTTCATCTGATCCGAAGGACTTTACACCAAGTCATACTCACATGAATTACTTCACTTTCATAATAAGTACCATTTCGTCTCATCAGTGCGGTCTTAAAACAAAAATTTTAACTTAAAATGCATTTGACACTGGAGCAAGCCAAGCTTTCATTTTGGCACCAAGATATAATTTTTTCTATTTGTTTTCATCTTAAGTGTTTTGCACTACCGGTATATTTCTATAAAGAAATCAGAAGTCAATCTGTGATGAATAAGTAAGTTGCACCAGAGGGGTAAAAAATTTCTCGAATCAAGCATAGAAACCAACAGAATGCATGGTACAATCTGGTGCCTAAAGCAGCTGAAATAATCTGGTGCCTAAAGCAGCTGAAATAATCTGGTGCCTAAAGCAGCTTTTTTGACTGCTGCTTTAGAAGTTTGACATTACAATTAAAACTGGACAGTGAATTCCAAAGCTTTGACCAGCGGCTAAGGATGTCCAAGAGTTTATATCTTGCAGCAATGATCAGACTAGATGAGAATCTGCTGTACCCTGTTTTGAATGCCTGTGCTTTCCAGAAGGTGCAATTGTCCTTGGCTGGCTGTCTGACTGCGCTGCATCTGCACTTCCAGCACCAGTGCCAATGAACGATGATCGACTGGCTGCAGGCGGCGGGTCCTGCAACATGTGCGTTGCCACTGATGGGTCGTCAACCTCTGAGATCATGTTGCTTGGCACAAGACCTCGTAACCCACCTGCCTCTCCAACGTAGAAACCATCTGAGTCTTTGTCTCGAATGATCTGCTCACATTAACAAAAAATATAACACTGACAACAATTGATGTCTGATATTGATGAAAGTAAAAAGAGACGAGATTTGCATTGAACAATATCGATGAATATTTGGTTGGTACTAACTAAAAGAAGTTGCAAATGAATTTGAATGTTACTTAGGGTTTGGGAAAATGATTAATTAAGCAATAACTACACTGAAGTCTAAGTCTAATGACTGTATTCCACACGTCAATAATTTTTCTCACAACAGCAATTTCATTTTAAAATCAAATCATGCCAAGCCAAGTTAAATTACTTAAACTAATTTTCAGTACATCAATAAATGCCATCTATGTAATAAACTTGAGACAACGGTGGAATGTGTATTGTTTAGCAAAATAAGAATTCTAGGCAGAAGAGATATGAGAGGACCATATCAGAGAACATCAGCTTAGCTCATGTTAGGACATTTTTGCTGGTTTTCGAGACGATTTAACAGCTAAGTGAATTACATATGGGGAGCAGATCTGCATGTTATTTGCAAATGCATGACTAGGGGATTGAAGAGCCACATATGTAAGAAAAAGTGATGGTCCATGAAAATAATCCTCCGGGAACCACATAATATAGTACTGGGAGAGGAAAGGCCAAGATGTTTAATGTTGCCTTACATTGTGCACGATTGGAACTCACACTTAAAACTGATTAACCAGAACTGGACTGGACTAGTTAGTCGACAGCTACTGTGTAGAAGAATGACATCATCTACATCATACATGCAAAAAGCAGAAAAAAAGTAAGAAAGGTAATGACAGCAGATGTTAGCATTTCATTTGGGACAAAGATGAAAAAACCATTTCTGTGGATGATGCAAGGACTTTTATGATGTAAACTGTACTTCACGTTTGCTACGTTACTTTTATTTGTTATTACATGGTATGCCAGCGAATGATTTGAATTTGAATCAAGCCACGATGCATTGTAAAGGTGAAAATCCATACTACATCCCTGGATGTATTTGATCAACACTGTTCAGAGTTGAATCAGAAGTCCTCAGAAGCTGATCAGCAGCACAGGCTGCATGGATATTATCTGCCAATACTAGTGACTCAAGTCAAATGCACAGGACAGCAAGGTTAAAAAGGAGTTTACTTTTATGGCAACGTATGGAAGGCTTGCACTACTGCAAATGTATAGAGCAACAATGATGAGAAGAATGATGAGAACAATGATAAGAAGAATGATAAGAACAATGATGAGAAGAATGATGAGAAGAATGATAAGAACAATGATGAGAAGAATGATAAGAATGATGAGAAGAATGATGAGAAGAATGATGAGAAGAACAATGATGAGAACAATGATGAGAACAATAGAGTGCTCAACACAGATCTGGAAACTATTCACCTTGATAAGCTGTCCTTCCTTAAACGGTAATTCCTCATCAATACCATCTGGATTTGGAGACATCGTCGCCGGATCATAGTTGAACAGCGCTATAAATATTCTAGCTTTGCTATTCACTGTCTTTCCTCCTCTAACGTCATTACTCGAAACCCTGCTACTGACTCGATTTGAGTCAACCCTCTTTGTTCCAGCATCTATTTGGTTGTACACATCACCACACTCTTCAGCTAAACTGTGATCACGTCTGCTGCTGCTGCTGCTGACGCCACAATTCACGACTCTCTGGCGATCCGTCTTTCTGCCACTTGGAGCAGCGGAGTTTTGGGTAAAGTTAGTCGAAGTTGATGACTGATGGTGGGCAATTGTATTTGAATGAGCATTGTTTGGACTGTTTATGTCTCTGCGTCCAATCGTATTTGAATGAGCATTGTTTGGACTGTTTATGTCTCTGCGTTGTTCCATCGGTTCTTCAATATCAACATCAAAACTGGAATCAGAGAAGCTGCCATTATTGTTGTCTTTCGTGACCTCTGGAGAACAAATAAAGCAAACAGTATCTTGACAGGTCATCGTCAAACATCAAAGACAATACGAAAACAACATAAATGTTTAGAATGAAAAATGTAGGCTTATTCTTTAAAATGCATGCACAAAAGCATGTTCAGATGAATACCTGTATATCAGGCAAAAATTAATACTGCAATTTCAAATGAAAGCTTTGCTAGTTTTACGGAGTGCTGGTATAAACCACCAGAATAATCAGAAATACAGACAGTCAGCTGGCATCGTTACAAAATTGGCATCTTATTATAAGACAGAAAACCACCTGCTCATTGTCACTGTATTCTGCTAACGTACAATATGTCTTATGGAAGTGAACTAACCGATGAGCGGAAGAGTTCCATAGGCGGCTGGAGCCATTCCAGTTGATTGCGTGGTCTGTGTTATTGGCCTCGTCTTTCCACTTGCGTTGGTTGGCATCGCTTCATAGCTTCCGAATCCACCTGCAGCCAACTCGTCAGCGTGACACTTCATCTCAAGAGGACTGAGCTGCTGAGCACTGAAACCTGACTCAACCAATCCTGGACCAACAACAACGGATCCAACTCGACAGCTGTCACGCACGACTGCTCGCTTATCAGTGCATAGTGCTGTAGTCATGGCAACTGAGCCGCCTGTCCTCTGCTGGGATGCAGGTGTGACGACGGTAGGTGTCTGGGTTGGTCTTGATGGCAGCTGCAGACCAGTTGTCTTCTCTGATCCCACAATGATCTCTTCCACAACGAAGACAGGAGTAGAGCTCGGCAGAGGATCCACTGCTTGCGTTGATCGACATGATGACGCAGGACAAATTGCATCAATCTAAATCAAACACATATGCATTGCATATACATATGCACTGCATATACATATGCATTGCATATACATAATTACATATGCATTGCATAATACATATGCATTGCATATACATAATTACATATGCATTGCATATACATAATTACATATGCATTGCATATACA
Source organism: Lumbricus terrestris (assembly GCA_949752735.1). Classification (NCBI taxonomy): domain Eukaryota; kingdom Metazoa; phylum Annelida; class Clitellata; order Crassiclitellata; family Lumbricidae; genus Lumbricus; species Lumbricus terrestris. The sequence goes on along the minus strand of OX457047.1, from coordinate 14,279,527 downwards.
TAATTACATATGCATTGCATAATACATAATTACATATGCACTGCATATACATAATTACATATGCATTGCATATACATAATTACATATGCATTGCATATACATAATTACATATGCATTGCATATACATAATTACATATGCATTGCATACACATAATTACATATGCATTGCATATACATTGCATAATACATATGCATTGCATACACATAATTACATATGCATTGCATATACATAATTACATATGCACTGCATATACATTGCATAATACATATGCATTGCATATACATAATTACATATGCATTGCATATACATTGCATAATACATATGCATTGCATACACATAATTACATATGCATTGCATATACATAATTACATATGCACTGCATATACATAATTACATATGCATTGCATATACATAATTACATATGCATTGCATATACATTGCATAATACATATGCATTGCATATACATAATTACATATGCATTGCATATACATTGCATAATACATATGCATTGCATACACATAATTACATATGCATTGCATATACATAATTACATATGCACTGCATATACATAATTACATATGCATTGCATATACATAATTACATATGCATTGCATATACATAATTACATATGCATTGCATAATACATAATTACATATGCATTGCATATACATAATTACATATGCATTGCATATACATTGCATAATACATATGCATTGCATACACATAATTACATATGCATTGCATATACATAATTACATATGCATTGCATATACATTGCATAATACATATGCATTGCATACACATAATTACATATGCATTGCATATACATAATTACATATGCACTGCATATACATAATTACATATGCATTGCATATACATAATTACATATGCATTGCATATACATTGCATAATACATATGCATTGCATACACATAATTACATATGCATTGCATATACATAATTACATATGCACTGCATATACATAATTACATATACATAATTATGTATATGCATTGCATATACATAATTACATATGCATTGCATATACATTGCATAATACATATGCATTGCATACACATAATTACATATGCACTGCATATACATAATTACATATGCATTGCATATACATAATTACATATGCATTGCATATACATAATTACATATGCATTGCATATACATAATTACATATGCACTGCATATACATAATTACATATGCATTGCATATACATAATTACATATGCATTGCATATACATAATTACATATGCACTGCATATACATAATTACATATGCATTGCATATACATAATTACATATGCATTGCATATACATAATTACATATGCATTGCATATACATAATTACATATGCATTGCATATACATAATTACATATGCATTGCATATACATAATTACATATGCACTGCATATACATAATTACATATGCATTGCATATACATAATTACATATGCACTGCATATACATAATTACATATGCATTGCATATACATAATTACATATGCATTGCATATACATTGCATAATACATATGCATTGCATACACATAATTACATATGCATTGCATATACATAATTACATATGCACTGCATATACATAATTACATATGCATTGCATATACATAATTACATATGCATTGCATATACATTGCATAATACATATGCATTGCATATACATAATTACATATGCACTGCATATACATAATTACATATGCATTGCATATACATAATTACATATGCATTGCATATACATAATTACATATGCATTGCATATACATAATTACATATGCATTGCATAATACATAATTACATATGCATTGCATATACATAATTACATATGCATTGCATATACATAATTACATATGCATTGCATATACATAATTACATATGCATTGCATATACATAATTACATATGCATTGCATATACATAATTACATATGCATTGCATAATACATAATTACATATGCATTGCATACACATAATTACATATGCAGTGCATATACATTATTACATATGCACTGCATATACATAATTACATATGCATTGCATATACATAATTACATATGCATTGCATATACATAATTACATATGCATTGCATATACATAATTACATATGCATTGCATATACATTGCATAATACATATGCATTGCATACACATAATTACATATGCATTGCATAATACATAATTACATATGCATTGCATATACATAATTACATATGCATTGCATATACATAATTACATATGCATTGCATATACATTGCATAATTACATATGCATTGCATATACATAATTACATATGCATTGCATAATACATAATTACATATGCATTGCATATACATAATTACATATGCATTGCATAATACATAATTACATATGCATTGCATATACATAATTACATATGCATTGCATATACATAATTACATATGCATTGCATATACATAATTACATATGCATTGCATATACATAATTACATATGCATTGCATAATACATAATTACATATGCATTGCATATACATAATTACATATGCATTGCATAATACATAATTACATATGCATTGCATATACATAATTACATATGCATTGCATATACATAATTACATATGCATTGCATATACATTGCATAATACATATGCATTACATATACATAATTACATATGCATTGCATATACATAATTACATATGCATTGCATATACATAATTACATATGCATTGCATATACATAATTACATATGCATTGCATATACATTGCATAATACATATGCATTACATATACATAATTACATATGCATTGCATATACATAATTACATATGCATTGCATATACATAATTACATATGCATTGCATATACATTGCATAATACATATGCATTACATATACATAATTACATATGCATTGCATATACATAATTACATATGCATTGCATAATACATAATTACATATGCATTGCATATACATAATTACATATGCATTGCATTTACATAATTACATATGCATTGCATATACATAATTACATATGCATTGCATATACATAATTACATATGCATTGCATATACATAATTACATATGCATTGCATATACATTGCATAATACATATGCATTACATATACATAATTACATATGCATTGCATATACATAATTACATATGCATTGCATATACATAATTACATATGCATTGCATATACATAATTACATATGCATTGCATATACATATGCAATGCATTTAGTCAGAAACACCATAGGCGTATAATTATGGTCTAATGCAGAGGTTTTAATCTACTCTGAACTACACACATTGCTTTTTGAAAATTAAGATTAAATTCTTTGGCAAAAGTAATTAATTTCTCTAATCATCTCATTCTCTAATCCTCTCATTCTCTGACTTAACAATCCACTTCAGGATGTTAGCGATACTTCAAAAATATATTGTCAGTAACAATAACATTATGTGTTCACTAATTCAAACTGGCAAGTATGCAGTAAGCTAATATTCTGATATAATAGTAACAGTAGGTTTAGCAAGAGTTGAATTGAACATTGAGTGTTACTATTAGGCATTACAAGCAGATATTTGATAATTCTAATAGTGGTGCGCCTCACTGCCCCTACATCTATTCTATCCATATAGCCTGGCCTAGGACAAAAGATAGTCGAGAGAGAGATAGACAGACAAAGAGCAGACAACCAGTTAAGCACAAGAGAGAAAGAGAGACAGACAGACAGACTGACTATAGGCTAAGTAAAGGCAGAGAGAGTAAGAAGGTGATTGGCTTAGCAACGGATTGACCAGCGACCAATCAAATCAGGGCACATACCAGGTAGACCAAGAAGCAATGAGAGTCGGTCGGTCAAGAGGAATCAAGCAGTCTGCAGTTTAGATTCAGCTGAGAGTTCAGATAGTCGGCAGAAGGCCGAGGCTTAAGGCCTAGGCTGGACGCTGTAATGTCCGTACACGTTGGAAGTTCAAGAACAGTCAACTAGTCGAGTCGTACAGAGATGTTAGAAGTGCGGGTAAGCAAACAGTCAATCGGTCAGAGTTCTGTCTTCACATGGCGTCGTCGTCGTCATAATCACAATTGTAACTGATCATGTCGTTCTACTGTTATACTACGAATAAAAACAAACGGAAATGAAGATCCATGTGACTATGTTCCCTTGTCTAATCTGATCGACAACCGTATTTGCCGGACGATCAGCACAGACATTATATATATCTAAATCTTTCCAACATCAGACAGCCTTTGTCTTTGAGCATATTTCTGTTCCAACCTATGAGAGTTACATCCAAACTGTCATCCGTTGTAATTTATGTCGAATGAATCCACTTACCGCTGTTTCCTTCACTTCAGAAAGGAGTTGTGGAGTCAAAAAGACGGGAGATGAGTCATGTGACTCTCTGGTTGCCGTGGTTGAACGAATTGTTATCTGGTGCGGGTTCTGTACTGTAGAGAAGTCTTCTGATTCGAGAAGAACATGGTCTCCTGTACAGTAAGGCATACTTCTTAACCTTCTATGGTCCACACAACACTGCCAATCTTGCAACCACATTTTGACAACACACAATGCAACAGTGATGTGTGAATAGTGTTAAAAGCTTAAAATGTTAAAGTTATTTAAATTTTAAATTTTACAATTATTAATGGATGAAAGATTAATGCTGACATTCATGCCTTCTAGTCAGGGCCGGCGCCAGAGTATTTGGCACCCTAGGCGAACCTGTTGCACTGCGCCCCCCCCGCACCCACGGCAACTAAGATTGAATTAATACTAACTTTCACAAAGGAATGCTATGGTGCCTTTTGTTTTAATTCGTATTTGCATTCAATAGAAAGAAGAAGAATAGAATAGAACATGTATACATTATCTATATAATAGTATATTCGTTTACATGTATACGGAATTATACCGGTAATGTAATTTCAAAACTTCATTTTTCGCGCTTTTGCTTTAGCAAATGTAGAAATGAGTTCCATCAGTTCAATGTCTTTGGCAATGTCATGTTCAATTGACAGAGTAGCTAGTCCAACAAGTCTTTCTTGTAGCATGGACGTTCGCAAATATGTTTTTATCAGTTTTGTTTTTATTATGATTTAGCTACTATTTTTCTATATTTTTTATTCATTTTTGTAAAATAAATAAAATATAAATAAAATAATTACAATTTACATATACAAATTTAAATATTTACATCAAATGATTTTAAATATAACGTTGTGAGATCCTGAGTGGCCGAGTGGGTTCGTAGCCCGCTCGCCACGCCGGCGGCCCGGGTTCGATTCCCGGTCGGTCGGTTTATCAGAGATTAATTTCTCGGATCTTTACTGTGGGTGGCTCGGTCGCAATATAAACGTGGAGTAGCGGTGGTGAAGGATCTCACCCTCAGGGTCGAGGCCATAAGACAGCCGCTGTATAAATATGCGATTACATTTACATTACATTACATTTACATTTATTTACATTTGTACAATAGTAAAACTAAAATCTTACCTAAAGTATTTAAGTAGCCAGTCGACAACAATCGAATTTCAAATATTTAATTTATTTTCAATTTTCAATATTTATGTTATATTTACACGCCAGATTTTGATTTCGAAATGACGTCACCGGATGTGGCGTTATTTCCTATAACGTAAGTAAGTAAACTAGTGATCAAATTTATACTATGCAATTCGTTTCATCTAGCGGGAAAAAATAAAATGTAATATATTGCAATAAAACTTTAAATATTAATATCAGTGTTTAATCTAGACGTCTCTGGGGGGGGAAAGTTCCCCCCCAGGATTGACATTTCCCCCCCAGAAAAATTTGACAAAATGATATTGGTTTTTAGTTACTGTTTTCATCATTGTTTTGCATGAAGTGTCATAATATACCGTGATATTTATTATTACATGATTATAATGACATTATTTACTACTATAATATATGATACTCTCATGTTAAGATGACACCTTAAAATACAGCCATTGCAATGTGGAAATTCAAAAATTTTCTAATGGGCCACTGAAAAAGTACAGCTATTTTGTTAAGACATGTACACCTTAAAATGCTGCCATTGCAATGTGAAAATTCAAAAAGTTTCTAATGGGCCACTGAAAATGTACAGCTATTTGGTTAAGACGACACCTTAAAATGCTGCCATTTCAATGTGGAAATTCAAAAATTTTCTAATGGGCCACTGAAAATGTACAGCTATTTTGTTAAGATGACACCTTAAAAATGCTGTTGCAATGTGGAAATTCAAAAATTTTCTAATGGGCCACTGAAAAAGTACAGCTATTTTGTTAAGACATGTACACCTTAAAATGCTGCCATTGCAATGTGAAAATTCAAAAAGTTTCTAATGGGTCACTGAAAATGTACAGCTATTTTGTTAAGACGACACCTTAAAATGCTGCCATTGCAATGTGGAAATTCAAATTTTTTCTAATGGGCCACTGAAAAAGTACAGCTCTTTTGCTAAGACGACCCCTTAAAATGCTGCCATTGCAATGTGGAAAATCAAAAAGTTTCTGATGAGGCTCTGAAAAAGTACAGGCATTTTGTGAAGATGACACCTTAAAATGCTGTCATTGCAATGTGGAAATTCAAAAAGTTTCTGATGAGGCTCTGAAAAAGTACAGGTATTTTTTGAAAATGGCACCTTAAAATGCTGTCATTGCAATGTGGAAATTCAAAAAGTTTCTGATGAGGCTATGAAAAAGTACAGGTATTTTGTGAAGATGACACCTTAAAATGCTGCCATTGCAATGTGGAAATTCAAAAAGTTTCTGATGGGGAGGGGGCACATCCCCCTCTCCATACCCCTCCCCCTCCCGGTCTGGGCGCTACGCGCCTCACAAGCGTCCTTCGGACGCCCAATTGTCTCCCCCCAGAAACCTGAATTCCCCCCCCAGAGGACGGGGACTAGATTAAACACTGTATTAATATAAATTAACTAAAAATTAAAAACTTTTAGTGCCGCCCCAGAAATTTGCCGCCCTAGGCGGCCGCCTAGTTCGCCTAGTGGTTAAACCGGGCCTGCTTCTAGTTACTAAAGGCTCAAAAATTCTTCACTTGGAACCTAACTCAGTAGTAGGCCTAGCAGTTAATGGGATTCTTTCTTCTGGACTTTTATTTGGATCATCTTAATAAATTATAATTATATAAAATCCAAATTCCAAACAGTGTCAAGGACAGGAGTCCGAGAAAGCATTTACATCGCTAAGGAACAAATTTTCAGTGCTTTGTTGAAATTGTAATGCCAAAAGATATATAACACCACTTTTAGAGAGACCAACAGAGGCGCTCCTGAACTAAACACAATGAAAGACAATGGTCTAATGAAATGGGCTTCAAGTGAAGTGGAAAAGAGACAAAGAGAAGCTGAGAAGTGTATGTCACAGACTTCTAAGTCAGGGGTTCTCAACCGGTGTGTCGCGACACCCTGGTGTGTCGCGACTTGACCGGCGGTGTGTCGCGTAAAAGTGGTGTGTCGCTGGCGTGTCGCGAAGAATTGGTGTGTCGCGAATTAATAATAATGATGATAAATTATCTTCGTTTCTTTTCCAAACTGACACAACGCAGTAGGCCAATGATTACATGAAAGAATCCTAAATAACACCAGTCTACTAAATTCTCACAGCACACGTCCGTTGTTCTTGTATTATACAATGACTTACTTTACCTACATGTAATTTATAAGTTTAGCGGATGACTGCAATGAGAATTTGTTGCGCTCTATTTATCTATCTATATCACCGCGGTCTGGGGTAGTTATGACGTTTATGTTCAACGAATATGACATAGGCCTAAACACGTAAACACGCTTGCGATCACACCTGTTAGAAAACTTTTACCCATTAACCTATAGGCTAAGTCAGCAATCGAAAAGGAAAAATTTATGGGTAAGAAAACGTAAATTTAGCCATCCTCTTTAGATGCTGATATTAAGAAGACAAGGTGGATGTTGAACCCATTCCTCAGAGAAAACATCAATGGAGCAGAATTGAACAACAATGAACAGGAAACATTTGTTTAACTGCAATGTGATTCCAGAATGAAGGACATGCATAAGCAATAATAGAACTCAGTTCTGGGCAAAGACGCACAAGGAAGAACATTACAAATCACTTGCAAGCAAAGCTATCAAGGAGCTGGTTTCCTTTCATAGCTCCTACTTATCTGAACAGGGCTTTTCTCAGATGATCAACATAAAGAACAAGAATCGGAACAAACTTGTCGGAGGTGCCTTTTCAATCTGCTTACGAATTGCACTTACAAAAACTGTGGAACCGCGTTTTAATATGGTCCAAAGAAAAATTCAAGAACAAAGATCCCATTAACTGCTATGACTACAAGGTCTTAGTAATTAGGTGACTAAATAGACGTAGAGTTGTAGAAACGACTATAGATTGGGATCAGAAGAATTATTTAGTATTTTAGAATCATAAAAATTGGAAAGAAATTCAATGTAATTATCTTCATTTATTAAAAATGTCAGCAGTTTAGCATTTAATTAGAAGGATAAATAAGTTTGAGAGCAAATCTGAAATAAATAGACATGTTTAACTTTGCCACTTTTTAGGCTATATTTTACGACATTTACATATGACGTTTGAATGGTGTGTCGCCAAATTTGGTAACAAGTTTAAGTGTGTCGCAGGACGAAAAAGGTTGAGAACCCCTGTTCTAAGTGACTTACTTCAGGAGGATGGGCTAACCACAGCAAAACTCCTGTGCTGGAAAGTGGAAGTACAGGTCAATGGAATAACGAAGCTGCCTTTGGTGGCAGAGCAAGAATTAGCCATCCAAGTAATTCATGACTAGTCATAGAGAAATGCTTGGATATAAAAATTTCTGAGAAAGCATTTGGGTCTGCTACCCCAAGCCCAAAGCTTATCATCAGCTACTTAATCGGCTCAGTTCAAGATCATCTTCCATTCCCAATCAGCCTCCAAATGGATATTAAGGTTGGACGTCATGGCCAACTATCAATTTAGAGATATGCACTTACTCGTACATACAAAGAGAGAACTCGTGAACAAACAAGTCTGATGCAGGATGGCAACGATCGATGTCAATAGATGTCATAGTAGACCATGAACAGAGTAATGGATGAAAGCATGAAAGCCATTATACGATTCACCTTTTTACTTCTCTAGATTTGATGTTCTCGAAATGTGCTACATAAGCATCTACACGCATACATACATTATTGATTGGTTTACCTGTTGGACTGGGCAGGTCTTTGACTCGTTTGCCATCTACATAGACTGAGTAACCGGTCAGAGCAGAATTTGGAGGTTTTCCATCAGGTTTCACTGGTAGCCACATGACAAGAAGCGTGCCCTGTTTAGGTCCAACCTCCACTTGAATGTCACCCGGTGCATCAGGTATCTCTGGCATAATTAACAACACCGTGCAAGACTGTAGAAGTGAATTTCCTAACTGAAGGAATTAAGAAAAAGCTGAATGGATGGCATGCACAACACAAGATATCTTTTGACAGTGATCATAATCAGTAGCAGTAGCAAGGGTACTTTTTGGCGGTGATATATGGCATATAATAAGAACTATAAGTGATAAAAGCGGTGGAAATACTCACAATAATAATGATAATAACAGATCATTATCAAAGACTGACCAGATGGCAATGTTTTGAAGTTGACAGAGACCTTTGACAATTCCAGTAGATTTCGCTCCAACTCAACCCGTGGCTGGATTGATACGCTATGGCGCGTATCACATGCTAAGCCTAAAATTTACATAACATTCAGCCTTAAGCACTTCACCTCCACTTGTGGCTTTCGACTGGACTTGCCACAGAATTTAGTTTGCACAACGATTATGTACAGTAGCAACCATTGACTGAGCATTATTGAAGTTGCACAATAGAAGTTCTTCAATTGGATCAGATTAGATACGTCTATAGTTCTGCTACTAAAATGTGCAACGCATCAGATGAGGAAGGAATATCGAATGAGCTTCAACGACTAAGGACACTTACAGTCAGACTCAAAATCTGCTAGAAATCCTGGATGTGGAAATCTGAAGAAGTCAGAGAAACTCAAACTACTCTTCTACGACTCTTCTTGTCTCACAACTAGTAGAACACAGAACATGACATTTAGAAGATCACTTCCCAAGCACATAGCTTTTGGCTGGCCAATGACTGACCCGGTGATGAAAATGATGACGACGATGACAACTGTGATGTGATAACTGTTGAAGTTACCTGATATGACGCATCTGTAGCCACCTGGTTTAATGATGGTCCTGTTGCGATTGTTGATGAGTAAGATGTTCTCCCAGTTGCTGTTCGATGGAATCCAGCTGAGAACAGCTGACGTCGAAGTGATGTTAGTCACTTGGAAGTCAGACGGCATTGCTGTCACCCCTTCAAAGTTACAGAGAGGTGGCAAGTAGGTAGGCAGGTGATATACAGCAGACCAATGGTATTTTAGTTCCAGAGAACAGGAGAGGAATAATAATTATTCTAAATTAGTTGCACAGAACAAAAAACTGGAATAAGAATAGAATCACCTTGTCCCGTCAGTTCGAGGAACTCTAGCAACCGTCATGACCTAATATATATTTTTATTTTTAATAGCTTTTTTGGTAACTTTTTAGTGTGTATACATTATTATTTTATATTATACATTCTATACGTACAAAAAATATGTGCATACACTAGACAGTACTGGTATTTAGTAAAACTGACCTTTACCAACAGTAATAATACACTGCTGATCTTTCGACTGGCCATGGCTTGTGATGGCTCGAACAGAAACCTGATGAGACTGAAAAATCACATCCCCAAAACTATTTTCATAAATGAACCAGTAAATAATTACAAATACATATATTACAAAACATTTACTTCAAGCATATTTCACCTCAAACATCTTGCAAAGTGCAAAATGCTATTCGACAATGACTTTGCAACTTGTGTCTTAACCCTCAAGATTCTGAATAGCCTTTTAAGCCCTGACTACAAAGTCCAAGTCATTTTCCATCATGATGCCAAACATCTGACTAAATTTACATTTTCGTGCCACTGGTAATATGAAGACAATCTGCACAAAGAAACAGTAATTTGTCCTCATTTTACTGATAAGCAGATATTTGTTACATGTCAATGAGTTATATATCAGAAACAAGAGCACAAGGTATTGAATAGGATTCTTGTTTTGACTTCTGTTAATTGTGCCGTTAATACAATAATTGCTAAAAGTGCACTAAAGCCAATACGCTATGCATCAGTGAATTTGTATCGTGAAAGACAAGACAGGAAGAAGTGATAACCAACGAATGGTTAAACAAAATAAACACATATCATTTATTTTGTTTCTCGCATTTGCTACAGCGCCCCTTCAAGCTCACTACTCAGAGACGCTCCAGACTACAGCTTGGGCACTGCATTAGAGTTTCATGCCAAAGTGCACAAACAATTGTGAGTGAAGGACTTGCTCAAGGTCCCTATGCGATGGCTTGAGGTGGATTTGAACCTGGAATCTTCTGGCACCAAGGCACACCGAACCCACCACTACACCACCACGCCCCCACTATTACGAAATGGTCAGACTCAATAAGCACTTCACAGAAGTGTCAGACTTTAGTAATGACAAATGCATAATGCGAGCCATGGTAGTGGTCAAATGGATAGAGCACTTGACCTGTAATGAGGAGAGTACGTTTTAGAGTCTCCATCTGTGCAGCCATATACCATGTAAGGAACTTGAGAAAGTTTGTTTGTATGTTTGTATGTGCACATGTTATAGCGCCCCTTCAAGCACTCTACTCAGAGACGGTCCCGACTGCAGAGCGGACACTGAATCGGAGTTTCTCGCCGAAGCACTGAGCAATTGCGAGTGAAGAACTTGCCCAAGGTCCTTACGCGGCGACTTGAGGTGGATTCGAACCTTCCGGCTTCAAGGCAACGACGCCACCACTACACAACCACGCCCCACAAGTCCTCTATGCATAGATGTTCAGCGCTGTTCTGTTCCAAGTGCACGTCTGAATGCTGGAAGGAGGGCAATATTAAATATATATTATATCAAATACACACAAATACAGTTGCATCATGTACCTAAATAATAATAATTATATGAGAAAAGAAAGGAAATACAATGAATCGAATGAATAAATTACCCTGCTCAAGTCAACTTTCTCAATCAGAGCCTTCGTTCTGTCCTTGGCTTTCACAGTTGCTTTGAGCAGTCCATCCAGGTAGATGCTATAGGACTGGACTGGAAAAGTAGGCGGAGAAGGTGGATGAGACCAAGCAATGAGCAGGCTGTTCAGCAACTGCCTCTCCACCACCAAATCAACAGGAAATGGAAAGTCTACAAAGCACCATCAGCCTCTTCCGTAATCTTCCAACTTCATTTCTCTTCCAGGCTACTACTCCTTTCCAATCAGCAATCAGTGTAATGTCATGTAAGTAGAATCTAAATTATATATTTGAGGATATCCTTAAGGTACTACCTGATGGACAATCTACATTTCTGTGTAATGTCATGTAAGTAGAATCTAAATTATATATTTGAGTATATTTCTTATATTACATTTGAGTATAGTTCTTCAGGTACTAACCTGATGAACAGTCTACATTTCTGTCTAATATCATGTAAGTAGAATCTAAATAATACATTTCAGTATATCCTTAAGGTACTACCTGATGAACAATCTACATTCCTGTGAGCCTAAACAATGTGCACATAACTACGTTAAGCAAACATATAAAACCGAATCCACAGATTCTCCATCAAACTACTCTACCTTCCAAGCTGCTCGTGTTTGATACATCGATTAAGTGGAAATATACCACTTTTAAGGTTTTTTTTACATTTTTATCTATTATATAAAGATTTCAAATGATAGAACATCAAAACTTAACCAAAATTAGTTCAATTTATTGACTGGGGTCGAGGGGATCATGAAATGCATACGAACCAAAACAGAATTTTAGTTTTCTCTGCTAGTTGACGGAAACAAAGGTATCATCCTCCAATTGCACAAAATAAGTAAGTGATGCTTCTGACTAGGTTCTACTGAAATGACATTGTCCTAATGTCCAATGATAATTATAATAGCGTACAATTTATTCACGTATCACTCAGGTAGGTAGGGTTCTCCATACATTGAAAGACTGGCAATATGCAAGCAGTCATCTGAGCATCATATAGATTAGCAAGGAACATAGTTAATTGGTTCTAAGGACAGGGTTAAAGTAGGTGGAAATATGTTGGATCAGCGTTCCAACTGCTTTCGAATTTCTTTGTTTGCATTCTCACCGCTCACCATCATGCATGAAGTCATGGAAACACATGCGTCCCAATAAAACTCTTCTTCAGCGTTTCCACTGCTCACCCATTTTGTGCTCCCACTGCTCACCATGAACCATAGAAACATTGCTCACCCAAACCATATTTTACATTTCACTTTCACCACTGTCTAAGGGGACACTAATACATCAGCATCCTTATTATATATATATATATATATATATATATATATATATATATATATATATATACACACACATATATATGCGCTAATTTTGATCATTTGAGCAAGATACATTTCTGTTTATGTAAGAGAACAAACAAACAGCATGTTAAATGCATTGTAACATTGGTGAAAAGTTCTTACCTGCAACGGTTGGGTCCGGCTGCTCCACCACGACAATGACAGACTTCTCAGGTGAGCAGCTAACATCCTCATCAACTTCCTGGATGTCTTCCAAATCATCATCATCCGTAACTGACTTATGGGGCTCTGGAAAATGGCATCCATCCCCATCTATAATAAACAAATCAAACAGTCACTAACCAGTAAAAATAAAACATAGTAAACATATTAAGTATTTGTACAAGTTTTTGCTCGTACAGTTAAATTTAAATCTAATTTTGATCTCACTTATATTAAATTTAATAAATTGATTATTCATTAAATCTACAAGATGTTACTGACGCTGACCTGGAGCTGACGATGAGCTGTATGACGCATTGTTAACAGAATCAATGGAAGCTGGATCCACTGTATTCACTGGATAATCTTCAAGCTCCCGCTCTACACACAATCACCAACACTACAGTCTCAAAACATTCATCAGATATATATCCTGACAGGAGGAACTATTATCAATTACGTATCTGTCCTAATGCAACATACAGAACTGGAAAGTCTTGGTTACAATGTTCAGTTATTAGTTAAACTTTGCTAAATATCAATTTTAAAGGAATAATATTGTATTAGGGTGGTAGTAGAGATGCTGCACATACCAGGAACTTTCTCAATGAAATTTGAAGGCACTAGTCCACGCTTTCCATTCATCAGCTCGCCATCATAAAATCCATCCTACAGACAAGCAAAATTAATGTCTCTGAATGAAAGACAGCAGAATTGACACAACACAAGTTCAGCAGACGAGACATTCCTGTCAGTTATAAGCACAAACTAGTAATCAAGTCATAAGATATAGCTTCTTTGAAAAGATTTTCTCTTCTTAAGATCTGCCTTCATTAGTTCTGCTGAGTGACTTGCACATATTTCAGCTACCATTTCCTTTCCAGCAATAAATGGACTTAATTCGACCCAGCCCACCTTTGGATTACTCTTATGGACAACCTTTTAGACTCAACACAGCACTCATGAATAAGCTGGTGCTCGCGCTTGGCTTTCGAGTAGCGCTCTAGAAGTTTGGAGATTACAATTACGAGTTGAAGAAAAATGGCGCCACCTGTAACCAAATCCCACTCAATCCACGTAAAAATTACAACCAGTCTTCTTTCTGTGTAATGACCAAAGTGTGCAGCAAAATTTTGCACTGCACTGCAAATAAAAATGCACAAGTTTCAGTGTTCAAATGGAGATTTTGGAGATAAAGATAAGACACAAGTAATCATTTTACACAGCCTAAGAATTTGGCTAAATTGTCTGGCCTCTGAATGCACGATAGGGTGTCTGTAAAGACTGCTCTCATGGCTGGGACATGTGCTGAGAATGGATAACAACAGACGTCCAGCCGCGGCACTGCACTGATACGCGGAGGGAACTAGAAACCGAGGAAGACAGCAAAAAGAATGGATGGACAACACACAAGAAGACCTCGAGAAAATGAATATGGATATGAGAGAGGCAACGGAGAAAACCAGGAATAGGGAACCTGGAGGTACCATGTTGAGGACTCATCGTCGGCCATGGCCTGACGGAATCATAATCACAATGACAACAACAACACAATAGCCAGAGTGATAGTCAATATCATCATACCTCATCTATGTCACCATAAATGAATATATAGTCTCCCGACTTTAATGTCAGCTCTGCTTCTGGATTTTCGTTGGGTGAATGCTGAACAGGATCGTAATTATATTTCGCAACAAAGACCTGGAATGAAGTAGACTGCTTGACGACTGAAGCACCAAGTGTGCTTTTCGTCAGCTGACAAACATAGTTCTAAAAAACACATACAGCAAACACAAACACATACAGCAAACACAAACACATACAGCAAACACAAACCCAGCAGAATCATCAATCAGATGACCATTCACCCAAGAGTCCACTCAGCGAAGCAATAGATTATATCATAGAAAAAAAACTCAGAAAGCAACTTCACTAAATCGCTATCCGCAACGTGAGCCAGACTCTTAAAACCCAAGTGAGGGTCAGGAAGTGCAGTTCTCTCCAGGCTTCTTTAATATCACTAGACAACATGGTCCATATCCAACTCATAATAAATCCCTATAACACAAAGCTCTCCTCACCATCCCAGCTGCCAGGGGAGGACTGCAGTAACCGCTGACAAACACACCGTAAATTGTGTTCTTGACCAACACGTTACAATTTACACTGCAAAAACCTATTACCATTTAACTAAGCTTGAAGTACAAGAAAATTACTGTAGCCTAGTTATCTGATGTGATCACTTCTACCGTTCTACAACTAAAACTATTTGCTTTGCTACGAAACCACAAACCCCACACTTTCTAACACTGCAGCATTCTCTACTTCACAATTCACGCTTTATGAAAAGATTTCATACCGCTATATCTGTTGTGAAAAATTTTAATTTTCTTGACATAAACATCCACCAGACTTCCGACTTGATTTACATCACATAACAATTCACTGTTTGCTCATGAACTGTGCTAAGCTTGACATATTCACTTACTTAGTGTTTAGTCCTTCCCTCCCATGCAGATCTGCACATCAGGCAGCACATCTCCTCCACTCGTCCCTGCCCATCGCCAGCTCTCTGGTCTTTTCCCAAGATATCTCCAAACACCACAAGTCATCGCTATTCATCAATCAATCATTTCATACTTGGCATCATAATTATTTCACACCACAAATGTTGTGACCAATTCATCTAGAGGCTGCGTTTGCCATCTTTCGCAGTTCCTGCAGTTTGAGCGCCTCAGTTTCTTCTCGTTTTGGAAATACCTGAAGACTATCTTATTTCTTAAAGACAGTACCTTCGTGGGGTTAAATGTCCATATACATTACATTTTATATATATGTTCATATACATTTTCAATACATACACTAAATTGGGTTGGGAGCACCTCAGAATCTTTAAGTGGCATTTTATAAATGTTCAATTACACTTACAATTATGGCTGATAGAGATCAAAGTCACAATAGTTTTTAACACAGTATTTCATTAAGATCCAACACAGTTGATAGGCTCTGTTAAATGAGACAATATGGATGATCGATTATCAATCAATCAATCAGTTTATTGATCGCAGAAGCACAGAAAAGAGTAAGACCATAGCAACAGAAATAAACGAACAAACAGAACACATTCAATCTCAACCACTCACCTTTAAATCTCGATTTGGGGCAGCCAGGCTGAAATCTGAATTGTCATTTGCTACTGAAACCAGAAACCAGAACCACGCTTAAATTTGCAAACACTCTTTAGATACCAATGCAACAGCTTCACTGGTAGTCACCACAGCAGAAAACAAATCTTGCACTAATGCTGTAGAGATGTTTGGCTATTGTTTTCACAGAACAACAAGAAGAAGCAACAAATGGCTAATAAATAGTTAGTTCATGGCTAGTACTCTTAGATAGCCAGTGATTACAAACACAGTACATATAATTTTCACCCTGTGTCTGAGCATCTATTTTACGAACTATTTCAATGCCCAAACACAGATGTACACTGTTCAGTCACAAATCTAAAAAGAGACATAAATCATATTGAGAAATTTCAGGCACAACATATGCTGATATAAATCTATTCAAATCTAACTAGCTTCTCATTTAAACACAAGCTTCCATGCATTTGCATCTTTGTTGAATTTGTTCTTAAGTTAAATGTTTGACCCTGTTTGAATCTGAACGTAATATCTCTGCACAAATGTGTTACACGTCAATCTCTGTCGTATTATAACTGAATTTTTCTTGCCATCAGAAGGAACACATTTGGAAGAAACACGCGATGACTTCCTTACCAGACGACAAGCAACCAGGTGATGATGGATACGACCGTTGTCCATGGTGGTCACACAGAATGGAGCGGTGTAATCCAGAAGAAGCATTTGTCATCGTGCTATTGGTGGCTGCATCTTGACGCAGTTGCGTCATATCACGTGTCAACTGTTCATGGCGTAAAACCTGCATTTCATATTTCTTCTCCAGCTCAAACAACTTTGTCTTCAAGAGAAACAAATGCAAAAATAATATTCTTCACACTTCTTTTTTCTTTTCACCTTTAAATACATAAAATGCAAAACTAATATTCTTCACGCTTCTTTTTCTTCTCACCTTTCCTTTACAAGCAGACATTTGTGTACTGCCTCTGAGAGAATGCACACTGCAATTAGACACAGCATTGTCTTAATGATTGTAGAAACATACAATATTGCCAGAGCACAACGAAGACTGTTTCAGAAGACTGTGAATAAGTCCAGATATGCATCACATTCAAGCCTTACATTGGCTAATGCATATTCTGAAATGGCAGCAGTCAAAAAGCGCATGCAAGGAACATCATCCTGTAGCATATAATTTTGTAATCAGCAGCAATCAGCCACCAACCAACCAACGAGCAGAATAATAACAAAACTAATCTGGAACCTTAATAGCACCTCCATAATAATAATGCTTAATGCATCGGTTGATGGCTGCGGCTACACAATCAATGTTCACACCAAATTCAGTGTAAGTCCCGTAAAATAGCAGGGAGGTGGTCTGAAAAGACACAGAAACCGCATGTGGATGAGATGAAATCAGGACAACCGCTCCAGGGCCAACACAGACTCTGCACAGTGAAAGTTTGCCAGAAGTTTTCGTCCGAGTTTGGGCCGACAGCAGCAGCAGACAGGCAAGTGAACAGCAACTCAGAATGGACTCTGATAACTGTGTCTCATCTGAACAAACTCTTAACACATTCCCTGGCAGTCAAATGTGCTATGTCAAAAGCAAGAGAGTAAGTTGCTCAAACCTGAAGGCCAGTGATGGACGAGTTCTGATGACCGCATTCAACATCCGTTTTGCACTAAATGCAAAAGAACGCACATACTAACTCTTTAGTACTCATGCATAATACAACAGTAATAAAATATGTACACATTAAACCAGACAGAATAGGCCTAGAAATTTACAACTACAGAGGTTGAGACATAATCTAGACAGAGAAAAGTAGAGGAAGAAGTCTGACTAAGCAAGAAACAGAAAAAGGAAACACCAACAACTTGGCTTCTGATATCAGAGAATTGTGGTTGTCAATTCACTTTATTTCATTATTACTCCTGGGGTCAATTGAAAAAAAATACCTTCACAAAGGTATTCCTAATGTGAGCAATTGACACCAAATTCTTTATCACAGTTTCACCTCATACTCAGCCAACTTCTGTTTATTTTATTCTATTTATTTTCTTGGTAGGATTAATTAATTTCATGTCCAGCAGTTGTCCACTTGTTGTACTTCAGCCAACTCACATGTTGCATTGATTGCCATTCTACTCTTCTCCATAGATGTCTTCTTTGACCTATTTGGTCCACTGCTCTGCTGCCTGTTGGATGGCATCTTCAAAAGCATTCCTACAAACCTCTGGAGCTTCAAAGTCCCTGTTAATGTATGTTCAATGCATAACTAGAAGTTTACCAAGTTGCTTCGTCAATATCAAATCTCTTGGTAGGAGCAGTGTCATGGATTGTTACTCACTGTCCCAGAGCATTGGCATTACAGTGGTGATAACCACATGGTGATACCGCATTACATGATGTGCACATGCGACTGTGGCCTTTCTCTGAGCTAAATCAATTCCTAAGTTTATAATAACTGTCAACCATGGTTAGAACTCTTCTGATTTAGAATGACTGGGGTCCACATCTGTGCAAGAGCCAAAAATGACGAGCTATTATATAGTTAGTTGCCCATTACGTCCTTACTTTCCATAAAGAACTGAGCATTTTTAAGGCTAGCAAGGCATCTGCAAGAGATGGTACTATAAAAACTGATCAGCAACATTGCATTGCATAAATTGCATAAAAATGCAATTTCAGGAATCAAGATGGTGACTAGTTTCTGATCCCCAATCTTTTTCAGAATTCATTCTCTACCAAATCCTTTGTCTCATAAACATGCATCGCGCGTTCGTTGCTCCAAAGGTCATCATCATCCTCATGTGCTCTACAGCCGTACACACCTGTCTGAATAAAAGTAAACACCGCGCTGGGTCATCAACGCCTGCGCTAAATTGCTTTCAGCGAATTCGCATAACAAAGGCATACATCAGATCGCTTTTTGGACATGCTCGAAAGGCATTATATAAATTGATTAGTACACTACATTGCTACATGGGCTGAATAGAAGTTGTAAGCAACTTTCTTTTTTTGAGCCTCAATACGTAACAAACAGATTAAAAACAAGAATAAAGAACACTCTGACTGAAGGACAACACTGGCAACAGTTTGCATTTTACTGACACATTTCTCTCAGGATGAAAAAAAAGAAAGGTTCTCTCATCTGCCAACTACTGGACGCATTTTTAACTTCAGAACAAATCCCATCATATGATGCTTAAGGGTTTCTGGCCGATACATCCACCACACAGCTTTAAAATTATTCTAACTAACACTTTTACATTACAATTGCTTTGATAATGTTACCGGCCACTGCTGCGCTTTGCCTCTTTAAAAAGCAATTAGTGTAGACCTAAACACACACATGCATGAACAAACAGAAATACAAACAAATACAGAGAGAAACACAATCACACATGTAAACAGAAACACATGTATGCAATTTCACACACACACAAACACATACAAACACACATACACACATAAACTGTAAGCTATTAAAAAAACAGTAGTCAGTGCATCACATTGCAGATATTGCATCAATACTGTGCCACTGAAGGCCCATGAGAACATATTTGCATGCATAGATGCAACGTCTTCATAATGTATGAGATACATATAATCATATATTTATCATCAAGACATGGCACAAGCTTCCTTTAAAATTGTAAGTATTATCATCCTCTCAAAAATATTCTTAACAAATCACGCAAGAGTTCGCAATGTAAATGAAGCAGACTGTTTAATATTCATTATTGTTTCAAACTGACAAAAGCAGTTTGATTACAATAAGTCTGAACGAATGAGCAGAAATTAATATGAAGTTACCCTGATTGTTGTCTTGAGCATCGTGATAAAAGCTCATAATTAATTATACAAGTCTATCGATTACATTTGTGTTTGCATTTGTAGTCACTGCAACCAGTTTCATTACTGATGATACGACTTTCATTTATATTGTTAATCAACATTTACATCGTACAGAAGATCGTTAGTTAGTTATGTAGTTTGAAGCAGCACTAAATAAATTCCTGATTACAATCACAATCAGTCTGTGTAATCACTAATCACTAATTACTGATCACTAATCACTAATCACTAATCATGCCATTACAGCCAAAAGTTTAGTTGTTTTCAATTATTGACTTCATCCCTTGACAGATCTGTTTCTTGAAATGAAAACCATCTCTATTTCTGTGGATAAAGCAGCATGGTGTGTGGTCTTAATCATTATGCATTAACCTTGTTGCTCCGCCTCTCCCTTCCTCTTGAACTCAGTGGCGTAGCCATGCCCGGGCAATTATGGGCAATGCCCGGGCTGGCGATTAGCTCTGACCGGGCTGCGTAGGCACGAGAAATTGATAAATTTTAATTTTGAACTTGATAGTTTGTTGCTAGGAAAATTCGTGTCAATTACTTAAGGACTGAGTGCTTTGCATTAGGAGATGTGGCCAAGCCTGTAACCAGAGGCAAACCAAGATGGGGTGTACATATATATATATATATAAATATATATATATATAATTTATATATATTCATTCATCCTTCATAGACGGAAACTTCGTCGTGGGGGAGGAGGGGATGAATGGGCGGCCGAAGCCCACACGCTGAATATTATCACAGATCAAGATCGAGAGATCGCCTGTTGTCGCAGCTGTCGCAGTCATTAGTTAGGCTATGCTCTGGCTGGTGGCTCTCTGCCTGTAGAATGATATATTACACGTGTGGTCACTTCATACGTTAATTCAGTTAATTCCGACGGGTGAAGGAATCTATCTCTCATAAGTCATAAAAGTCACATTTACACTTCTGGCCCACAGAGCATACGGTTTCCAGTACCCCACCATTCGTGCAATGTATACAGGACTTGTTCGTACATTAAAAAGGGCAGCCGAGGTTATAGGTCAAAGCGTGGACTTAGGTATAAGCGCTTAAACCGGGGTCCGTGATCAAAGCTATTATTTAGGTCAAACGCATGGATAAGACACCAGACAAGGAAATGAAATACTCTGCATTAGACGATATCTTAATTCTCTTGTCGAAGTAAAACGGGGGAGGTGTTCTTCCTTCGCCTTCCCTCGTCTGATGAATTACCCCGGCGACAGGTTTATGGGTGGTAGATTGCAGCGTTAGAGGGTCTCCATTTGAGTTCAGTCGGTCTGCCACACACGCAGAGGTCCAGTCTTCGAAATTGTCTAGACCTAGATGTGTGTATAATTTAATTGAAAACTCTTCCCGGATACAGTAGGCTTGGGCCTACTATAATTATTATGGCTGCTCTATCTAAAGAACAAAAAAAACAAAAAAATGAAGACTTGGCAGCAGCATCATTTGGTTCGCAAAAGTTGTCAGTGCTCGACTTTTTATAAACCCAAAAGGGAAGGCTGATTGACAGTCTCGACAGCGTTGTTGATAAATTCGAGTACAATAGTGATCTGACAAGGCGCCTGCTGCCTTGACTTTATCGATAACTTGTGCGACTCGGTGGCCTATTGGTAACACGCTTGCTCACGGAGCGGGCGATTGCGGGTTCGACTCCGGGTAACGACCCTGGGCAAGTTGTTTTCGCACACGTGCCTCTGTCACCAAGCAATATAATTTGGTATTGGGAAGTAAACGGCAAGTCCTGCGATACACTGGCCTCGTATCCAGAACCTTGGGATTTGTCCATTGCTGGCACAAGGCCATTGAAAAGGAGATGAGCGCTTCCCTGTGTTCCACATGGAACTGGATGGACTTTACTTTTTGATAACGGTAGGCCTAACTATAACCTAATCAGATTCATTTTTTATCTTACGATTCTTATAATCGTTTAAAATGAACAAATGTTATTACTTGATGCAGTATCATAATTAAATGTATACATAGGCATTATTGGGTGACAGCTGATAGGCCTAGCTATCCAAATTCGGCATTTCTGATTCTCTTACCGTAGGCCAGGGGTTCTCAAACTGTGGTACGCGTACCCCTGGAGGTACGCCAGGCGCCGGTAAGGGGTACGCGAAAAATTCCAGAATTATACATTTTCTTTGAGTTTATGGACTTTGTGTCCATCTTTCTTTGATTAGCAATGATTTTTAACATTGCAACTTATAGTGCTCATCATTAATTTATTTCACAACATATAATTATACTCTTATACTAGGCCTATACAGGGCATGCAACATATTTACGCTAAGGCCTATTTTTATAATTTTGAAACAAATAATATATGAATAATTGAGAGAACCAACGACAAAATTTATTGATCTTTATAGAGCTCAAAATAGGGAAGAGCTTTGAATTGACCAAAGGATTTATTTCTGGTCGAGCTTTAAATTGTGCATTTCCATTCAGCATATCATATCTGGGCGAAGCTGGTTTTTAAATTATTCTTGCTTTTAAAAACAAAATATGACCTAAATTTGCGTTTGAAATTGACAAATATTAAACCAGATATTTTAAATCTGTGCTGGTATAAAAAAAAAGCTCAGAGCACTATTAGCCTATAGATTACAGGGGCGGATCCATGGGGGACCAATCCCGCCATGCCCCCCCATTTAGAAATTTCTGCACACAAGATCTTTTTCTTGGAAATTGGAGACAAATGACTAAAAAAGGTCATCAGATTTTTGACGACCAAGACGAAAATTTTTCCCTGCCCAAGACCAAAATTTTTTGGCCCCCTTCGAAAATTCCTGTATCCGTCCTTGATAGGTTAGCCCTTTCTTACAGAGGTTATAGACCAATTTTCCCTTTTTGTTGATATGATTACCCAACCACACGTATATTTTAAATTTTCCTCTCTCAAGACCTATCCGACTTTAATAAGCCTACACGATGTCACCAATGATTAAAAGGACTTTAGCTGTCACTGCAGGAGGACTTCGCAAAGGCATTGTGTTTCTGATCTGACTTTGCTGGGGGTACGCCATCATTCGGTTTTTTTTACTTGGGGGTACAATGAAAATAAAGTTTGAGAACCCCTGCCGTAGGCTACTCGTTTATGACCTGATTGTTCGAACTATTTTAACTGGCTGGAGATTGATTGCAGTTGCGTAGGCTATTGCTCAGTTTCTAATGTAGGCCTAACAATGTTAATATTTTTCAGGTAGGCCTATATATGTGTCAGCAAATTTGTTGAATGCTAGTCAGTGGATTAGGCCTATTACCGGTACAATTATAATGACATCATAGCCTTCATAGGCCTATTAGTTCCTAATTGCCACCTTAGAATCAATCAGATTAATGACTCTTTGTTGAGTAGGTTTGCTGCCCGGGTTCAATTTGGTGTCTAGCTACGCCACTGCTTGAACTTAATCATAGCACACAATGCTACCATGTCTGTCCTGTCATTATTGAACAAGGCCAAGTTGACAAGTGATTTTTGATATGAACTTCTTGACTTTTCTACACATATATTTCAGTTGAGAACCGATGTTCACTCGTGGATTTATATTCCCAGGTTGCCAGAACTACTGAAGACTTTCACAGTAATACACATAAATAAGCAATAATGAACAGGGTACACAACATACAAGAAGTTCAAACACACCCTACATTCACTGAATTAATTTACGCATACATTTATGACTAATTGTCTTCAATTCGTAACACTCACTTGACTTAGAGAAAGATGGAGCTATCTGTTGGCAAGTTTGTTTGATGTGATCCAGCTTTGTACAACAAATTCCCTGTATATCTAAACTGCATGGTGGCCTATACTTTCTAAGAGTAGACAACATTTCGTTAACTTTCTAAGAGTACACAACATTTCGTTAACATCTTCGGCAAAACTGATAGATGACTGCTACTGTCTATTGCACACAGAAGCTTTTAATCACATGGGAACAACATTATACTCAACACGCAAGTACACAAACCAACCACAGCCATCAGTGCTACTAAGGTAGAATGTGAAATGAACCCAACACCAGCTGCACCAGCATCAGCAGCAGCAGCACCAGCACCAGCAGCAGCAGCAGCAGCAGGAACAACGCATTGACATCAAATCAATATCCCACTTACAGTCCTTCCTACTTCAGCTCTCATGCGATGAAAGGCCATCGATTGCGGTGGCTGCTGCTGCTGCTGCTGCTGTTGCTGCTGTCTGTACGAAGAAGAAGACGAAGCATGGCACGCAGACTACAACACGAAATACTCGTCTTCTTCATCCATGACACAGAGACTATGGTCTGCGTGCATTTGAACAGCTCTACAGCTCAGCCTTACCTGATGTGGCGATGATTCTTCCATTGGTTGCGTTGGATGCTGAGGGAAGCAGTTGTAGAAATTATGTGAAGGAGGAGGTTGTGACTTCCCAGAGACCAGCTTCACATGCTATGAATGCAAACAACCAAACAACATTGAAAAATTGTGTCACATTACAACATAGAATGTGCAGGTTGAGACCAGTATAACCCCAGCTGCTGTGGTTCCAGTATGGAGAGGTTCTTATGATGCAGATTCATGTCAATAGATAGATACACTACCTCTCTCTTCTTTCGTTCTCTGTCCTCAAGGCAGGTTCGTATGTCCAGCGATGCCACTCATCTCTATTCTTTGCTTCTCTCTTCATTTCACTCAAGCCTTCCTTCGTCATCATCCAGTCCAGTAGCATCGTTCATTGTCTTCCTCTTTTTCTCCTCCATTCTCCCCTCATTGATGTCCCTTATTATGGTGTCACCCTTCGCGATGCCATCAATCCATTTCCTCTCTCTCGTCCGCGACAGAGAATATAGTCAGCCTATATATATAACACTGTCCTATTTAGCCGTTCCAATTTAGTCAGGTTTGGGTTGGGAGCGCTTCAGAGTAAACAGTCTTGAAGGGTGCAAAATAAATGATCCAAACCCATAAATAAATTAAATAAAGAAATATCATATGTAATGCTAGCTAGCATTAATATGCTCAGGACCTCACCTTAAAATTACCTGACTCATCCTACAGACTCACAAAATCTTGTTATCTCTCCGCTGGTCTTTCAGTCAAAACTGAAACATCCCTCATCAGTCATCACAAATGCAATTATTATTATTTAATTTTTTTGAAATTTATTTATTTTTTATTTTAAAAAAAAAATTTTTTACCAGAGGTACCTAGGATCCCTCGGGATTTCAAAAAATTATGCTTGGAGCTGTTTTTGAGTGTTTGAAAAATCAGGCCTCGTCCTCCACAACAGCAACATTAGTGAACGTGCCACGAAATGCGATGGTATTGTAGCGCTGAATTATTATTATTATTATTATTGAGTTTTCACATAGTGCACCTTCAAGGTCAACTACTCAGAGGCGCTCCCTGTCCAACCACAGCTAAATAAGGCCGTTTTTAAGTGAGAAAGGAACAGAGTGGTTGTCTCTAGGCACCAGATGGAGTGCAACAGGGAACCCATTCCAGGTTCCAAAGCTAGCCACTGAGAAAGAGTGCCACTGCATATAGCAGTTCACAAGCGAGGGGCCAGAAGCTCAGCTTGATCAGCTAATTGGAGAGCAAACCACCGGGAGCCCAACAGCACTACAAAAGTCGAGGCGAGATACCACAAAGGCATGGACAAGAGTGGCAGCAGCAGTAGGGGTCAGAGATCAAGATACCACCTTAAGCTGACATAGTTGGTAGTAGCAATCATGACAAAGTAGATTGATGTGTTTTGTGAATGTGAGTTCCCAGTTCAAAAATAAAACCAAGGTCCCGAAGAGAGGAGGCAAATGTAACCCCAGGGAACTCAAGAGTTAAAGCCTCTAAGTTATCCTGATTCCTTCTCTATCCATAAACTCTTCTCCAATTCAATTCTGAACATCCACCAACGCAATCTCTCTGCCGGACTCTTGGGTCTTCACTTGCACTCGGCCTCACCTGATCTCCTCTCACCTTAACTGAACAACAATTTTGTTTCGAGAGAGCACCTGTGAATAAGCTGGTTCCCACAGCTTACTCTTCTCCCAGTCGAAACACGATGATACAAAAAAAAAGCAAAGAACCCTTTAAAACACTGACGAATCAACTCTATAGATATACAGTTATACATGTCATAGGCGT
Organism: Lumbricus terrestris; assembly: GCA_949752735.1. Taxonomy (NCBI): domain Eukaryota; kingdom Metazoa; phylum Annelida; class Clitellata; order Crassiclitellata; family Lumbricidae; genus Lumbricus; species Lumbricus terrestris. Next base: position 14,252,689 of record OX457047.1, on the reverse strand, counting down.
ATGTCCAACAGACAGACCTACAACTGAGAAAGCACAATGCTGACTGGTTGAGGTTCCAACATGAGGAATCAAAAGTTTCCCACTGGAGGCAGAGCAAAAGGCTCTGTGAGCCAGGACAATAGATACTTGCTGGTCTTTCCTTTGGGGTCCTGGGTGACTTGATCGCGTCTTGCGCTCGGCTGCTCGCCTTGTTGGGCGGCTTCCTAAATTTGCTTCTGTCTCTGCCTATATGCGTGATGTGCTGCACTGGCTGCCTGTGTCCCAGCGGATCTCATACCGCATTGCTGCTGTGGTCTCTCGCTGTGTCCTTGCCTGTGCTGCGTCATACTTGCGTGATCTCCGACGTTGCAGCGCGTCGTGTACTTCGCTCTTCGGCTAGGGGTGAGTTTCTGGTCCAGCGGGCTCGCTTAGCTATTAAGCAGCGCCACGCTTTCTCGGTTGTGGGGCCTACTGTCTGGAATGACCTCCCGGTTACGCTTCGCTCTCTACTTGTGGTCCATCCGGCTGGGTTCTACAATTCTCTCAAGTCTTTTTTCTGGTTTCCAATATTGCCTTAAATTATACGATGTCCAAAAATTATAATTTAACACAAATTAATAACTGGTGCTGATTGCCTATATAAAAATGTGCACCTTCTATGTGAAATCCTGGCCTACTACATCCCTACAAAATCCATCCCATCCAGATTAAACCTTTTTTTTCAAAGGCAAGTGTGTTTCACTTTCATTGGCAAATACCGCCACAAGATTTGCATAAAACCTATTAGCAAGTACCACCTCAAGACTTGCATAAAACCTATTAGCAAGTACCACCTCAAAACTTGCATAAAACCTATTAGCAAGTACCACTTCACGACTTGCATAAAACACCCAAATGTGACCCATCTGACCAAAACCAGGTTTAAAAGTCGCATTTTGTACAATTTGAGTGCCATACATATATTTAAAGAAAAAGTCTGCTCGTAAAAATGACACAAATCTTATTGTTATACCATGTTCTTGTCCAAAGTTATGAGTAAAAATATGGTTCAACCGTTCGAATTACAATTCTGAGAAAGATGCATATAAAGTTTTCTATAACTTTGGAATTAAGATTATTCAGCAAACCATGTGCAGAATTGAATTAAATTTACAACAAGTAAACATATTGCATAATGGCTAAAAGGAAGTCTTGTCTTTTTACTCATGCCTCATTTGTTATGCTAGCACTATGGCTGAATATGGCTATTAATGGCAGGCGGGAAAGTGGAAAACTTCTGGAAAAATCGTTGAACTATTTAAACAATAACCAATTCAAAATCATCCGAAATATCATTAAAAATGCAATTTTTCACAAATTGCTGTTTTAATGTATTTAAAACTATCATTTAGCATTTTCTGTCAAAACCCAAAAATTAAAAAAGTTGAGTTTTTATCACATTATGGTCATTATCTCAGATTATGTGTGTTGCAACCTGTGCCTGGTTTTGGCCAGATGGGTCACAAATGTGGGGCACGGTGGTGTAGTGGTGGCGTCGTTGCCTTGAAGCCAGAAGGTTCGAGGTTCGAATCCACCTCAAGTCGCCGCGTAGGGACCTTGGGCAAGTCCTTCACTCGCAGTTGCTCAGCGCTTCGGCGTGAAACTCCGATGCAGTGTCCGCTCTGTAGTCGGGAGCGCCTCTGAGTAGAGAGCTTGAAGGGGCGCTATAACAAGTGCACATACAAACAAACAAACAAACAAAATGTGCTCACCATGACTAAAGAAAATAAACGAATAGTTTAAAATAAATAAATAAAAACAACCGTGAAAAATGAACAAACTAATTTTTTTAAACTTTTTTTCTTCATCTTGTAACCATGTTGCGACTTGTCAACCTGATTTCTGATTAAACGAATATATATTATATATATATATATATTATATATATAAAATATCAAAACATTCAATGATAGTCAATGCCTGTTTTCTTCATTATTATTATATCGGTGTTCCCACAGAATTTTATCAGAGCTGCAAGTTAAGCTACAGATAGAGTGTACGGTAATTATGTTCTGAAGGGAATAAAATTACTTTTTGGCTTGAGTGAACAGCAAATGATGCGATGTGTTTTTATCTCGATTTTAGTCCTGATTGCCAAAGGTTCATAAATTTGCTGTAGCGGCTGAATTGGCGAGAAAAGCCTGGGAGAGCATTAATCATCATCAGCATCATCAACATCACCAGCAGTGCGGCTCATCTCCAGGCTGCATATTTATATACATATACATACATATATCACAACATAAACATATAATATATATATGTATGATATATTATATATAGAGTATATATATAATACATGTATGTAATATATATATATATATTATATGATTATATATGTGATATATATATGTATATACAATACATATATATCTCTCGAAGATCGGTTGGTGAAATATGCTTACATGGTTTGGGTGTGCGTGAGTTGTCCCACTGGTATCCAGGCTGCTTGGGGAGGGAGTGCAAATCAAGGCTTGGCCCAACTCTTGCATGGTGGTGGTGATGGTGGAGCGTGTGCTGCCTGCTATGGTAGCGCTGTGCAGTCTCCAAACAAGCATTAATCATCAATAATTGTAGCGGGATTTATGAAGGCATTAATAATAAACCAGGACAGCAAAAAGAGATTGGCAGGACAGATAAGACCCCACCTCGAATTTACCACCAGCCATAATAAACTGTTTCAAAGTGATACGGAAGATGGAGATTTTATGGCTTTCCACAGATGACTGGGACGGAAGAAATCTACGGCAAAAATGCTCCAAATTTACAGTAGTACTTAGAAAAATGGATGAAAATCATGGCACATTCACAACATGAAATTACGTTTTGATTTGCTAAGATCAGACAAAACAATGAAGCATATAAGAAAGAAATGTTGTGTCTGTTACGTATAAATGTCATACATTAAACTTTGCTTTTATTTAGTAAGATTCAACTTACATCAAAGCAGCAACGTCAGTCAAAGTCAGTCAGTCAATGTCAGTCAAAGTTTTGTACATAGTTTCTGCAATTGTAGTCCATTCATTCATTCATTCATTCATTCAGAGGACCTACATAGCAACCCCCAAGATAGTCTACTTAGAGGTGCTCTCAGCCCAACTTCAGTGAAAAAGAAGTTTTCAGATCGCTTGTAAAAGGAGTATGCAGAGTGACTCTGCATACTCCTTTTACAAGCGATCTGAAAACTTCCTTTTTTCCCAGAGTCCCTAGCTAAAAGAACACCTTTATTTGACGGAAGACTATACAAGACATAGCAAGTGCTCGTGTATAAAACTGTAACGTACGCTTTATAAAATTTGTCAAAAATCACCAAATGTGATGCAAATTTTAAAAAGTTGCCAAATTCACAGCAATTTACGGCATTTGGGAAATCCACGGCATAGGCAGAAAATTTCAATAATCCATTCAATCCCATCAAACCCTTGTCACATCGTTCATGACCTCCTCCATCCACGTAAGGTCACTCTTTACAATAAGCGATCCAGGCCACATGAGCTTACCTTCCCCAGAGTTGATGCCTTTGTCAAGAGAAATTTTATTGCACAATTGTTTCTATTATTAACTTATCTGTAAGCTACTGCACTTTTGCTGGTGGCAGGGCTTAAAGTGTAGCTGGATGATCATGGATGGGGTCAAGGCACTAATTTTAAAATCTGAACGCTGTCCTGCCACTTATTGGGTAACATGTGTGAATGGACGGGATTATCAACAGAGGAATTGTTGAGAGCAACCGAAGACAGGAGAGGATGGGGAAGAACAGTCCAAAATGCCACCAACTCTCGTGTCGAGGAAGGTTCAAGGCAAGGCAAGGCAAGGAAGGGTAAGGGGTGTCCAGGCACTTATTTTTTTCACACTTTAAGCACTGGCTGGTGGTCTCACCAAAGAATATTCTTATTTACCTCATTTTAGACCAGAGGATGCCATCTTGTTGGACACCTCACCATCAAACTCAGAAACCCTCACATCATGACCGAATTCTCGCTGCTCAGAATTGTCTATAGATAGAACTGTCTCAAGGTTGGGATCATTGCCAAGCACAATGCAATTTACTCTGCTGGCAGACTCATTAAGGTCATCATGGCTACAGCACACCTCACGATGCTGTCCAGGTCTTGACCATCCAGATCAGGGCCTGGCAAAGTCTGATTCTCACTTGCGTGAGCAAAGGCCTTTCTGTTTTGTGTGAAGACCTAAGCTTGGTCTCAATGTTTTCCTGTCTGACAGTCAGTGACTCCAGGCTTCTCTTCCAGTCTCTGTGCATATATATTCCTCTGGTATATCACCATCACTATAACTTCTTTTTATTGTAATTATAAATCTGTCCCTCATTTGTGTTAAGATAAAACTCATCAGTGGCACCTCCGACCGAAACCAGTGAACTCTCTGGCTAAAAATACTGCGTTCTGGTGCTTTCAAAACTGTGGAAGGGACAGAGGAGCTGGAGGGGACCAACGTTGGCATAATTCCTGGATTGAGGCATGCTGTATGCATATGAGGGTCGGTAAAGAGTTTGTGGGCAGTCAACCAAAGGGTGACACAACCTAGAGCCAAAAAGACTGAGATGCAGAAGCCCCTAAGGAATGATGGTACAGAGAGAGCAGCGACTGTCTAGTTCATTTGGGATCAAGGACAGAGCGCTCAGTTGGCTTGAATCCTACATAAGAGGGCGCACGCAATCAGTCCATTTGGCAGGAGAGGAGACGGTACCTAGGCTGGTCACCTGCGGTGTTCCACAAGGATCAGTGCTCGGGCCTCTCCTCTTTGTACTATATACGGCCGACTTGGAGAGGATCATAGAAGTACATTAGTGTGGTCCACAAAGCCATGGGAAAAAATAAAGTTTGAAAAATTCGTGACGGTACCCTTTTATTCTGTTATGCATCATGTGTCAATGATTCCTACCAAATTTTATTGAAATTGCTCAAAGTTTAGAGGTCGCGCGACAAGGTGAGATATATTACAGCACCCCAACTGTACATAATGTCAACATTCGTTTGTGATTTAGTGATAAAGGTTGTCATACACGCATTGTTTACTTCAATCTGTAGAGAAAAGCTGATGTTATTATTCTTTTAATCAAATACCTTTTAAAGCAAGAGTATACAACTATGCATGGCCTTTGGGTAATTTTTTAAAATTTAAATAATAGGAGGGAAGGGATAAATTTACAGATGTACCTGTTGCTAAGTTGATAGCAATGCTTTCGATGGATGGGAACATCCCTCCTGGTAATACTGCAAAGCAGCTATTTGATAGATTGCTAGTATGCTACTGGCATGGGCGGAGATTTATGGGGACGGTCCACCAATGTTTGCGGTGGGGGACCGCTCCCCTCACCACAAACACGTGCTCATATCTCCCAACAGTTCAGAAATATACCAAAAAAGCATCGGAAATTTCGAGAGTGTTAGGATAATATCGGTAAATCTGTTAAAATATAAGTAGGGTAGAAAAAAGGTCATCAGCCATTTTGGTTGGGAAAATAGTAGATTTCCACGAGATTTCGACAAAACGCCTAAAAAAGGGCGTCAAAAATAATTATGGTCGATGAAAATGTCGTCGATGACTCAGCCGTCTCTCGGCGATCGTCCTTCGGCCGCTCATTCGTCCCACACCTCAACTTCTGGACCAAGTCTACGCCTATGGCTACTGGTATCAAAGATGCATGTATGAAGTGAGTTAATTACTCGGAGTGCAAAGGTTAGGTCATGACACAGGTGAAAAACAAGACAAACTGTTGTGATTCTGTTGAAAGGTTGAGGCTATAGAGTATTTTTTCTTCATCTTCTCTGCCCCACGGCAGGTTCGAACTTCCGATGGATGGCAAAGATATTGTATTCCATCAGAGTCTTGATGTTCAAAGAACAATTCCTTCTTACAGACCAGAAGAAATGTCAGTTAGAGACATCAACCTGTTTCCTAGTCTGGTATGCACAGAAGCATGATTTTTTTTCCAAACCCGATAACAACACCATCCAGCGACCTTCGAATTCTGAAGTCTATCTTCAGGTACAAAGCGTTCAAAAACAAATTGTGTCATTTCTGAAGCAACCACCAAAGCTCTTTCTAAGGATTTGTAATAATCATGTGTGTTAGGAGTCGGTAGCCGTGGCCTTTTAGACACAGCCATCAACCATGCAACATGTTCAGCAAAAGATGGTCAAGGCATCTCAAATTCAAGAACGAAACAAGAGCCTTAAACACACATTCAAGTTGCAGGTGAGCCACGTATTTACAGGTGGGAAGATCTTGGGACAGCGAAACCTTTGAACTTCCTACAGGTAGTAGAATTCTTCTACCGCCATGTGAGTTCCTAAATGAGATTGATACTAAACAATGAAAACAAACATCAGGATTGTCAGAAGGCAAAACAGTGCACAAATAGTGTCAGGGTTGTAAACGTCAATGCCGAGAGGGGTTGTTAAACTCATTCAAGAAAACAAATCATCCATCCCTAAAAATGAAGGGGAGAAATATCTAACGCAGGTTGTATCTGAGCACAGAGCTCAGTTCCTTGACGCAATGAAGTATGCGTTAGGCATTCTGCTGAGACTCCAACAATCGAAAACCCTATGTTCAGCATATTATGGCTGCCATTGCTATAATTTAAAAAATTATTTTATGACTAAATCATTAACTTTATATCAGCATTCAGTAGATCTATATGCCACTCAATCTCTTATGCAGTCTACAATGATCAGTTTATTTTCTAAAATCTAAATTTTAAAAGAGTCCCTGTCTATATGCTTTTAATGCTTTCATTTGCTTATTTTTCGGCATTGTCACGAATGGTGAAAAGTCAGGAGCATTGCGCGACCACTAAATATCAATCAACCAGGCTGAAATTTTACACTTATTCACTAATAAGGCAAGGTAACAGAATGAGAGGGTACCGTCAAGGAAATTCTAAAAATAATTTTTGTGGACCACACTAAAGTACATGGATTGCTCCACCACTGCTATGCGGACGATACACAGCTTTACTTCTTCTGCGAACCATCACAAACAGCTGAACTGAAGCAGAGAGTGCTGCTGTGTATTGAACAGATTTCAGAGTGGATGACATCCAACCGTCTGAAGCTCAATCCCTCCAAGACGGAGTTCGTATGGTGCACCACACTCAGACGCCGCCATCTACTTGATGGCAGTACCTTCAACATCGGCGATTCGGAAGTCAACCCAGCTGACACCGTTCGCAACCTTGGAGTTCAATTTGATAGCTGTATGACCATGACGGCCCAGGTGAGTCAACTCGTCCGAGGTTGTTTCTACCAACTGCGACGAATCAAAACCATCCGCAGATTCGTCCCAACCTCAACGGCCGTCATCTTAGTCAACAGCGTCATTGTCTCCAGGGTTGACAACTGCAACAGTGTACTGGCGGGTCTTCCGGCTTGTCAGCTGGAGCGGATCCAGTCGGTGCTCAACTCCGCTGCACGCATCATATATGGTCGCACACCATCTGACCATGTAACTGATTTGTTGCGTGACAATCTGCACTGGCTGCGGGTCCCTCAGCGGATTACATATAAACTATGCCTGTTAACATACAAATCTCTACTTAACCTTATGCCGGACTATATATCAGAATTTTGCATTCGTGTAGCAGATAGTCGGCTAAGATCATCGTCGAGGGGTCTGCTACAGGTCCCACGGTCAAACACGATGTTTGGCGAAAGGTCTTTCGCTGTGTCAGGACCCACTGCATGGAACAGTCTCCCTGACCATGTGAAGCATGCATCCTCGCTAGAAGGATTCAAATCGAGACTGAAGACATATTTGTTCAAACAATCGTATAATTAACAGTGACATGCGATCCCGTGTACAGCGCCCTTTCCTTCGGCCTCGGCTGAGCTACGGCGCTATATAAATCGTCTTATTATTATTATTATTATTATTAATTGTGCAGAATGGTAGGTTCATGGACTGAATCAGGGCTTTTTTAACGTGCAGTTGCACACAAAATATGCAGTTGTAGAAGCACTTCTGTACAGCTAAAACCAGCAAAAAAGTCATTGCCATCCGATTGGAAGTAATTTACCATGGATGATGGGAAAGGAAAGAAGGGGTTGTGCAGTTAAAAAAATTCCTTAAAAAGAGCTTTCAACTGAATATGCTGTTGTATGCATTGCCAGTGCAAAGTACACCAATTCTTTGGATGACTCTTAAATTGACACCCTATCTACACCTATAACCACCCTTTGCCATGGACTACAGCTCATCTGCAGAATGCATGGATCCAGAAAATCACCTCTCTTCCTTTAAGCTGCTCACCACCTTGCTTAGCGTATGCAACCAGCAGTTGGTGGGCGCTTAGAAAGACCACAAAACCGCACCACACACAGCGCCAGAGAAACATTTCTTCTCCTGTAATGTCGGACTGTTCCGCCACTCTACGCAGCGTGACGTACCACATGGTGCATAACATTGAATACACAAAATACATATACATTATGTTGGACTGATGTGCATGTACGAGGTGTGCTTCATCGAAGAATATTATATCGGAAAGCCTTTGATCCCATGACCACAAAACCCAAAAGACCAGAGAACTGAAAGACAGGATCATGCTAATCATGACCATGAAAGCATTTCAACATGAGACTATAGCATCGTGGACTAAATTAGCATAGCAAAATAGCATCGACTAATCAAACAAAGCAGCAGACAGAGCAACGCTGAAGCTGACCTCAAGTTCCGTCTCAAGAGCATGTAGCTTTCTCTGAAGGTCACCGACTTGCTGCTTTGCCAGGCGACACTCCCTCTCCACTTGAACCAGAGTTGACTTCAGCAGCATGTGGGTTCACTGCTTTTCAGCTGCTCAAGCAAACCATGTCACAATCTATCACAACAGCAATATAGGAACACGGTGGTAATAACAAAATTACTTCAAGCACACCTGTTGATGACAACAACATTCAGGTAAAAGTTATCCAACATCAGCAGAACATATAATTATTCAAAATGAAGCATTTTAGAACCATAGTAAACCTTTGCCAAGTCACAGACCTGTGCAAATCTGTGATGCGGCAAAACCTTCCACACATACATGTATCACAGGACTGGTTCAAAACTGCACAATACAATGGCATCATTGTAAATACAGTTCAAGGTACAGGTACTGGCAGCTGAATTACTTAAATTTGAAAAGATCCACGACAAGTTCAAGTAAAACAATACACAAAACATCAATTATCTTGACTGAAATTGGCAGCAGCCAGATTTCCACTGGTCAGCGTTAGCCTATAGATTTAGATTATAACAAGCAGTAACAATTACTGCATGCCATTTTCATAGCATGTATCATACATGTATCTTATGCTGTGGGAAATCCTCGATCATGATACCTGCTTACTTACTAAGCTACAATTTACCTTCTGCTTTCGTACAATAATATTGTTGCTCTATGTTGAGCCAAACAATGCGTTGACAACTTGACACATTGTATCCAGCTCTATCCTACAAAACTTCCTCATGGTCAGCCAGCACTAACCAGCTATATTTTTACCAATTGCTTAGCTAACACAATAAGCTGCTTAATTATTATCACTGTGAACCTATTCATTAGAATCGATTGCGTGAATGTTTCTTGCTGATGAAAACAAACGCAGACGAAATGCGATTGCTAAATAAAGCATCACCGAAAACCATATCAGCTGAACTCGAACGAAACACTGGCACAAACAGACACGTATTAATACGGAAGGATGGCTTTGAAGTTTGAGTGCAGAACACACAATAATAAAACATATAAATACTCACTTATAATCGGCACAGGGCCACCAGTCCTTCTCCAGAATGCATCGATTTCGGTGCTTAGGATATAATTGCCTCCGATAGCAAGGTAGCATTATAATTCTAGCTGAAATACGTTCATTCCTCCATTTCCTTCCCTATACCTCCTCCTCCTCCTCTTCCAGCACCACCAATTCCACCGTTTCCTAGCCACAAATGCTCATCAATCGCAGGCATCTCGGCTGGCTGACAGATGCGAACTGGTGCACCACCGCCATCGCCATCGCCATCGCCATCGCCATCGCCATCGCCAGCTTCGACCGCGTCGTCGTCGTTCATCACCGCCGCTTGCGCATGTGGTAATGGGCATAGGGACGTCGATGGTCAGCACGGAATAAATCGCACCGGGTGGAATGCGCATGAGGCAAGGACTCTCTTGTACGTACGTGAGTTTTATCGACTGAAGACAAGCAGAAGACAACATATTACGATGAAGTCTACAATACTCTACAATCTACATAGATTTGTAAATTACTCATTGATATTATAATGTATATAATATATATACATATATATAGCGCCTAAGCTATGCTTAGTCCTGGGCACGACGTTAGTCCTGGGCACGACGTTAAACTGCATCCATCCTCCGCCACAGGGAACCAACAACGTCCCTGTGAGGCTGTGCCTGTCTTAAGCCCGGACAAAAGGAGGAAGGTTTGCCAGATGGGTGGCGATACGCTGGCAGTAAAAGACCAAGACGATTGAAATCCGCAAAAACCACGGCACAAGTGACATAGCGACCCAGATGCTTCTGTAGGTGTTTCGCCGGTGCAACCCCTTACGAAGACGATCCCTGGATCCGCCCTCGTCAAGGGGAATGCATGCCTCCCCTCTCCGCGCTACCAGAGAGGGTTGGAATGAAGCATCTGCAGCAGCTAGTGGGCCTCTCGTTCCTGGATGATACAGATACGACTGTCGCTCTCGGATTCTCTCGCTTCTGCGAGGCTGGAAGGAAGCTGCACTGGCCTAGCTCCTGTCTCGGTTCATCCGAGAGGTAATCGAACTCGTACGATCGGTCAAGGATAGGGTAATAGTGATTCTTGACGATAGGTGCCTAAGCGGAAGAGCGCTGCTCGTGGGAGTCAGAACTTCTTCTCCCTAAGAGAAGGAGTCAGGGTTCGATTTGGGTTGGGTCCACACGATCATACACGAGTCCTTCTATCTCTCTCTATCTATATATATATAGTCGTTGCCATGGTAAGTGTTTCTACTCTACGTAAGTGTTTATAGGAATAAAGACTCTCTTCTATATATATATTTTATTAAGCAGAGTAAATAAGTTCTAATCTAATACTACTAACTATTTAAGCAAACAAAACAATGCATTCATTCATACGCGAACCTTCGACAAAGCACAACCGTTACAATCTTCGATTCTATCTTAATAAAATAGGGGGGGGAAGGCAACTCTCTATAAATTTAGGATTCACAGAGCACTCGAATGATTCCTACTGTTCATACCTTAGATCCGGTCCAGATCTGTTTGTACGGCTGACAGTGGCAAAGGAACAGAAAACAACATATACTCCCGATCAATGGCGGGGATTTCGCTGTAGACTATCCATTACGAGTACGCGGTAAAGGACTCCTGTCCTGCGGTAGAACGGATCGGAAGAGGACTATCCAGCACTCGACGAAGGAGACGCTAAACTCTTCCTTTAGTTTTTTACTCGCACTTCGGAAGGCAGGTCCTTCATTCCTGGATTTGCGGAGGGGATCAGAGGCCTAGTCTGCACTTCGACGAAGGAGTTCCTAAAATTGGCTTCTCACACTTCGGAACGCAGATTCTTAATTCCTGGGTTGACGAAGGCGGCATTGTCTTCCTCCGGGCACGGACTTCAACCAGTCGCAGGTCCTTCCTGAATACAGAATCTGGGAGTCGGCGCTTTGGTCCGTCGCAAATGGGCTTTTATAGGGTTCTGGGGGACGCTTCAGCCCCCGTCGTTGCTGCTACCACGCCCTGGCAGTCTGCCAACTCAATCGGGACACGCTGTCTTTCCAGGGCAGGCCGAGTTAATTCTGCAAGTCATCCTGACTCGGTCACACACTCTCTACACGCAGGGAGCACGTGGACACCAGTTGCAGCTACAGCAAGGGCGTCGCTATATCTATATTATGTGGGCCTAGGATCTCCTTTCCCTACATATAATATGGGTCTTATTACATTACTATTACATTACTTAACGTTTAAATCCTTTGTCAACAGTCCTACTGTTGTACACTTCAAAGTGTCATGATGTGGAGCTGACATACACAGGCCGGTCAGGACAGACCTGAGACCAGTGGAGAGAGTCGGGGGACAGCGTTGGGCACGTACATTCGGGCATTGACCCAGGTTGTCCTTCATGCCTCTCTCCCAATATTCTCTTCATCAGACAAGGTGGTCTAACTGGTTCAAGATGTTAATGGTATGGACCTGCAGACCGGACAGGTTGAAGCTGGGCAACATGACGCGAGACGGACTCAGACAGAGAGTGGCGTCGGACCCCTACGGGCATTTAGCCCAAGGATTTTGATGGCGATGATGATGATGATGATGACGACGACGACGACGACGATGATGATGATGATGATGATGATGATGATGATGACGACGACGACGACGATGATGACGACGACGACGACGACGATGATGACGACGACGACGACGACGACGATGATGATGATGATGATTCCAATGTAAGTGACCCAACTAGGCCTAGACTATAGGCCTATGCATTAGGCCTATATGTTCGCAAGCTCTGGCTCTCTTGTGGTGTTCTTCAAGGCTCCGTCCTGGGTCCACTGCTCCTCATTCTTTACACCACTTCTTTTAAATCTTCTCAGGCAGGCCATGAGCAAAATAGGGAGGTAAAGTGAACTGTCGCGACCTACAGCAGCGCCACCACTGTCCAACCTGTTTTGCCTCAACCCATCCAAAACAGATCGATTTCACTATACTATAAATTATAGGCCTACACCTTCGAACCTGACCAAATCAAAAAAATCTTTAACCCTTCAATACATGCACCTATCGACTTCATCTCTTACATTTATGCCTACCTCTGATACCCGGTATAGTTCGTAAATCACTGTCGCTTTTTTAACGTGCAGTTCTAACTTCTAGGCCTACACGAAATGTACACGTGCAGTTGTAAATGCATATAGGTCTATGCGCAGTTGTAAAAGCAGTTATGTGGAAATCACCAGAAAGGGTATTGCAGACGACCCCTGCATGGCGGCGTCAGCTATAGACCTGCAATCGCGTCAAGGTCATTGCAGTCAGCCTAGTATAAGTAGGTCGAGGATATAAGTGTAAAGAAGATAGATTACAAATTCCAAAGAATTTTTGGAAGGTCATTAGGCAGGTCATTAGCAAAATAGACATATGCAGGTCAAATGAACTGCCGCGACCCAGGGGCGGATCCAGGGGCCAATCCGGCCATGGCGCGCCCCTCCCATTCAGAGATTTGCACACGACGTATCCAGTGGCGGCGCTAGGATTTCAGTTTTGGGGGGGGGCTGAATACTCGCGGAGAAAATTTTCGATTTTCATCGTCAAAATTTCTGACGACCTTTTTTAGTCATCCGGTCGAAAATCGTGGAAATATTTCAGTTTTGCTCGGATGACCCTTTTTAGGGGGGGACTTAGCCCCCGGGTTGCCTTTAAGGGGCAGTGGCGGCGCCAGGATTTCATTTGGGGGGTGGGGCTAAAGGGGGTAAATCGCCCAAATATTTCATTTTTACATGGGGAAAAAATGGATGGCCTTTTTTAGGGGGGGGCTTAGCCCCCTAGCCCCCCTAGCGCCGCCACTGATAGGGGGTTTAGCCCCCTAGCCCCCGCCTGATAATTATTAAATATCAAAATAAGACCCGCACGCAATGCATAGGGCCGACCATATTAAATATCGAAATAAGGTCCACATACAACACAACACACAACGTAGGCCCATATAGACCCATACTAAATATCAAAATATAAGGCTTAAACAGAATGCATATGCCCATATTACATAATAGGCCCATAATATTTCCTATATAGGCCTCACACATTTTTCATTCAGCATCCCTCATGAACAAGAACAATGTCGAAGCAACTGGTAGGCCTATAGTCGGGTAGGCCTATATGGGCCTTTTGACTGACAGGACTGCGTGCGTCGACAAAAACAATAGGCCTACCAAGGACTCGAGGCCTACGAACGTCGCATATGCTGCCGTAGGTGACGTATAGTCAGTGATTAGAAAATTTAAAAAGAACACGTAGAGTGCGTGGAAGTTATGCCTATAACGTCTTGAGTTAGGCCGCAGAACCTGCGGACTATAAAAATCCATCAGTTTAAATTTCACATAGGCTAATTGTTTTTTTGTGCAAAATATGATAGGCTATCGGATGACTGTACCAACGACTTGTCCCGACAATCACAATATATTTCTGTTTGACAACACGTACTGTCCAGTGGCGGCGCCAGGGGGGGCTGGAGGGGGCTAAGCCCCCCTAAATGCGGCTCAGCCCCCCCAAAGCAAAATGCGGAAAATGTCTATAACGGCTAATTTCGTAATAAGAAAACTAGACAATCATCAACGGCATCGAAATCTATTTGAGAATGAAGTTAGCGACTTCATTTCTTGGCCTCAGTCTATGAAAACAGGTGACATGTTTGCACCCTTACCTTTTGACCATACAACCGGACAGGGTTGTCGAAATTGTCGAAGAAACATCATGGCTCTTAGACACCTCGTTTCAGATTGAAACCGTTTTATAAGTATTAGACGTATAGAAATATCGAAATTGCCTAGTCCTTCAAAAAGTGGTGCAAAGCTGTATTTTCTATTGATTTTTCGCATATTTCACAAAATTAATCATCGTCACAAAAGAATGTTCAGGATTTTCTCTCTCCTGTAATCAACTATTTAATCACAGCGTAGATGCTTGCGCCAGTGGCGTCTTCAGAGGGCTATGGGTTATAACATCTAAATGCGGCTCAGCCCCCCAAAGCAAAAAGCAGAAAATATCCATTACGGCTTATTTCGTAATAAGAAAGTTAGGCAATGGTCAATGGCATCGAAATCAACTATATATACAATATTATATATATATATTAAGTTGTTTAGGTCATTTCATTCGCTGCATAGCAAATGCTACAAATTTAGTGAACCAGTTTTGTTGCATTTAGTAGCTGCCTACTGTAAACCATTTCTTCTTTATGGAATGGAAGCTGTCAGCCTTCCCAAAAGTGAGCTGAACTATTTAGAGTACACTTACTGCTCTGCAACATGTTAAATTTTTAAGTCTCCTATAGTAGTGGTGCATCTGTACTGCACATCATGCATGAAAATAATATTACAGACTGCTGGTTATCCAGAATATTGCGTTTTATACAGAAATGCCTTTGACACAACAATGTAGTTGTCAGATTTGCGTCATGTTTCTCTTACACACCTCAAATGTGCGCGCTCTTGTTATTTTCGGTATAATAATTATTATATTCTTGTTGTGTATACCACCACTGTCTGGGAATGTGGGCCTACGTTTGATATAATTGTCAACTAAGAAGTCCTAGGGCTATTAGCATATACACGTAAAACATTTGTGTTCAGATAATTATATGTATATATATATATACATAAAATAATTGTGTGCATATATCTAAGCATGCATATTTTTGTATTAAGGAAACTTAAACTGTTTTCTGTCATTAGTAATATGCAGGCAGATAATTATAATAGTGTTCTGTGAATGCTGTTGGACGCCTTTATTGTGATTTATTTTTATTTGTGATTATTTTAATTCAATGTCCAGGGTAACGGTCTCTGTTGTCATGGACCCTGGTCAAATCGGATCCATCCATTATTGTGATTACTTTTTTATTGTAAAATTTCTGAGTATTAATACTGTGTTGGACACCTTTATTGTGATAACTTGGAACTCGAGTCCGTGTCCATGGCCGACTTTTTATACGATAATACTGAATTACACACCATTTTATTGTAAAATATATGAATATTAATACTGTGTTGGACACCTTTATTGTGATAACTTGGAACTCGAGTCCGTGTCCATGGTCGACTTTTTATACGGTAATACTTAATTGCACACCATTTATTGTAAAATTTCTGAATATTAATACTGTGTTAGACACCTTTTATTGTGACAACTTGGATCACGAGTCTGCGTCTATGGTTGACTTTTTATACGATTATACTGAAATGCACACTATTGTATTGTGGAATTTCTGAATATTAACGCGCTGTTGGACACCTTTATTGTGATTTATTTTTATTTGTGATTATTTCAATTGAATGTCCAGGGTAACGGCCACTGTTGTCATAGACCCTGGTCAAATCGGATCCATCCATTATTGTGATTATTTTTTTAATGTAAAATTTCTGAGTAATAATACTGTGTTGGACACCTTTATTGTGACAACTTGGAACTCGAGTCTGTGTACATGGTTGACTTTTTATACGATTATACTGAATTGCACACCATTGTATTGTGGAATTTCTGAATATTAATTCTGTGTTGGACACCTCTTATTGTGATAATTTAGAACTCTAGTCAACGTGGTTTTTGAGTGCTTGCATATCGGTATGTCAAAGACAATAGGGACTTTACATTACCTCACTGTCTGCACCACATAGCTACTCGGGCTGCTGTGTGCACACGCACTGTATATACTGTATCGCCCTCGCTCAGCTCGGTCACCAACTCAGCTCAGATGACTGAAATTTCGAGGTATGGTACAGTGCGGGCACGGCATAGACTTTACGCGGACGCGTTTGATGACCACCCATTCTCTTTTGCCACCTTAGTTGGACACCTTTGTTTATGATAATTCGGAACTTAATATAGGATTGCGGCCGGATACACCATTAATTTGGACGTCATAAATTCATTGTTACTACACTGTATAAGCTGTAAATTGTCGTCAACGGCCTTTGATGTCATACGACGACGTTAAACTTTGGTTAAATAAATAAAACACCAAAAATAAAAAACCTCAACAATTATTGCTAACTTCGTTAAAATAACCCACTCAATCTCCAACTACATCCTGCAATGTTGAGCGCGTTTGTGCCAGTGCACAATTTCTTGTAAAACCCTTGGTCGGTATGTGCTTCGTTCATGCATTCGGCACTCGCAGCTTCGCGCGATTGCAATATGACCGCCCTGGGAAGAAAATGTTCTAGTTGCGTCTCTGGGAGGGAGGAAGGCTTGGGGCTTCAGCCCCCCCAAACCTGAAATCCTGGCGCCGCCACTGGTACTGTCATGGACTCATGGTAAAGATGATCGCCACAACCTCGTTTTCCAGTCTTCGGACATATAGGCCTATGGTCTTTCACAAATCCTATCCTGATTCCTCCTCTTCTCATCACATCCCTCGTCATTTCAATTCTAAACATCACCCACCTTAGCCGTCCACGGTCCATCTAGCTGCCTGCCTGACTCTCCGGACTTGACCCGCTGCCTATCGATTTTGTTTTGATTGAGCGCCTGTGAATAAGCTGGTTCCCGCGACTTGGCTTTTGTGGGCGCTGTAGAAGTTTCGAGATTACGATTACGATTATGGCATCTTCCGAAAACGAGAGTTGATTACGCGGCAAAAAGGCCTAGTCTATTTTTTACATCCGTTGCAAAAAGGTTCGGGCGACTGGCTTCCGCGCCTTCATTAAGAACTAAAGACAGATTCTGATTTCGTTTGACTGACGTAGGCCAATAGATGCATTTAGGCCTATTGTAGGCCCTATTGTGCGAATGTAATGCGCGCATGCCCTATAGGCCTGCCGTAGACCGTGTAATCAAGAGCATAAAAATATTTCAAAAAGCATACGTAGGCTTCTGCACATGCTTGCTTGGGAGTGCAAGCTGTTCGCATCGCCTATTCGCCTACCCTCTAGAGATCGATATTAATCATTAATGTACGTTTGCAGTTAAAAGTCAATAGTGATAAAGACCGGGTCTAAGCGCGACCTGTGATTAGGTTACGTCAAACACACGTGTAGTTCCTAGTTTATAAATTGACCTTGTATAGGCCTACGATGACGACGATTCTGATGACCCGGTTTGCAGCCCCGTCGTCCTACAAATGGGTCAAATACGACAACAGCCACCCACCCCTCCCGAGCAGGCTGCGAACCATTGAGGACAGTGGCTTTAAAGGAGCTGAGGTGTGCGGATTCTCGTTAGTACGTGGGACAGGTTGGAGGGCTGAGCACTTGGCGCGGGTCTTATGCAAGACGAAGCACACGAAGAGGGTACAGTTCTATTGTCAAAGAAAGGAAGAAGCTAAGAAAAGCAGAAAACCTGAATACAGGAATCTGGTAGAATTTGAGACTATTCAAGATGAGCGCCGCACTTCTGACTAGAACTGCAAGGTTATTAAGGTATGTGCAATAGTATAGTAGCTTGTAGCATTGTTGATGTGTGTTTGTGGTAAATTCTGTCTGTATAATGTGCTTTAATTCTGTCTGTATAATGTGCTGAAAACAAAACAAGTAGGCTAAGGCATTTCTTGGGATATCGTCGCCTATGTAATATTTAGGGCTGGTGATTAATCGTGATTAGAGCGTGTGATAAACACGTTTAAAAAATTTGCAATCAAAAATTTTAATGCATTAATTGTACGCGTTATTTAGATTCGATTAAAATGGAATCAAAGGCCGAAAAACCGATTTAAACAGAAAGTTTATAAGACTTACTCACATGATAGAACAATAAGAACTGTGTCTTTTTAAAAGAAAAGACTTTATTCTTTTACAAGATGTATAACACTCAAATTGTACAAAATGTGTCTTAAGCCTGGTTTTCGTCAGATGGGTCACATATTTAGTCCTTGCTGATGATGAACAGAGTGTTGTAGAGTTGAGCATTCTTGGCATAATGTTATGTCTGTTGCATTGTGGGTATATAACTGTATACAATATGACAAACTACCAAAAAACTGAAAAGCCCAGGGCTTAAAGTGTGTCTGGACGGTCATGGACGGCGTCCATGCACTTGTTTTAAAATCTGAACGCCGTCCAGTCAATTATTGGCGAGCACAGACTGGAAAGGTAAGGGGCGTCCAGGCACTTATTTTTCTACACTTTAGGCACTGGAAAAGCCTAAGTACTGAACCCTTGGCATACTTGAATGACAGACAACATACTGAAAGTGGGTGTTCAGTGATTGTTCAGTCTATATCAAATCAGCTGTATTCTCATAATGCAGAGTGTACAATGTATATACTCTACAGTATAATGCAGAATATTGATTATTATGTGGTGTATTTGCCATCTTTTGTTATGCTACAATCTTGGCAGCAGCAGCACCATTGACGTCAGCAGGTCTGGACTGATATCAGTCATCCAGAGTGTCAATTCAGACACATCGTCCGTCCCATAGCAATGCCAGTTGTGCCATCTGACCATTGACCAACAGAGCTGACCAATCCAGCTGTGCTTCATTACTTGTTGGAAAACAAACCATCAACTTACGCAACATCATCGCTTGTTACAGCAGGTCTAGTGGTTCTACCAGGACATCATTTATAGTCTGCCAAACATCCAGAGTGATCCACAGTGACTGCAGATCCTCAAACACATTCACAAGTGGTGCACATGTTGACCACTATTCATAAAATTCCAAGCAATACAGACAGCCACGTCATCGAGTTTCAAGCTGTAATGTTATGTGAGCAGAGCAAGGAACCAGTCTGCTGAGTGTGGTGAAGAAAGTGTTTTAACTTCATGGTACTCAGAAGAATGTTACTGAGATCATCAGGATTAAAAGGTCCTCATATGTGAGTGGATGGTGCCAGGTTTTTTGTGTATGGGTTTTGAAAGTTTCTGGGTTTGGGACCTGGATTCAGCCAAACATGCAGGTTACAGCGTAGAAAGCAAACTTTGAGTAAGTTGAAGGTTGAGAAAGGTTCAAACAGTTGAAAGTACTGTGGCTGAGAACAGGAGGTAGAAAGGCCATTGAGTGTGCAATAACCAGGATGCCATCTCTAACTGATTTAGATTCTTGATCGAAGCTTTGATCCGTTGGAGCCAAGTTATGGGTAAATGTGTTGGCGAGACTTCCATGTATCACACTTGCGTCCCAGACAGGGCACAAGATGACACTTATGCCATTGGGGTAACTCCCATCAGACGCGATAAACCCAGCTGGCTTCATTGTAACAGGAAGAATACAAGTGTACTGTGGGGCTGTGGGGCTTTCATATAGCCACGCCAGTCTCCAGCCGATGTAATTTGAAAGAACATCTCTGAAAAAGGCTGTGCCCATGAAACACTGTGCAAAGAATCGTTTCGTATCAGTGCCCCTCAAGGACGGCATTTCTGCTGGGCAAATAAGTCCGTTCCCTTTCATAACGACCTATTGCCACCATAGACTGCGTCATCTGCAGGGATCTACAGACCAGAGTTTCTCACACGAAATTGACAGGCACCTACAATGGTGGGTGTCAATCACCTGGCTGGTGTGAAGTGACACCCTTAAACTGATCATTCAAAGAGACCTGGCAGCCGACCAGACAAACAACTATTATTATCATTATTATGGCCATTATTTGTATTATTATTATTATTATTGTTGTCGTTGTTGTTGTTGTTGTTGTTGCAATTTTTCAAAAAGGTGCATACATTTTAAAGCCTATAAATTAATTGTCAAATCCATTTAGCCCTAGCTCAACAGGAATCCAGCCAAACAGAAGTGTACTAGTTAATGCTGTTGAGTATATTATACATATCGATTATATTCATGACATCAGTAAAAAAAATAACTGTGTGAGTCAATGTTGTAAAGCTGTATACTGTATAGCAGTGGTTCCCAACCTGTGGTTCGTGGACCAAATGTGGCTGCCAGGCCTAAAAAATTGCCTGCATCTCTCAAAGAATTAACAAAAATATATGAAAAAATCGACAATGTGGACAGGATAGAACACAGTTATTTTCTATAACAAGTTATTTTATTCTGACGTCTATAAATAGCATTAAGCATTATATTTTGATTCAATTTTATATTCTTTTAGTTAATTGTGGCCCACTAATGTCCTTCAATTAAGAAAAATTGGCCCTTATGTCCTCCAACTTAGAAAAGTGGCCCTAAAATCAAAAGAGGTTGGAAACCACTGCTGTATAGCATTGTGATTCAGTTTTTCACTGTTTTTTCCAATCTGTTTAAGCGAATGTCTAAATTCTTTAGTGCAAGATCCAACGTCCTTCCTGGTACTATCGCTTTGAACTCTGATCCAGCTCTGTTTCTGGGCCCAAAAGCACCAGCCCCTCCTGATGTGTTCTGAAGTGAAACCTAAATATCAGGACGTGTTGACAAACTAAGTAGGCAAGGTCTCCAAGACACCCTTATCTGTTTGAGTGTCATTTGGACTGTTCCCACCCCCCATGATCCGTGTTATTGTCCCCCGCCCCATTCGTCCCTGTTATTGTGCAGTTCTTCTGAACTCTATTGAAGCAAGAGTGATAAGATAAAAAGGTTGATTGATTTGCTTCAAACCATCAGTAACATCCAGTGACATTGTCAACAAAACAAGGAACATCATCAAAATAACCTGCAGTGTTGTGACCTGTCGCTACACTCACCCGCCCTCCATCCCTGGTCCACTCTAACCTCCTCAGTGCAAGATCGAGGCTGAAAAGTATTTCAACTTAGATTAGACACCAATATGTCAAAGTCCAATCTGACAGATTCTTGTCCTCAAGGCTTTAAGACGTGCCACAGATTCTCACAAGAAGCTGATGACATAATTATTCTGTGTTGAACCTGAATCGGAATATCACATAACTGCTAATGTGAGACTCATGTGATTCTTATGTGACATAAGAATCACATGAGTCTCACATTGGCATGAGACTGTTAAATAACTATCATCATCATCATCACGATAGATGTCCATTTCCTTATGTGAATCTCTATGACAGTGAATATAATTATGACAAGTGATGACAATCTGCAACGTTATGGCTCACGATGGCACATCATGACCAAATTGGCCTTAACCCCTTTAGGTTGACAAACTATCAGGTCTGGGAAAATCCTTTGATACTTCCAATTAGCTTCAGCTTCCTATCACTGTCCCTACCTCCCTCCTTTCGTCGTTCTCTTCCCTCCCTTGCATCTGTTCTATCCTTCCCTCACACCCCATCCATCCATCCATCCCTTCTGTTCTTCTCTTGTAGGTCCTTCCTTCCATTTCCTTGCACTCCCTCATGCTTTACAGCCCTCCCTCTTCTCCCTTTCTTCTCCCTCCCTTTGCACTAACGAATGGCGAATGCCAACATTTTAATGTTATTTATATGCAAGAATTTAATTAAATTCGCAGAGTTTAAATAAATTTACATGCAATGGAATTAGTGAAAGTGAAAATCTTTCCATCACTGCATTTGCATAGATCATCTGTACAGCAATATACCCAGCATAGTGATTCCATGTTTGGTAGGTGTTTCAAACAGCTTATGCATCAGTAAGAAGGTTCAGCTTTAATTCTTATGTGCAGAAATATATTTCTGTAGCTGGTGATTTTGGTTCTATTCATTTTTTAAGCAACTGTTGAATAATTTGTGTACAGTTTTGAGTTTTTCTGCCAGATTTGAACAGTGTGGGTGTTATTCCAAGTTTATTGCATATGACTTGTTATTCAAGCACACACACACACATACATACTCACACAGTCACAAAGTCACTCACGTGCGTGCACACACACACACACACACATGCATACATACACATGCATTTCTTTTAATGTATAGACTATTGTGTGTGAGCATATTACCATTCACAATGTGTTATTGTGCTGACAGTGGGCCAAGACTTGTGGCTTCCTGCAGTTGTACTGGAACAGCTGCTACCATCAGACGAGAGTCAACTGTGATTCAAGCGACTGAACCAATCAAACTTCCATCAAAGGTGAAGGCTTTTGTGCAGGAGAGTGCGACAGTCTGCCAACCTGACCACGTACATTTGTGCGATGGATCTGAGCGCGAAAATAGCGAAATCATGCAGATCCTAAGACAAGATGGAACAATCAGGCCACTAAGGAAATATGAAAACTGGTGAGAAGAGGAAGAATTCATCTCTTTTCTCTGTCAATAGCAGCAAAGCTTCACTCTCAACAGACTGACAGCATTAATCTGAAGAAAAATATCAGCCAAAGCCATGATTTGAAATGTCTTTTGATGCAATGAGGCTAGTGTAGGTATCCTGCTTCCAACCCCAGTCATTGACGCAACACTTTTTTTATAACATAATTATGATATACAAGGGGATTTGTCCTGTTAAAACACCTGAGGGTTAAATCCAGGGGAGATGGTGGTTAATAGTCTGTGAAGCTATGTACAGAGGGGATTAGCCAGATCCCATGAATTTGAAACCCCATGTTAAGAGTTTCACAAAACCATCTGATAATTAATTTAAGAAGTATTTGTCATCAGTATGGTTATCAAACTGCGATATAAGACAATAGCAATCTATATTTTCAAAATTTCATATACTAGTACTCATCATCTTAGGCTCATTTGGACTTCTTCAAGACATAGCCTGTCATTCCATGCTTGTCAGTTTTCTTATCATTTGCTGCCAATTGCTGAAATTGGACCAGTTACTGCCAACTTTATTGATTGAATGAATGAATGAATGAATGAATGAATGAATGAATGAATGAATGAATGAATGAATTGTTCAGTACTGTATTAAAGACTGAGGACATGGAGATCATTTATTCGTACCCATCGTTGCCTAATGGCTGGCGTCGGGAACTGGTGGTGGTGGTGGTGGTGGTGAAGACTTTGTACAATTCTATATTGAAGACATCTCTGTAATGAACTGCTAATAACTATCTGCTTATAAGTTTGTTGCAAGTACACGTTCCTATCAGCATTTAGATCAGGTGAGTCGGCCTACTTATGACCCAGGTCGATAAACTGACTCTTTAAGTTGTACCATGCACACAAGTTTCCAGAAGCAGGTCAGAAAGGTGTTTCAAGTTGAAATCAATCATCGTGACTTCTAAACATCAAGTACATTAATTAAGTACGTCCTAATCTGCACGTTTCCACTTAATTCTAACAGTTTTTCATCCTTAAAAATGATCAATCTAGCGACTGTAAGGCATTGGTCATGACAGGCACAGATTAAAATCTTACTATCTGATAGATGTTGACAATCCCATTTTTTCAACCTAAGCTGAATGAGCATTGACAAATTATACCTTGTTGATAAGTACCTATTCAATAAAAACAATTCTTCCAGGCACCATAAACTTGAAGGCTTTTTTAAAAACCAGGATGCCCATATTTGCATGTTGGCCTATGCCAAGGACTCTCTATAAATTATCTAGCATAAATATTTATTTGTACATTGTTTAGACAGAAATACAAGAGAAGTACTGTTCTCAGACAGCATTTATTGTATACATAGTCTACACTTCTAGAGCTTTAAAGAATGTATGCCTGTAATTTAATATTTTAGACTGTGCCAGAAGTTCATGTAGGCCTTAATTAGGCCCAAATTAAAAGTTTAAAACTGTAAATATAAATATCATCCAGCTACAATTACATTTATTTATTTATTTCTAGTATTTATATAGCGCCTCTTCAAGAGGCGCTCTCTGCGCTAACTAGCCAGAAGCCATGTAGGTCTTGAAATACTGGACAGGTGAAACTCGCTGGGTTCCGCAAGCAAATGCGTGATTTAAGAAAGGGTCCATTACTCGGAAATGATTGAAAAGCACGGCTCCAGTGGATTACGATTTTTGACTACAATTTCATCTGAAGTGACAGTCGGTTGATGCTGTATACATGCACTTGACAACACCTGTTCAATAGGAATAGTTTCAGAATGCAACTGCCGGTGCTACACTGACTGACTGGTAGAAGGCAATTTTTCCTATATGCTGGTTTAGAAAAAGCATTGTTTCATAATGACTTGTCTGCTCTTCTTCAGTTGGTTGGCAAGAACTGACCCGGCAGATGTTGCTCGAGTCGAAAGCAAGACTGTGATATCAACGACTCACAAACGTGATACTCTTCCCACCCCAAGAGATGGAGTTCAAGGTGCTCTTGGATTCTGGCTGTCCAGAGATGACATGGAAAAAGCATTCCAAGATCGGTTTCCAGGAAGCATGAAAGGTAATTGAATACAGGATGGAGAATTTACAGCCACTTTCTCATTGACCATCTGAATTTCTTAAGTTCTAAATTACGGATTTTTGAGATTTAATCATTTTTTAATGTAAAATAATTATTCTTGAGAAAGTCTGTTGTTGTTTCTTTTACTTTCGCAGCTGAGAAGGGCTGTTAATTATTACATGGAACTGTGTAGAAGTGACTAAGTGACTCATTAGTTTCCTTTTAATAGTTTTCTGCATAGGCCTATGTTAGTCTGAGAAACTTGCAAATAAAGATGTTTGATGCTTGTGATATTTTGCAACTGTAATAGTTCAGTCCAATCAATTTATCTTATAAGATAAGAGAGGACTGCAGCATGCCAGATAGTCTAAATAATTGAGAAGATGTTTCTCTAGCAGAA
Source organism: Lumbricus terrestris (assembly GCA_949752735.1). Classification (NCBI taxonomy): domain Eukaryota; kingdom Metazoa; phylum Annelida; class Clitellata; order Crassiclitellata; family Lumbricidae; genus Lumbricus; species Lumbricus terrestris. Next base: position 14,227,371 of record OX457047.1, on the reverse strand, counting down.
GCATGCAGATTCCATTGCAAGCAGTGCATTTATTTAACAATGCCAAGAAAACTGATGTTGTCTATATATTTACTTTAGAAAGAAGCAGATAAAATCTGAGGAGCTCAAACAAAGTCCCATGGCAATTATTCCCATCCCATCAGATTGAGCTGAAGCTGTCTTGACATTTGGCTGACCAGAGCAGAGATTTGAAAAAGCATTCTAAGATCCGGAGTGGTGATAATGATATAACTGTAATGAAAATAATTGATAAAATAAAATCACAATTACTCTGACTGTGTCTGACTGCATCTATAGTTTCCAGAATATTTGGAATATTCTTGTTTTAGGTCGAACGATGTACGTAATTCCATTCAGCATGGGACCAATTGGTTCCCCGCTCTCAAAGATCGGTGTCCAGATAACTGACTCGGCGTATGTGGTTGCGAGCATGAGGATCATGACGAGGATGGGGCAGGACGTCTTAGAAACACTTGGATCAGATGAATTTACGAAATGTCTGCACTCAGTTGGCCAACCTTTACCAAACACACGTTAGTGGCAGTTTCCAATGCAAAATAAGTTATGGTACTCTACAGAAAATATAACCCCTCATTTTATTATCTAAACCATCGTAGCCTAATGTAACAATTGTTACCACACCTGCTTATTATAAAACAAAGACTCAGCACAAAAGATCAAGTCTGGACCTTTGTGACTAAAAGAGAACTGGGCAGTGAATAAAACAAGCAGTAAAAAATAAAATCCTCAGCTATGTATGTATTATGTATATGTGCATGTATTTATAATTAGTAATGTATCGTATATGAGAATTTATAATTTGCCTGTACAGACTGAGGCAGAGGTCATTCCAATTTCCACCTACAAAAACCCACAAAGTCATGGAGCTAGGCCATGACAGTCCTTGCTCAGGGAACAAGGATACACAAAATTTCCTTGGGATCTTTATTTTGATGGATTCTCGTGGGCTACCATTTTGCTACAATAGCTTTGCTCAGTAACTGATGTCAGCCAATTTGTTAACATCCAAGATTTTAGTGCCTAAGAGTCCTGAGCCTCAATCATTCAGCTAATCATTCAATTAATCATTCAGCTAATCATTCAATTAATCATTCAACTAATCATTCAATTAATCATTCAATTAATTATTCAATTAATCATTCTATTGATGTATTTGTCATCATCATCTTCGTCATCATCATCGTCATCATCTTTGTTCTGTATGTTACATTAACAGCAAAATTGATTAACAATTGGCCGTGTAATCCGGAAAAGACGTTAATCGCTCACATTCCAGAGAGAAACGAAATCGCATCGTATGGCAGCGGCTACGGAGGAAACTCACTGCTTGGAAAGAAATGCTTTGCACTGAGACTTGGAAGTATCCTTGCCCGCAAGGAAGGATGGCTGGCCGAACATATGCTGGTGAGTATTGCTTGATAATCCAGAATCAATCAGCATAGATTCTATTTGCAGTCTTGCAATTATTGTCATACCCTGGAACTGAGAAGACAGAAATGCAGAAGCCCCCATGGTATGAAGGAGCGGAGCCAACAATACAATTGCACATAAGGTTCAGGATCTTAAATTGCTGGATGGGGGGATCCAGTTCAGTTAACCCACATAAAGGAAACTAAATGGCCAAACATGGGGGGACACCTCCGATAGAGCAGACAGTGAAATTAAGAATAGAATGAAGCCTTAACATATTAGCTGGCAAATGTTCAGCAAAGATTGCAATGCCAAGGTCACCCTGGTGCAAATAAGTGTCTGATTTAAAATATTGACGTCATGCAAAGAAAGAGAGCAGTATATAGTAGAGAGCTTGCTGAGATGATAAAAGCCCTTTTTCTCAGAGTTAAACGCACTGGGAGCGCTTCTGAAAGGCTCTTGCTGCGAGAAGTGCTTTATAAATGGTCAGATAAGATAAGATAAGTACAGAGGATGTTTTAACACGATCAGTCAAAGAGAGATCTCAGTCTAGAACAAATACCTAGGTCGTGGAAGAGAAAAAAATATCCAGGAAAACTCTAGCGTAAAGAAAAGATGTTGATCTTTGCTTTAAACTGAGTGCAGCCACCAAACCAAATTATGAACTGTGCCTTATTACAGTTTCATTTGAGTCAACTGGAATACATCTTGATGAGAAGGATGGGTGTTTCAAGCAAAAGAAAGGACAGCCTCAGCTGGGCCACAATCAAAGGCCTCAGGGTGTTATTGCATACCCATGGCCAGTAGCACCTGTTGGAATGAAAATTCGTCTCTAGGTCGACAGTGCATAATAGGTATAGGGAGGGCCAGGACAGAACCGCAATGAAGGCCAAAAAGGAATAGGTCACTGGGCAGAACATGTGGGTCTAACTGGAACAAAGTGGAAATAGTCAAAGTGGAATGACTGAAGCTCGTTATGGCAATGTGCCTGGGTTTTTTTTTAAATTCTTGTTTTATCCAGCCGGACCTTGATGCTTTATTTTCAAGCTATAGCCCTCTATCATCTGTTTAATGGCACTGTGCGTGTGTGTTTGTGTGTTCTATTGTTTTGTTTGGTTTTAATCTAACTGTGGTTTACTCTGCAAGTCAACTGAAGCAGGCCAATTGAGCAGAGGATATAAAACTTATCATCTTCTTATGTGTTGTGACTTGTTCTGGAATCAAACAACTGTTTACTGCAATGCCCTTGGTTTAGCGGTTGACCTTGTTGACTGTTGTGGTTGCTTAGCCAGCAATGTGTTTTTGTCTCAAGCCAGCTGGACTTTACCACCAGTCTCACCTTTGTTGAAGTGTGAATGCATGGAAAGTTTTCTATGCATGATATAATGAATGCATGTATACGTTTCTACCAATGCCTCGCAGGGACCTTGGGCAAGTCCTTCACTCGCAATTGCTCAGTGCTTCGGCGTGAAACTCCGATGCAGTGTCCACGCTGTAGTCGGGAGCGCCTCTGAGTAGTGGTTGAGGGCTGGAAGAGGCGCTATAACAAGTGCGCACACAAATAAAAAAACATATTCAATTTGGTACCTGCCATGTGCTTTACAGTAGAGCTGCATGAAAAAGTATTTTCCACAACTTCTGATAAAATTCAAACTAGTTCTTTACAATGTTCCACAGATTCTTGGAATCACGAATCCAAAGGGAGAGAAGCGATACATAGCAGCTGCATTTCCAAGTGCTTGTGGCAAGACAAACATGGCAATGATGATGCCGACTCTGCCTGGATACAAGGTCGAATGTGTTGGTGATGACATTGCGTGGATGAGGTTTGATGACAACGGTCAACTCAGGGCAATCAATCCAGAAGCAGGATTCTTTGGAGTGGCTCCAGGTGAGGATCACAGCCACGACCTTTCATATCCATTGTGACTGACTATGTCTTCCTTTTGTTTGCTAGTTTCTTCCCTTGCAGTATCTTCCAGGGGAAATTGAATTTTAGGTGATAGGCTCTTTGTCTAACACCTGTCTATTCGAGCACTGGACAAGAACTTCAAGCCTTTTAAGTTGATTGCACTGGGCAGCATGTTTCTGTTGCTTGAGGTATGAATGTATAGGAAGGTATGTGTGTACATGCATGCATAGTTGCATACACACGTGTGTACTTGGATGCTTGTATAAAGATACTTACTGTAATGCCTGCCAGGTACCTCACAACAGTGTTGATAAATTACTTATGGTAGATAAACTACTTGAAGGAGCCTATAAGTTGATTTCATTGAGCAGCATGAGTCTTCTTTCTGAACGAAAGAATGAGTTATTCCAGTGGATTTTTGGTGACTGATTCCAGTGTAGACAAATAAAAGTATCACATAAAGTGTTGAGAAAATTTGCCTTTATGATAATGATTTGATGTCTGCTCTAATAAGTAAATCTCCACTCGTTTAACATCACTGTGTTTTAACTGTTTTAACGACAAACTGCATTGGTTTCCAATACATTTTAATACATGCTTGTTGTTAAAAGGCATTGTCATTTAAATACTCAGGTTTTTTAAGTGTTACCGTTTATGACTAATGTTTAGGTACTTCGACGTCAACAAATCCGAATGCAATGTCAACCATTCAGAAGAATACGCTGTTCACAAATGTTGCGGAAACGGCGGATGGTGGTTTCTTCTGGGAAGGATTGGAAAAGGAGACGCAGAAGGATGTTGGAATTACCAGCTGGTTGGGAAAGGAATGGGATCGAAAGGGAAGCGACAAAGCAGCACATCCGAACTCCAGGTATTTAAAAGTGTTGTTTACTTGTTCAGTGGAGTTCAACTTCATTCATCCAATTAAAAATCCAAAGGTTTCTATTCCTACTTGCACTCAGGTTCACAGGATTCCACTGTCACCTTCTATGCCAGACCCTACTCATAGCATTGCACAGACAGAGGGCAATAATAGCAGTGACAGTGGTGTTGATTGTTGTGGTAGTGGTAGTGCTAGTGGTAGTTACTGGTGGCCGCGGTAGTAGTTGTAGTGGTGCGGCAACATGTCATGTCTATAATAGGCAGTAGTTTGGACATGTTTGTGTAGGCTTGAACATTGTAATGCATATGAAGGACTTGTTGACAAAGAAGCGTGTTCTGCTTTTGGACATAGTAGTCAGAGCGAAGTGAGCAGTTGTTATTATATCAGTGCATTTCCTTGATAAGACAACATTCTTGCAGATCATTGTCATGACAAAAAATTTTTGCAAAAGTTTAAAGTATCTTTAAGTAGAAATTGGCTTAGTTTTACCATGCCTCAAAATTGAAATTGAAATTCCTTACAGCAGCAGATTTGTGCTTGACAAGAAGAGCCCAGTGTTTTGCTCTGCCTCTTTGATAATTTGAATCTGATTAACTGATCCAATCAAACGGCTTCTATGGTGCCATTATTATAATGTCCATTGGGCATCAGTCATTGGTTGAGCGCTTCAAATTAACTGATTATAAAAGGGAGAAACTCGTTTGACTACACCGGTAAGGTCGAAGGCCGCGCGTCTGTACGCAATTCACTCTCTGAAAGAGCGTGCGGGCCGCGGTTTGATTCACGAAGGTGGCTATTTCAGAGATTCAAAAAATCTCGGGCTAGCATGGTCCGTCCACGGGGACCTAAATGGCGTGGCGACTAATCATCTTCGATATGGCAGTGTCGTTAAACATGTAACAACGTAAATTTTTGTTAGCCAGAGATATTATAATCACCATTTACTGATGTGGATACAGTGGATCTCAGCCACTGCATGTTCAACATTAATCCAGCAGTTCACATTTGTATGTATATATATATTCGTTTGTACGCTCGATATCCTGGTCATCAATAATAGTCAGCTGGTTGTGACAGGATTCCTTTATTTAACATCTGTGTGATCGATCTAGGTATAAATAAACAAGCATCTTATTGCTGCACACTGTATGAAGCATCATGTTTGTCGTTGCCATCACATTTTTCTCACGGCCACTGTCTTCAATTTAGGCCCATTACCGAAGGTGACTGCAGCCCAGTCACAGTTACTCATAAGCTTTCGTAATTTCCAAAACTTTTAAAATAAGAAATCAAAGGTTTGCATATTCATGAAGGCTTGAGTGTAATTGTTGATTGATTAAACGTGAATATATTAAATAAATGTTGTCTTAGATTCTGCACTCCTGCGAAACAATGTCCCATGATGGACCCTCAGTGGGAAAGTCCCGAAGGGGTTCCTATCGATGCAATATTGTTTGGAGGAAGGAGACCAGAAGGTCAGTCACCTTTGCATTACTCTGCAGAACTTTCAGATTCAATATAATCAGATACTGGATTTCTCGATTTCTCTGACATTTGCAAACCTATTCGTTTAGGAAACTGCATAGCTTAAAGATAACACAACTTCACAAGACAATATCATTTACCCATTTCAATGGCCACAATATGCTAACACGACTCTATTAGAACAGAATAATAATAGTAATAATAATAATAATTACGATAATTTATATGACCCCAGTAAGGGTGCCTTACAAAGCATTTAAACATGTGGGATAAGCCAAAGCGAACAAGAATGTTTTAGCATGTATTTAAAAGAGTCCACTGAATATGTTTAGTTACACCTTTATCATACTACACAAGGCAACAGTGATGATCACTTCAAGGAAATTGTAGTCGAACTGACAATCCTATAAACAAAATTTATGAGACCTTAGTAACTGACAGCAAATGAAAGCTGATATGATGAACTGATTGAACAAGAATCACTGACTAAATGGTCATTCTGCAGAGCATGTCATTGGTGACAAGTAATTATTTTGTTTTGCCTGCAGACATAGTTCGAGTTGTAATGACATTTAACATCTGATTTAGAGGAGTACATCAGTTGTGTTAGAGAGACGTGATGCAGAATGTATAGATTACTAATTATCTACATAACTAATTAATAATTATCCTGCGATGATAATCCTATGATGAAGATTTATTTTAAAATAAGATAACTTGCTGGTCGTCGTGCACAGGTGTACCACTCGTCTTTGAGTCGTATAGCTGGCAGCATGGAGTTCTAATCGGTGCGTCAATGAAATCAGAAGCGACTTCTGCTGCTGAACATAAAGGTAGGAAACGAGGAACTTATCTTCACAGCTTCTCATCACAGTCACCTGCTTCGACATAATAGCACAATGGCCGACTGGTTAGAGCACACGACCTGTAACACGGAGAGTGGGTTCAAGACCACATTAGGTAGTTACTGTAAAAAGAGTTTGAGCAAGTCCATCGCTCACAATTGCTCAGCAGCATAGGTGTTATATGGTCGTATGCGCATCTGAATCCCTTTGGAAATGACGCAATATTAAATACAGCTGTATTGTATTGTATGTGTATTGTATTGTATTATATTGTATTGTATGTGTTTATATTTGTTCTCAGAATGTTTAGAGATTAGACAGAAATTGTCCTTATGCAAACATACTATAACTTAAACAGCACAAAACAAGTGACCAATTGGAAAATATAGCAAGCTCTGATATTTTAAGTTTTGCTCATGTTCTTGTCATAACTTGTTTGCATTTATAATTATATTATGAAGCAAATTGATCTGAAGGACGATTCAGTAAAGGTGAAAATGTGAAATAAGTATGGAAAGAAATGTCTCTATCATCCATGTAACAGTAGACCATAATTATTAAGCTGTGGTTATTTGTGTGAACAGCTGGGAAGGAGGTGATGCATGATCCATTTGCAATGCGTCCATTCTTCGGCTACAACTTCGGACACTACATCGATCATTGGCTGAGTATGCAGAAACGTCCGGATGTTAAGCTTCCCAAGATCTTCCACGTTAATTGGTTCCGCAAGGATGCCAGCGGGCAGTTCATGTGGCCGGGCTTTGGAGACAATTCACGTGTTCTCGACTGGGTGATGCGTCGAATCAACGGTGAGGACTGCGCCCAAGAGACGCCAATTGGACGGATTCCAAAGTTTGACTCATTCAGCCTCGATGGTCTGGCTCAGAAGGTCGACATGCAAGCACTGTTAGAAGTACCCAAGGACTTCTGGTTGAGTGAGATCGAGGAACTGCGCAAGTACTTCTCCGATCAGTTGACCAGCGACCTTCCTGAAGCAATTGCAGCTGAGCTCAGCGCTCTCGAAAAGAGGTTGCTTGAGGTTGCGAAATGAAAAGAGGTTGCTCAAGGTTGCGAAATGAACAGAGAAAACAACTACAATTAGGCTGAATATATCCAATCATCAACATTGTTACATTAAGGGATTTTTGTGCACTGGGATGTCTATTTATAAATGCTATTTATAATGCAGGCTGTTTAAGTGTCGACCGCTACCTAAAGTGTGAAGATTATTTATTCTACATTTGGGCAGCTATATAGCGTTTTACTCCTTTAAATGAGCCGTGGCTTTGGCTGTGTATGTTTTTTTATTGTGGAATGTACAGAGCGGCAGATGTAAGCCATCCACTGTGCAATTCATGCCATGCAGCCCAGCAATTGAACTTATTTTGCTGTAGTTAAGGGTATCGTGTATATAGAATTGTTTTAATTCCCTGCTTTATATCCAAGATTTTTTGGGCTGATAATTTATTTGGTTTAATGAAGCATGAGCTTGTTTTAAGGTTTGTTACAATAGATGCTTTGGATAGATTTCATTTGCTGCTGTAGAAGCTCTTTGTTATAATACTATTAACAGTGCAAAATATGGATTTGCCAAAAGCCCTACTGCAGACTGTCTTTCACTTGAATGTCGTTTTAACCCGGTGGTTAGTTTCTAGTTTGGTTTTGCAGTATTCAATTGGATGAATGTACATAGACTTAGGTAAATATATTCTATTTTTACAGTATAGTATTAATGTTCTATTACACCGGTCTAATATACAGTAGATTCCAGTATATAAATATATATATATATAATGTATACACTTATGTATATTTAATTAATAATTATATAAGTATATATATATATACATTATACAATTGCATGTACCGTACACTTTTTCTGAATATTAAACAAATCTATGCAAATGTGGTACTGTGTGAATATGCTATTTTAATCTGAAAAATCTTAAGCTACCTTAAACTTGCTTTCTAGACTTTGTGGGTTATTGCATAATTCATCAACAGATTTCCATTGAAAGGTTCAGTGGCTTTCGGTTGAAGGGAATGGTGAGTTCAGGACGATGTCCTTCGGATGCTGATTCCATGTTTGAAATCGTCTGCCACAAACGACCTAATTTACTAACTTAATTTTATCATTATAACAGCTGTCCAGTCTTACTTTTTATCAGACCTTTGCATAGATTTAGTATCAGCCCAATATTAATGTGTGCCTTAGATTAACTGACTTGATGGTAGTGGGTGCCAATAAGTGCTTTAAATAATTTATAAAACACCTCTTGAAGAAAACCCTCAGCAGCTCCTGACTCGGCAGTGAAAAAGCAAGATTAAATTTGAGTGCAAAGTAGAATCAGAGAAAAAATTAAATCGCATAAAACTTACAAATTGGTAATTCATTCAGCAACGATTTCTGTGAGTTCAGCATGTAAGTCATCATTATTCTGTAAATTTTAAACTGGAAATTATTCTTGCATTTCCCATCGCAAGACCTCTAAACAGCTGATCCGCCTGTTGTGCAGCATCAAGAAATTCAAAAGTTTTAATTACATGTAAAAAATTTGATTTATTCAGTTTTAAAACAGTGTTTTGTCCTAAATTCAACACTCAAGTAGCATAGGACTAATATTTGTCAAACAGGAACATGCCTCCAATGACAGATTAAGTACATCAAAACAATTCAAGGAGAGGGATGAGCCAGATCAGTTATTTAAAAAATCATAAATTATTGCCACACCACAACATATTAGATCAGCCAGATATGATACTGCAAGTTTACATATGAATTGAAAAAAGATAGAAACTTCTTTCCATGCAATTGAATATGCAAAAGAGTTTTGTCAGACGCTAATGCAAAACTGCGGCTGACCTAGAAATGCAAAGGCACTGATCACTCAACAAATACAAGTGCCACTAACTGCTATAAATATACAAACACAGCCAGGGGCTTCTATCCCTATACATGGCGGGCGCAGCTTGCGCCCAGTGAAAAATAGGGGGGGGATAAGAAGACAGCAAAATTCACGTCGGTTGGGGGAGAAGGTCGGACGTGGAGGGCAGCGTTCAATCTAGGCATCACTAGGAGGAAGATCCCCCAGAAAATACTTCCCCTCCATATAAAATATTTGGACAAAATGGTAGGCATAGCCTAATAGTTTTTAGCAAAATGTTTACACTTTATACACTTTGAGTTTTTAGCTAGGCTACTATCTGCATTTTTGAATTACATGAACTGCTATAACAGCTATAATATACCATAATAAAAATTTCCTATTACATGATTATAATTATGTTTTTACTATTTTAATAAATAATACAATCATATTATAATTGGAAAAATAATGTTAATATAAATACTATTTTGCACAACTAAATGGCTTTTGTCCAATGTTATCTTTCAAATTTCAGCCAGTCAAATTTGGTCCTTGAACACTTAGTAAAGCAACATCATTATTACGTGGGCTTACAATGTAGGACCTACATTGTATTTTATTGCATTGTATTGTGCTCTAAAAATTTATGTAACGCCTCTCGAGTGCACACTGATCAGAGGTGCAAAACATATGGCTGCCCAATTTTGGCAGCAATTACTCCACTGAAACAGTAGAGTAATTTTGCTAAGAGGACAGCTTAAAATGCTGAAATTGCAATGCGGAAATCGCAAAAATTTCTTATGGGGAGGGGCACATCCCTCCCCATACCAGGTCCCTTCTCGGTGCTACACATGCTTCGGCGATCGTCTGCTGGGTGCTCGTTTGTCCCTCTCCAAACAGACCTTCATTCCCACACTAGAGGAGGGCATGCGCTAGATTGCATTATATTGCATAGCCTACATAGGAAGGCCGGTCCAGAAAAGGGGGGGAAAGAAAATGGATTGCGCCCGGTTGCTTAGGGGGGATAGAAGCCCCTGAACACAGCACCAGTGAAACCAGAGGAAATGAAGGCACTCAGTGAAAACAATCGCTCGAACTTACAATACTGTGTGTGTAGTGTGTACGTTACAATGACATTATATCGTGGGATGGCAAGATCTGACCAAGATCAAGAGTTCAAGACCCACCATCAAATCATTACCACACAATGATTAACATTTGACCTAAATCGCTGATCACAAATTATGATCAATTCATTATAATCAGAGCTATGGTCAATCCATAGTCATAATAATCAATGGTAATAATACTGTAGTTAAGACGAATGCGCCATCGCAGTTATGACCAAACTAAGTTCATATTTATGACCAATCCACGATCAGTGTCATTTTAAGGTCAGTACTTCATCTGAAAAGATTCTCTGTGCTTTAAAGTCTTAGGTTTAGCCAGAAAATGGTCGCACATCAGCAGAGGACAATCCTTCATCTCCACAGCGTAGTCATAATAGAGCAGCAGCTCTTTGGGGAAATTGCTGGATCCACCGTCGAAACCACACTCTTCCAGCGTGAGGTCAGGTTCAAGGATCGACTTTGGATCACGTGACTTGTCTGTGGATATGAAAGCGTGTGGAATGATGATCGACGTTTGATCGCTGATGACTTTCGTCAGATGGAAGACGGTTGTGTGCGTTGGAATGACAGCCGAGAAATGTCCCACATGTTGGCTGAAATGTTCAAATGACAACAGGCGGAAGTGGATCCGAAGAAACCTGAAATTCAAAACAAGCCAAAGAAATTAAAATGCAAAAGCAGGCAACTAACCAGAAGCTGTGCAAGTTTCCACATTTATTTGAATCCTTTGCGGAACATTATTATTGTTATTTGTTTACCCAAGGTAAGTATAATCCCTCAAGACATAAGCAAATGCCCGAAGACAGCTAGTATGGCAGAAATAATGCCTCAGCAACAATATCACCGAAACGGTGGACTTGGTAGAAACCAGCAGTGATTAGCATAGAAATGAAATCTTGGCCAGTAGGCCTACTGAAAACTGGAACCCAATCTTGTTTAGTTTTAGATACACAAGCCAGAATAACCATGAGTGAGTAGATTTGTTAACCTGAGCAAAGATAGAAGTGACTGACCAATGTGCATAACTTTAATAAGCTGAACAAATCCCAAACTATTTTCCTTTTCCCATAGCATGCCATGCACTGAATGGGTGATGTTTTGAAATTTATAGCAGCCCTGGCCAAGCACTTCTGAATTTATGCAGCATTTTCTATGTGAAGCCTAAAATGAGTTACAGTGATCAGGAACAGAGCTCCCTTTGTCCACTCTGACTCCTTCTATGTGCATATAAAAATTGCCCTTTTTAGCGTTATTGTGGTCCGAGTGCTTCTGAGTGGTCGCTTTGAAGGGGCATTATACAAATGCTCATAGTGAATGAATGAATGAATGAATGAATGAATGAATGAATGAGGACAACTATAAACTACAGTCTTAATTAGTGGAATGAAGATGTGCCAAGGAACATGTGGTCTTAATCTGCAGATGGCTTGCATATGACAATACAAAGATACGTACACAAGTGACTTGAAATTGCAAAAGTCAAAAGACATATTTGAATATGTACGCATAAATTTGAATATGTACGCATACAGACATTCTCTCCATCTCTCCATCATCCAAATTAATCCTATTCAGAATAATCATTCGGCATCCCTTAAGATTATCAGATTTATTCCTTATGCTTTTAGCCATTCACTCAATCCTTGCAACATCGTAAAATAATTCATTGCAGTTCAGTTTCTTTTCCATTTACAATGGTCCAAGGCCGTAGTTAGGGTTTTGGGTGTTTGAACACCCCCCGAAATGGAAAATGTGAAAAATAATATAATGCATTTACGAGCACATGATGTAAAAACCATGAAATAAAACAATGAAAACACCACCCGAAATATGCCAGATGACTAAAAGTCATCAGTTTTTTGGGTAAGGGAAATTGGTGACTTTTTGGGAAGATTTCGGCCAGATGACTAAAAAAATGGTCATTAGTTTTTTAGGAAGGGAAATTGGTGAGTGAAACACACCCCGAAATCAAATCCTGGCTACGGCCTTGCAATGGTCCATTAGTCTGTGAGATTGAAGAGCTCAGAGACAAACATGTCACAGCAATAAATAAAATATTGCAGCCTCAAGAGATCAAGTTCACGGATTGAAAAGAACAAACTGCTTACCTTGGAGCTCGTATTTTATATGGTTCCCCATTCCACTGCGCCATTTTACAGCCTCCTTTCGAACAGTGTGCATACTTCTCATTTGTTAGGCTCAACACCGGACCTTTTTCTTTTACGAAATTCGCTTCATGACTCCTATTCTCACACATACAAAATGCACATTCAAACACAGCAGAAGTCCAGTTTCAGTAAACTTATCTCACAAATTCCATGTTTGACAAGTAGAAATTAATCAATACGCAAAACAACGCTATAGACATCATTTTACTTTTAATTATTTTGCATGATGTACAGCATTCCCAACTGGCCACAATTTTAAGATTTGTGAACAAGACTGCATAGACTTTATCTTCCTGTCTTTATTAAGACAAATATATCTATTTAAACAAATAATAGAAGGATAGAGAAAGAGTCACGCAGCAAAGTCAGTTACCAAAGACCAAAAACTTACCATACGAAGCTGAGGCCGTTCAAAAGTCGGTTAACGTCAATCAATTCCGTCTGTTCGTAGTCCAGCAGCCGACAAAGCAAATGCAGTTCTGCGGCAGCAAATGGAATGGCAAGGTCATGCATCGTGGCCTTGAACCGGTCGTAGGTCACTTCCGTCAGTCCATCCGCATTGAAGTCAGTGAGAAGAGTGATGGCCCGAGTTGAGTTCTGTTGCAACCATTTGTCAATTCGATGAACCAACTGATAATAGGATTCACCAGATGACTGGATTGTATCGACGATCTTGTCAAGTTCTATCTGAACAAGATCCAACAACATAATTTAAGTTAGAAAGCACCAAATGATAATAAAAACATTAGGCATAGTAAGACATGGCTAAAGTGTCTGATTATCCTAATACTGTCCAATGACTGTTGCTTGGCATTGGTTTTCCAGTTGCATTTATAATACACTCTCATTGTTCAGTGCTGAAGAATGACTAAAACAACTTTGAATGGCACAGAAACAATATGCTTCTGCACCCAGCACTCTAGAACTGAGTGAATAGCAAGCTACAGCTCTTTGCATGTTGTTTATTGCCTGACCACTTTAGGGTCAAGAGATGTGGAAGACGACCAGCAGAGGTGCTGAATATAATTATGAAGACTACAAGGATAATGATCATAAATATAATTATTGAGTGCCAAGAGCTTAATTGTTGTGCAAGACATAAATTCAGCTAACTACGTCAATATGTCAGTGAAGATGATTAAGATGTAGATGAAGAGAAGGAGTAGGAGAGGAGGAGGAGGAGGAGAATGAGGAGGAGAATGAGGAGAATGAGGAGGAGGAGGATGAGAAGGAGGAGGATGAGAAGGAGGAGGATGAGGAGAAAAAGGAGGAGAAAGAAGAAGAGGAGGAGGACGAGAAGGAGAAGGACAAGAAGGAGGAGGACGAGGAGAAGGAGAAAGAAGAAGAGGAGGACAAGAAGAAGGAGGAAGAGGAGGACGAGGAGGAGGAGGGGGAGAAGGAATAGCAATATAGAAAGGAACCCTCAAAAAATGATTAGAATGACCTTTTCTTTTTCTGCTGCTGTCAATCTATTTGTCTTTTTTCGTCGTGTCTTCTTTGACTTTTTTCCACTGGCCATGACGCCTTCAATCACATGGCCACCAGATGTGGAGGAGGAGTCAGCCACCGTTGCAGCAGCAGCAGCATCTGGCACAACATCTGTTGACATTCTTCGCATCAATTCTCTGCTCTTTATTCTATCAGCTGATGTTGTCTGCAGAGTCAGACAGATGAAACTGTTTCACTCACATGACCATTTGCTGCCAAATTCTGCCGTCCGGTCTCTGCTTCAGAAGCTGTCAATTTCGTCAGCATCCTGTATCCATTAACTTCCACCAAGTCATTATATTGCACAGTTATCCATGCAAGTCACTTATTACAGACGATTTTTCTGGTCTAAGTTGTCTCTTTACCCAGTTTGCACCCCTTTTGTCAACTTGGATTATAGCTTCTGTGGCCAAGGTGTCTAAGAGGATGGACAGCACTGCACTATCCAAACACAAACACTGAAATAAATTAGTGTAGTTGGAGAATATCGCAAGTGTGAATGGGCCTAAGGAAACGCTCACATAGTTGCGGAAATCGAAATTTGATGTGATCTAGGCATGAAACTGCTCAATAATCAGATGTAAAAGCCACGTATCTAATATATACTAAGAAAGTTAAAATTTTGCTAAAGATGTGTAGCCTCTTTGCAGCTGCTTTTCTGAAAGTTCTGCCAGGTTCATTTACCAAAACAGAATCTTAATTAACCTGACCCACCTGACAACGAAGCAGAGGATTAAGGCAGTTAAGTCTCCACGCTGTGGTCCACAGACCAAGAGACCTCTGTGAAGGACATAGCAAGGTCTGCGATAGAGGTCTGAAAATGTTATTCAATCATAAATTTTACTTCTTAAATATTTGGACCCACAAGCTGTACCTTAAACGAATAATGTGGTCTCTGATAAAATAAATTTGGGAAACCTCTGAATTAAAGGTTTACTAATAAGTCGTCATATTTCAGTAGTTTAGATAATAATAATAATAATAATATTTTTTCTTTAATTAAACGCCTGCAAGACGCACTGCGCTTTACATTTACATGTTATGCAGTAATCTTAATTAAACTTAACTACCAACTGAACAGACAGCTTTGTAATTACACGGCGCCGATGGCAGCCTACAAAGCAAATCCGCCCAACGGGGGCTCGAACTCACTACCTCTCGCTCTCTTGGCCAGCGTGTTAACCACTACTCTACCGGGCCCCCCCCCAATGGATGGACTGCTAAATGAGAGGATGCGAGTTCAAATCCTCTCCTGGGTGGAAATTTCTGTTCAGAGTTCTGCTTCATCTGTGCCGCAGACAACTCAGCCATGATGAGTACAAAGATTGTACATGGTCGATGGGAAGATGAGATGTCGAGAGACCACCACCGACTCTCATGTGTCGAGGCTAAAAAATGAAAGGTCCGCTAGCAGGCCTACTCGATACCCACGAGCCATGTCTGCCTATGAGAGTTAAGGGACTGCTCTTATTATTATTATTATTATTATTATTATTATTATTATTATTATTATTATTATTGTTATTATTATTATTATTATTATTATTATTATTATTATTATTATTATTATAACACATTTATTTCTTCAAAAACTAACAAAATCACATGCAGACAAGTAAAAATAATCGTTTTCAACGTTAGGCCTTAGGCCTCTCAATGTCTAGGCTGTCAAGTTATTATTATTATTATTATTATTATTATTATTATTATTATTATTATTATTATTATTATTATTATTAATTATTATTATTATTATTATTATTATTATTATTATTATTATTATTATTATTATTATTATTATTAATTATTATTATTATTATTAATTATTATTATTATTATTATTATTATTATTATTATTATTATTATTATTATTATTATTATTATTATTATTATTATTATTATTATTATTATTATTATTATTATTATTATTATTATTATTATTATTATTATTATTATTATTATTATTATTATTAGCCTCTTAAGCTTCTTTCTTGCAATTAGACATTGAATTGATTGAAAATAAAACTTATTTAAACTGCGACACGCTGCATAACAACCACAATTTAAAGCTAACAAAGCAGAGAATATAAATAGGCAAATAATCTATTTCTGACCATTTTATGTCTAAAAGTCCCTAACGAACACGCCTCGATCGACTTGTAAATTTTACCTACCTCATTCGCGCACGCTCACAGATTATAGCCTATAGGCCTATCGACTATTCATTATAGCTTCTGAAAATTACATAGGGAAAGTTTCGGCAAACACTACTTTCTACAGTAGGCCTACACAAAACTTTAAATATTCAACAAAATAAAAGAAGAATAAGCCAAACAATACATATAGTCTCAGACAATAGTCCTATACATTCTGCTTGTCATTCATAGTTGCCATGGCAGCACGAGGCTGGTGCTCTGCTACGCTCGAACAGTAACAGAAGAAGTAGCCTAGCTTCACGATTGAATGAATGAATGAATGAATTAATGAATGAATGAATTAATTAATTAATTAATGAGTGAATGAATGAATGGATGAATGGATGAATGAATGAATGAATGAATGAATGAATGAATGAATGAATGAATGAACGAATGAATGAACGAATGATATTATTATTGAGCTCTTACTGTCATCATACCGCAGCCAGTTACAATGAAAGAAATGATTATATATATATATACAGGGTGGCTCAATAAAAAATGTCCCACCGGCTAAAATGCGATTTCTTCGCAACCCATTGATATTTTTCTACCAAAATATCCCAATTTGCAGGGGAATGAATTTCCAACAATCCCTGAAAGTTTCACTTAAAACTTTTTGTGTTTGCAAAAGTTACAGCAGTTTGAACTTTCAATTCCATTTTTCCAAATTTCCGCGAAAAAATGAACGTCACTTGTAGATTATCATGTCAAATAGTATCACTTTTACTACGACCTCAGACCTCCGTTTTACAGTTTATCGTAAAGTATGATGAGAGTGTCCACTTCCTGCTTTAACAAGAGCTCGAATTCTTTTTGTGAAGCTCAGTATGGCCTTGTTGATCGAGTCCTGCGGCAACTGATCCCACATTAGCAGCAAGACTTCCTTCAGCTTGCCAATGTTCTCCAACTTGGGATGAAATGTCTTGCAGTGTTCCAGCATAGCTCAAGAGACGTGATAATCAAAAGGTTTAAGGCCTGGCTAGACTGTTGGCCATTTATCTTTGCCAGTGAATTTACTGCAGTGTTGGCAATAAGGGTTCCATGACACTTAATCCCGCGACACTTAATACCGCGACAGTTAGCACCGGACATTTAATCCCGGCGACACTTAATCCCGCGACCATTTAATCCCGCGACAATTAATCCCGGCGACATTTAATCCCGGCGACACTTAATCCCGCGACCAAAATACCAAATAATCCCGCGACAGTTAATCCCAGCGACATTTAATTCCGCGACACTTAACACCGGGAAAGTAAGAAATACAGATTTTTTTAAATAAATAAATTAAGAAAGTCAATTCTGAATTTATTATATAAAAATCAATAACGCAATAGGCCTATTCACAGGATTATTCGATATTGATTAAAAAACTTCAGCCTTTGCAGTAAAAAATATATAACCCTGTACAATTCGATAAAAACAATAGTCACAGCAATATTTAAACGATTTCAGCCTTTGCAGTTAAAAAAAACTATGTACAATTCGGAAAAACAATAGTCACAGGAAAATTAAAAAGAGTTCAGTGTTCGCAGTTAAAAATATAAAACCCATGTGGACAACAACAGTCGTACAAATAATCGTACTCACGTATGCATAGGTACCAAGTGTCGCGGTATCAAATGTCGCGTGGTCATGTGTCGCTGGAATTAAATGTCGCAGGGATTAACTGTCGCGGGATTAAATGACGCGGGATTAAATGTCGCAGGGATTAAGTGTCCGGCACTAACTGTCGCGGTATTAAGTGTCGCGGGATTAAGTGTCGTGCTACCGGCAATAAGGTAGGGTCATCATCCCCGTCTCTGTTCACGCGACGTCCGAGTTCCCATTTTACCATTCGCAGAAATTCTGCTCATGACGTTCAGTAACGGATTCACAAATTGAGACCTTAATATATGAAATATCACCAAATGCCAACAGCTTGCTTCATAAACAGCTTTTTTTACGGCTCTTAGTGAGGTCGTATGACATCATTATCATTTTGTGTGTTTTAATTTGCAGAAAATTGTAAAGAAATCACATGTATTAGAACGTAAATCTGTGGAAATTTGCAAAAATGGAAAAATATTTTTGAACAGCTGTAACTTCTGAAGTAGTGCAAATTCATTATTGAGATTTTCAGGGATTGTTGCAAAATCTTTCCTCTATAACTCCTGCTATTTTCATAGAATAATCTCGATTGGTTGCGGAGAAATTGCATTTTTGCTGGTGGGACATTTTTTATTGAGCCACCCTGTATATATATATATATCGCGTCTAATTAAATGCCGTGAATTCGCCAGATGCCTTTAATTACGGTTATTTGGAGAGAAAAAATGTCAAATTAGGCCTCATTCGCCAAAGTGTAGGGGAACTAGGGGCGAGATGGACCCTTGGGGCATGATGGATCCTGTCAATATAATGTGAAGTTTGGCTGTGCAACGAATACCATGAGGTCCTGTAAGATAGACCAGGAGACCACAACCCCACAGCAATTCTCACCCTGCTCAACTTCCTCCATCTTTCAATTCTCGACCTAATTAAGCGACACCAACCTCAACTTATTTCTGCATGTTCCGCTAATTAACTTTCTGAAAACGGATTTCCCCTTTTATGACTTACTTTCTGCCAACTAGCTAGGCTACCAAAATGGACAACCCCACCGACTTGTCGCAGCGCTTGTGAATAAGCTTCGTAGCCTGCGTCTGGCCTTCGAGTGGCTCTTAAAAATTTTGGTGATTATACGTTTAATCGCGTCGATGCTAATTAATCTATTTATTATCGACACGATTAGGCCTACGTACCACATAACGGGATTGTAGGCCTATAATATAGACGCATATCATGTGGTCGCTGAGACCACCACCATATAAAGGTAGGTCTAATTTCTTGTACAGGTCTAGGCTATGCTGGGCTGTCGTGGTGGGCCTTGCATCAGCCCACCACAACAGTATTGTCGGGAGATGTAGGATTTGGGATTTGACTTTTAAGTGGATTCGCTCTGAGAATTATAGCCAATGGGGCGATTTGAATATAATAGGAGTGCTACAGTGAAGCATGGGCGGAGACCTGGGCGGAGACTTGGGGGGGGGGGGAGGGGCGGAAAGACGCGAGATTTTTTGACGGATGAATGGCTGAGTGATGCCGAAAACTTTCCATCTTTTGTCGGCCAAAATTTCTGACGACTTTTTTAGTCATCCGGCGAAATCTCTACGAAATTTTCTATCTTTTTTAGTCGTGACTCTCGCTCAACGATTGGGGGAGGGGGAAATGCATGAGCCGTCCCCCCCAACACCTCCATTGGGAGGACCGTCCCTCTGCCCCCCCCTAGGTCTCCGCCCTTGCAGTGAAGTCTGATCGTTTTTGTGACAGCTCTGCGGTCTCTGCCTAGATTTTGGATAAGTTGCAGACGCTGAAGTTTTGTGAATTCAAGTCTGAGGAGAAGGAAATTGCAATAAGCTTTGAGTGGACAACGAAGTTGTAGCAATGCTGGAGGCAGCTTTTGGATAAGTTGCAGACGCTGAAGTTTTGTGAATTCAAGTCTGAGGAGAAGGAAATTGCAATAAGCTTTGAGTGGACAACGAAGTTGTAGCAATGCTGGAGGCAGCTTTAAAGTCGAGCATGACACAATTATATAGGCGTCGGAGGAGGTCACGAATGTACATGAAGCATGAGAGCGAGAGATTGGAGATGAGGTTATAGAGAGGGAAAGATATGTGGATCAAAGGTACGGTAATACGTAAGATTTCGAAGAGAAGCATCAGCAGTATAAGGTTAGCGATTACTTCGATTAGTTAGTTGATGTGTGTATTGAATGGTCAGGGATTTTCTTGATTTGGTCAGCAAGGCCTATGATGATGAAGTCTGTTTTGGAGAGGTTGAGGCAGTGAATGTTGGCCACATTGAGTAGGCCTAATTGTGATAGGCCTATATGGAGGTGGAAATGGTGCTTCAGGAGACGGGGCAGGCCATGTGGAGTAGGCTATATGATCTTCAGCTAGTTCTCCTTTCTGGAGAGCAGTTGTGCAAGTTTTATGGATTAATTGCACAAACTATAGTACTCAATGGGAGATCTTAAGTTTATAAGATCAGAACCTACAGTTCTTCTGCTCACTTGTGAAAGAAAAAGTCGGTCTCGTGAAATACTATATTAAGGTAATTAATTGTCCGTTCTCTGCAACCTAAGAAATTATTATGTCCCTGTTCTTTCAATGCCTTTATTAGCAGGCCTACCATTTACAGGCCTGCCTCTATATTCATTCATTCATTCAGACATTTATATAGCGCTCCTTCAAGAAAAACTACTCAGAGGCGCTCCCGACTCCAGCGCGCCCAAAAAGAACAGTTTTAAGTTTAGTAAGGAAGGATCCTGGTAGAGTCCCAGGGTGTAGGCGTAGCTCAAAAGGAAGGCCATTCCAGACCACTGGTCCAACAACAGAAAAGGCTCGATTCTTCATAGTAGTAGTACGAGCAAAAGGAACTATATAGATATATAAGAGGACTCCCTTATCAGCAGAGCGCAGCTGACGACGTCCTCCGATACCCAATGTAAAGCTGCAGCCTGCATATATATAATATGGTGTGCATTGGGTAGCCTGAACGTATCATGCTGCGTGTAGCTATAGGCCTACCTGACTTACCCGGTACGGTCTTATCAGCAGCACTTCAACATTTGACTACATGTATATTCTCGTCTTTTTCATTGGCTGCATATAGGACTATCGCAGCGTTTTGAATTCTAAGACTAAAGACTTTGCTGTGGGTTTGGCTAACTTTGGCAACGCCACCCGAGTTAGGCTTATAATTTATCTCTATATATAGTCAGCTGTTCTCCTGCCAGGTTTGTTTGGCAGGAGAAATCTTCGTTCCTCTGTTCGGGGGATGAGATGACATTTCTGTCGGCATTAACCTTTACAACGAATGCAGCGGCGCATGCGCATGGGCGATCTAGGCCTATCTGACTCCAGTTAGAAGTGCGCGCTGTCTTAAATATATCAGCAGATCTAGCACTAAGTATCTGTATCTACTTCCTATTAGCACTTGAAACTATTATATTCCGCTCACAGGGATAATCACAGTGAAGAGGTTAGAGGTGCTGTATTAGTGTTCTAAATGAATCGACTCAAATCTGTTTTAAAATATCACTCGCATATTAAAATCGTCCGCAAATAGGACCTCGATCTAGATTTTGTTATGATTGGTTAATCCTATACGTTACAGTGTGAGTTCAGGACAGACCATCACCAATTAACCACTTGCAACCAGGAGGATAATTATGTTCGTTGCAATTGCATGCATCCTGATCGAGTTCTTTCAAGACCTTCTGTTGTGTAGCCTTTTAACCCGACCCAATCAGAGCCACATGCTTAATGTAGCCTATAGATCCAATTACGTTGTTTTACTGTAGTGATCGTATATTGTCCATAGGCTACTCGATCCTCCCCAGCAGATGAGGAGGTGGGTAACTAATCGACTCTCTTCCAATCGATTCTATGTTAATCGATTGGAGACACCGCATATATACATGTATATATAGTATATAATTATATATATCTATATTATAAGGCAGAAATTCCATATGTTTGTTTGTTTGTTTATTTGTTTGTACGCTTTTTGACTCTCCCCTGCAGAATAGGCTCGGAAATGAAACAGCGTCGGTTTATAAAAATTCTTGCAATCGATTCTTACCCAAATTATAAGCTCATATAAACTATTTTCAGGTTTTAACTCACTTTAAAACAAGAAATATTTGCGTTTTAAGACAGATTTCCTCAATAAATGATAACGCTGGCACTTTGGCGAAGAGTCTACTCCGCATGACGTCATACCCGCCCAGTAATAATATCCGTAGCGCCCCGCAGGGACGGGTTACGTTTGGCTTTTTGGAGAAGCGAGGTGGGGTGGAGGGTTGGCGAAAACCCGAAATTTAGCAGTCAGCGATGGGTACCAGAGTGGGGAAGTGTTTAAAACCCGAAATTTCACTTTAGAACTCGAGCTATTAGCGTTTTAAGACAGAAGCGTTTTAAAACAGATTTCATCGCTCACGCGTTGGTAAACAGTATCGAGCTTCAGTAAAAGAGTCTACAGCCCGAACGACGTCATACAAGCCCAGTAATAATTTCCCTAGCGTGGCGTGTTACGTTTGGCTTTTTGGAGAAGCGGGGTGGGGTAGAGGGTTGGCGAAAACTCGAAATTTAGCGGTCAACGTTGGGTACCATAGGGGAGTGGTCTTAAAACCCTAAATTTCCCGGGCAACGCCGGGTTACACATCTAGTATAGTATATAATTTTATATATCAATTATCGTCGACCATCACTCTTCCGCTCAGATATTCTATTGAATTTATAGCATGACACGATGACACAGCAGCGCTTTAGCCACGGACCGAATGCCACTTGTATACTCGAGTCTATTGGACATTGCGTTCGATCGTCGCTGTTATATATTATGGTCGCTTGTGGTCGTTGAGACTGCTGCTTGGACATGCGCATAGTACTATGTGAGTATGCGATGGCCTGTGTCTGCTATCCGTGTTATTATTAATTATTAGCGTGTACATGTATTGGCGTCAGCTGCATGGGTCGCGAGTAGTCGTATAGGCGCACAGAAATATGCAACGTTGTTACACGACCTACAGTTGCGAGGCCTACCGCTGCACGTCCGATGTCGGGCGAGGATTATGATGATAGCCTGTTGTGTCTGCTGCTGTCCGCTGTGGCTGCTGCTGTCAGACACTTCACAATCACAAGTGGTCGTTGTCATCGTCAACGACGATTAGAAGAGAGAATGCCTGGCTAGCCTCGACTTGCATGCATGTGAAGCCATGACAGGCGGAGATTGTTCTCCGGTTGCCTGCTTGCTAATCACGCAGACTAAATGTGTGCACACTTAATGTCGCGTTTGCATCTGTGCGAATGTGTGTGCAAGTGTGTGCACGCCTTGGTGTGTGTGTGTGTGTGTGTTTGTGTGTGTGTGTGTGTGTGTGTGTGTGTGTGTGTGTGTGTGTGTGTGTGTGTGTGTGTGTGTGTGTGTGTGTGTGTGTGTGTGTGTGTGTGTGTGTGTGTGTGTGTGTGTGTGTGTGTGTGTGGGTGATGCACGCGCGTGTGTGCCAGGCAACATGCGATACAATGACAGTTACTGTTCTGTCGTCTTAAGCGGTTTGTGTTGGCAAATGTATAGAGTTTCATGGGCTGTAAGATATCATCATGTGCTGGTCCCTGAAAACGATACGAAACTGAAGGGTAGTGGTATCAATTGACATAGCCATCACTGCAGTGAGCAGCGTACAGACAAACAGCGAAAGAATCGGGCAAGAGAAGATGCAGACGTGGTTCATATTCACATCCGGATGATAGATATCCAAGATTTGCTCTTTGCTCCAGTTTCGTAAAAATTGAATTCTTCCACCAGCTGCTGTAATTCTAAATGCGTTCGAGTAATCTTGATGCCGAAAGTTGCATAGGCGCCATAGGCTGTAATCTGCATCTCTCTGGGTTGTGCAGTGTGGAACAGGCTATAACGGTAATAATATTATGTCGGCTGTCCTGGTTTAGTATGATCTAGACCTTATCGTGTTTTGATGCGAGTAAGAAAACATGTGAAAATCAGCGGATAACTGATCTTGGATGAGAAGGAAGAGAAGTATAACAGTGAGTTGAGAGGATGTCAAGTGCTGCAGTGGAACATTCATTTTATATTATGTCGTCCTCAGATGGAAGAAGACCTTCCACGGCTGCTGCAGCTGCTGCTGCTGCTGCTGCTTGCCAATGTATACGTAGCCAATCTCGTTTGAAATTTTGAATCCGAAGATCGCAGCTGAAGTGCTTTCTTCATCGTCGTCGTCGTCTCGTGTCTTTTGCTTAGGTCAACGCTAAATAGCAGATCTTAATTCTAAAGTTCATTCGGGATCGACATCTTCAAACGTTTAGCTGCCAAAGACGATATGCTGGTGATGGACTGACATAATTATGTGGCTAAAACAATAAACACCGCATAATGTGCAGTGTATACGTCGCAGTTGTCCGTGGTACTGAAGGAACCACATCATCAAAATCATAGAGTGCGTATGGACGATTGGGAACTATAGGCCTATGCATTTGTTCAACAATGAACTATAGGCCTACATCGTGCATTTGCTTAACAATGCACTATAGACCTACATCGTGCATTTGCTTAACAATGAATTATAGGCCTACATCATGCATTTGTTCAACAATGAACTATAGGCCTACATCGTGCATTTGCTTAACAATGCACTATAGACCTACATCGTGCATTTGCTTAACAATGAATTATAGGCCTACATCATGCATTTGTTCAACAATGAACTATAGGCCTATGCATTTGCTTAACAATGAACCATAGGCCTACATCGTGCATTTGCTTAACAATGAACTATAGGCCTACATCGTGCATTTGCTTAACAATGCACTCTCGCATGCAGTGCATTAATTGTGTCGATGGAAGCAGACTCGAGCAAAGTGTAAGTGATAGTCAGCTTCATCATCATCATCAGATGCCAAAGTGTCCGACATGACAAACACCAGCAGCTACGAATATCTCTCGTCGTCGTCGTCCATATGTCTGCGTAATTATAGTCCTTTGATTGATCATATATGTCCCTATATACATGTAGACGACGCGTGCAAGGCAGCTGCTGTCTGCAGTCGCTATCACAAGTGATGAATATATGACGCGTTCATTGTAATCTATCACTGCAACGAATTGATATATTATATGATTATATTCGGAGGATTCAGTTGGTTCTCGGATCTTACGCTGCCGTTGTTCTCATAATACCCGCATTTAGCAGAAGAAGTCATCCGCCTTTCAGACTAAAACAACCGAACGAGGGCGTCACGTGGATAGGAAGTGCTATAGCGACTCACTTGTTTTCTTATATCAGCGTAATGAAGCTGAGATGATGCTAGTCATTTCCCTCGCCGTCTAATCTTCTCGTAAACGGTGCAAAGTCAACGTGGGATTCATATGGTATTCAATATTGCTAGAGAGTAGATCTACCGGTGCCACCAGCTCTCTTCTCGATTGACATAGATGGCCTACCTGCAGCGCGATTACCGTTTCGATTACTTGCAGTGTCTGCGCTTTGTGGCTGAAGTTGTGCTTTGATCTTCCGCTTCCTCTGATCATATTATTACACTGCGGGAGAAAAATTATGGCGTCTATTCGAGCTGTGGGTGGAAACGATCCACTATCGCTTTCCAGAGGTTGGAAGGATTACTTCCTATGCTGCTTCATGCGTGGCAGTCCATCGGGTGCTGGACTGCGAGGGGGTGTGAACCCCCGGGGGCCAACTGCAGGTGGAGGGTCTCTTCCACCCGATGGCATCGTCGACTACGGGAGCAGTAAATCCGAATATGTT
The DNA here is from genome assembly GCA_949752735.1 of Lumbricus terrestris. Taxonomy (NCBI): domain Eukaryota; kingdom Metazoa; phylum Annelida; class Clitellata; order Crassiclitellata; family Lumbricidae; genus Lumbricus; species Lumbricus terrestris. The sequence goes on along the minus strand of OX457047.1, from coordinate 14,201,600 downwards.
CAGGTGATCTCTCGATCAGCGGCTGGTGATGACGATTACAGCGACTGTGATGAGTCACATCAAACGAACACTCCGTCCTCCCCTGTGCGTCGGGAGCGAAGTGGAGAAGAGGATGCACGGAAGAAGAGCCACGCTGAAGAGGGGGCACGGAAGAAGAGCCACGCTGGATGCACCGTCTCCACTTCATCCGAGTCCAGGGAAACAACAGGGAAGCTGACGACGACGACGACGAAACTAGAACGCAAACTAGGTATGTGTAATTGTGTATACGCATCTGGAGTTTTCTGGAGATACAGAGAGGTGTTCCTCTTCGGCTCTTCCACACCTAAGAATCTTTCCACTTGATATACATGTATAGGCCACAACTATCAGACTGTAATATATAAGCCCATATCAGATAATAGATATATCGTCCTCGGCCTACTGCTAAATCTGGTCTCGTGAATGAGCTGGTACCCTGTCTCTATAGCTTCAGAGTAGACTGAGTAGCACTTTAGAATTTGGAGCTTGCGGTAACAAATTATTACGATCGTTGTTCATTCTTCCATCACTATAGCCGCCAATTGCTGCATTTCTTGCAACATGCAGTTGTTTCCGCGTTTGGTAAAACTGGGTGTTTTCAGCCTTAATGTCAGACAGTCGTGCCCCTATATCCTGTAATCTTCTCTGGCTCAGAAAGCATTCATAGACCGACTCGTCACACAGATGCATCAACCTTATTTCACTTATATTTTTCGAAGTCATCAAACCGACTTTGTCTCAATTCGACTAAAACAAAACTGATTTGGGTTTGGGACAAAACAACAATAATGCTTGAGCTCGACTTTCGATTTTGACTGATAAGTTTCGCAATTTTAGTTTAGGGTTTGCGACGAACGCCCGATTGTCCAGGTCCCCGATTACCCTTTCCCCGATACAAACTCCCCGATTACAAACTCCCCGATAGGCCCAACACCCCGACAGACCCAAGTCCCCGAATATGCAACTAATCCCAAGTCCCCGACAGGCCCGAATCCCCGATTGTTGATTTAATCTACACGTAAGACCATTTAGTGTCAGTCTGTATAGGCTAAAGAGGGTGACACCAATCGTCTTGGCCTTATCGGTAGACGGAAACAGAGTTGAATAAAGGCAAAGCCAGTTAGATTAATGTAAATAATATTTTTACTTGTGTACGTGTACCAATATGTAATTTGAATTCCTTACTGCACGCTGAATTCAGAAGACAGCTATAAGAGAATTGTCCACAAACTACTTCAAAATATTTTAAAATATTCAAAATATACTTGTCTACTTGCTAAGGCAGAGAAGTTTTTCAAAAATGCAAGCGCATTATATCCCTTATATTACTGCGGCACACTGGGCATGTTTTGCTGATTCCCCTTGTTGATGGTGCGCCAAAAAGAACATTAATACAAGAACTGCATGCACAGTGCCCGCGTGGGATAATAGCTGTATCTGATCTTGCGCATTTGCAAACAGGGCACTCTGCAGAGATAGTTGTTTCTGGTGCCGACTCATTTGCTGGCGATGCACTAACTGCTCCTGCCGATGCTGGCAATGCAGGTACTTCTGGTACTGCATCTGGTCTTATTGCATCTGGTCGAACTGGTATTGGTCTTGCTATTGTTGCTGGTGCTCTCGATCTTATTTCTGTTCTTGGTCTTACTGATCTGGCTCTTGTCGTCGTCGCCGCAGTTGTCGATGCTGCTGCTCTGCGCGAAGGTAAATCGCGTAGACAACGACGGCGGTTTGGTGTCGCTACAACTGCTACATTTGCAACATCTCCTGCAGCATTGGCATCAATAGAATCAGTAACAGCTGTCGGCACATTTGCAACATCTCCTGCAGCATTGGCATCAATAGAATCAGTAACAGCTGTCGGCACATTATACTTCGAAAATGTGTATGCAACGGAACGCAAAAAAGTGGAAATGTCTAAGTTACGACCGTCAGTCAGATCTTGAGTTAGCGTACTTATACGCTTCTCATTCTCATCAATGCTTCGTCTGCGTCTCGGCTGTCTGTACCCTAGTTCCGTATACGGAGCAGCTCCAATTCGGTGTGCCGCTGCTCTTGTCGCAGCTTATGTAGGCAATTGTAGAAGGCTGGATGATCTGTTACAATCAAGCTTTGGAGTCGACGATGCCATGCTTCAACATGGTTGTTTGTGGTCGGCATCAGATTTCGGAATCTTTCAGCGACGTTCCACAACGTAGGTGGGAACATAGGTGGTCGTCTTACAGCAGTAACCCCCGAACCGCGAATAACCGGTCCATTTACGTACGTGCTGTTAAAATATTCAACAACTTGGGCCGCAGATACTGGGGCGGTTGATTGTATTAAAGCAAATCCATCTTTGACGCTGTCTGTAGGCAAGAATGCAAGTGCCATCAACATTCTGACATGAATGGCAAACTGTTCATCATCTTGATAAGTTCTTTTGTGACCCATATCGGCAACCTTCCTAATCACTGCCTGACACAAATGGAAGTGACATCCGTTAACAACAACGCCGGGGAAAACCTCTTGAAACGCATTAATTGATGCCAATTCAAAGTCAGTCGATAAGAACTTAGCTGAGAGATTTATCATAAATCGCTCAGATGACAGTTGTACGAGCTTACTGAGCAATGCATTGTACATAGATTGTGTCCTTCTAGTTGTAAACATGACCACGAACGGAAACACTCTTCCTCGGTAAAATCCGTGGATTGTGAAAAGCTGAAGGAATTGGTGAGGGGCTGCGGAAAAAGTCCCGTCCGCCAACCATAGGTCACAGTCCTGTAACAACAAAAGTATCTAGTGTTCATGAAATGTGTGAATCTTTACGTATATCAACCTTTTATTTAACCAGATAATGGTAGCAACGAACGACACAAGAGACGAAAAAACAATTGCCCCGGTCGCACGTTTCCCTTTCTCCCCCAGTACATACCACCCAATAGGCCCAACACCCCCACAGACCCAAGTCCATTATCATTATTGTTATATTAAACAGCCATCAATGTTCACCGCACAGAGATGAATAATATGCTCATCAATAAAATGATCCAAAAGAAGCACTTAGGCCAAACACCAGCCTCGTAGATGATTAGGCCTATCATTAACTACGATACTAAAGTAAAGATTTAGCATTGGGATGCATTCCTGTGTGAAGATTATATTAAGTCAGTTAATTTAAGATAAATTACTTCTCGCCCAGTGCTGGCGTCGGTCCTGTCTAAACGCCTACATACGTGTTAAAGCTCGGCGTAAAGTACTAATGCAGCCAGACAATACTGTTAAAAATGAAAAGTTTGCAATGCCGGAGTTTATTCATTTAGTTCAAAAAACATAGGACGCTCATAAATATGGATCAGTGTACACATATATAATGAAATAATTGTGTATCAATAAGTAACATATTGACATAGTATGAAATACATTGATTACAGTAATACAATTAATTTATGAGCTCTTACCTGTAGTTTCGATAGATTGTTTTCTGTTGTGAATATGTAACCACTATCTTCATTGAGTCGGACGTCACCCAGGTACCAGGCCTGGCCGTCCAGCGTCACTCGCCATGGATCAGCGACGACGATGTTGTTGGCTGTAATGGGGTCCACCGGCATCGTGTGCTTCCGCTTCCGCTGGATGGCGCGTTTGAGTGACCGTTCACTAGGAAGCTGTGTGGCCACATCAGGCGTCACAAATTCATTAAGAAGCGCAGCCGGACAAGCCTCAGGTCGACGTTGACATTCTTCCAGAAGGTTATGGCGGACATTCATCATTGCTGCTCGCGCAGGTCCAGGCTCATCATGGATGTGCAGTGACGTGGGACGTTTTACTACACTCCCCTCTTCATCTGTCGTAACGTACACAGAACATCGCATTTCGCGACGACGCTCGCATTCCCACAGAATTAAAGTAGTATCTCCATTCTTATATGACTTGTTTTTGTTATAAAGGTAGCCTAAGTAATTTAAAATCTTTTTACCACGCTGCGTTTTTCTCCACGTTGCATATCCATTTCCGGAATCTAGTTATTCTACAATTAATTCTGACTTTATGTATAATAATACTTTCTTCATTTGGTTCTTATATATGTCGGTGCTGCTCGAATAACCGGCTTTGCTTGTATTCAGCTCAGTTTCCGTCAACCGATAAGGCCCAGGCTGGTATGCACAGGACACAGCATAAGGTAATCACATATAGTGCCTAAACGCTGCTTTGCAATTCCCGATATAGCCATTGGAATGTATCCATATGCACGAGAAAAAATAGCAACGAGAATAACTAATCTACACATTCCTTGCACCCGACGATGCATGACGCTTGCTCTTCCCCCCAATTCAATGGGTTATAGCTGAGCGCGCATGCGTGAAAGATATTTATATGCGGTCGGTGCAGCGTGGGGTAAACAGATTCAGACCTAAAGACGGGCCCCAGGGAAATGTCGACGGCTGCCTATTGTTCGCGCTGTCCAGCTAACGTCGGCCGTCTATTGTTCACAATGGGAGTAGCCGGCGTACTCCTTCCTCGGAATTGGAATAACGTTATACCTAGTTTTATTCGCTAATCTCAAGCCGTGCATACGGAAATAACCCAGTATTCCTGTATAGGCCAGATTTAAGCCAAATATACGAGTTATACCCTCATGTGCATACGGGCCCAGATTATTAGTGTCACCCTCTATAGGCCTAAGTGTAGATTAAGTTACCAAGTTTCATTAAATAGATACGAATACGCCTTCATTAAACAAGTGACATGCAATAGGCCTGCGTGAACGACATTATGAAGCCTATACAGACTGACGCTAAATGGTCTTACGTGTAGATTAAATCAACAATCGGGGACTTGGGCCTGTCGGGGACTTGGGATTAGTTGCATATTCGGGGACTTGGGTCTGTCGGGGTGTTGGGCCTATCGGGGAGTTTGTAATCGGGGAGTTTGTATCGGGGAAAGGGTAATCGGGGACCTGGACAATCGGGCGTTCGTCGTGCTCCCTTAGTTTATCATCTTTAGTGTTCGACATATTTGTTTTGGCGACATTCCTTGACAAATCACTTAGCTTTACTATAAGCAATTTGTCTCGCTCCTGCGTTTTTCATTTAAGGCAACTGAAAGTCATCAGAGTCATCAAAGTTCCCCGCCGCTATCTTTACAACAGCAGCTGCTGTTGCTGTTGTAAAGCTGCAGCATTCATCTGCTCCCGTGTAGATTACTGTAATTCACTACTCATGTATCTCCCAAGTTGAGACTCTACCCTTCAGTTAGTCTTAAACGCCGCTGCTAGACACGTAACACTTTCCTCGGTTCTCTCACATTTCCAATTACATGGCTGAAGTTTTAGGGCTACACTGGCTCCCTCTCACCTGTCATATCCAACACAAGATCATAGCCTGAAATCTGTATCTCAACTTGGTCTTCTCCTCAAATATCTCTCCAACTATAATGCGTAAGCCTTTCTCTGTTCGCCCCTTGCGCTCTATACCGACCGTTTTGACAACTTTGTCCCTCGTGTTCGGTGCCTATAATTGGCTCAAAGTATTTGCTGTCATAATTAAACATGTATAGGTCCGTCCACATGAAATAGCCTTCCTCTCTTCCACAGGCTAAGATCATGTCTGTTTCTGTCTATTGCATATATTCAATCCGAATAGCGGAAACTTGACAATTAACGTGTACTGCTACTCTAAGTATTGATGTGAGATAACTGTTAAGTATTGATGTATGGTGAGATTACTGTTAAGTATTGATGTATGGTGAGATTACTGTTAAGTATTGATGCATGGTGAGATTACTGTTAAGCATTGATGTATGGTGAGATTACTGTTAAGCATTGATGTATGGTGAGATTACTGTTAAGTATTGATGCATGGTGAGATTACTGTTAAGCATTGATGTATGGTGAGATTACTGTTAAGCATTGATGTATGGTGAGATTACTGTTAAGCATTGATGTATGGTGAGATTACTGTACGTTTGGGTATACATGCAACTATACATGAAGCGTGTACACACTTTGGGTAACTCATCTTAGTAATTCAACCCAAGTAGTTTGAAATTACACTGCAGCTGCTGTTAAAGGCAAAAGACATATTTTAAAATCAATTCATTATTTTAGACTTTTGTTGTATACCATATAAGCCTAACCCAATTCTAACCTTGAATACAACCAACTCTATAGGCCTACTATATACTGTCAGTGTCAAGTTGTCTACACACACAGTTTGAAGCCCTGTAAGCAGATACTTGCTGACAATTCACAGACGTCACAACTCACAACGCAAACAATTAAGTTCATTTTTGTTTCTAGCGAAACAATACATTCATTCAGAAGCGAGTTATCTAGACTATCAAACGAACCATATGACCTTAAATCATCGTATAGAGAAAAGTAAGCCTGTCCATACGATCGCAATGTATACGCTATATAGTCTGTCGTCATCTTGTATGCCAACACAACTTTCAAGTGTTTTTTTTAATCCTAATCGTATATTCGGAACTTCTAAAGCGTCCACAAAAGCCAATTTGCGGACCAGCTTATACACAGGCGCTCAATCAAAACAAAGTCGTCTTAAAATTAATCATAATAGCCTAATTACAATGTATAACGTTGGCACATCGTAGCGGCTTTAGTTGGGTAGCCTACTGATCGCAATGATAGCCCTATGTGCCTGCATTGAACATTGCAAATGTTCATCTACAAGATGCAACTTGTGCAGAGGGTGATGAAATATTTTGGGTGTTCATCTCATCGTGGTGCAGGGAAAGTAAAGTAAAGCCTGCCACAGAAAATCTTGTGCAAACGGGTTTTCATGAAGGGAGCAAATTGAGATTCTGTGGAGAAAATAGCATATCCAAAATTAAGTGGCTGAAAATTAAGTGGCATCTTAGCCATTGCTTCTAGACTAAGGTACTGTAGAGATGTTAACAGGGAGAATTTCCAACTCCTTAAATTCATTTCTTTTTGTCTCATCTTTCTTAACGCTCGACTTTTGTAGAGCTTAATCGTTATCTGTCACAACAATGACAAGTCTATAGGCATACGTATGGACCTACGTATAGGCCTACGTATAGACCTACGTATAGGCCTACGCATAGGCCTACGTATGGGCCTATGTTCCATTCAAATAGACGATGCTAGTCTGAAAAGAGAAAAGTTTCAGCTGTTTTGCTATAATTATATATAGCAATCCTGTCGTCCTTCCTTCTCCGTCCATTTGTCTGTGTGTCTGTGTGTCCGTTCATGTGTCTTTCTATTCGTGCGTTGATCTGTGCGTTAATGACTCATCGGTCCATCTGTGCTGTCTGTATACGATTCTCTGTCAGCGACTCAGCGTACGTACATGTGGGCCTAAGGTTCCGTCATTAAGCAAATCGGTCGAATGCATGCGAACAATAAGACTTGCCTGCCGTGACTTTGCATTGCCCAGCTGCAGCTCGTTAAAGATGGCTTTTCATTGACGACCACAGCATACAAAAGCGCACTATAAACCATATGGCTTATGTTGGTGGGCCGACGAACGGGCACTTAATGATTTTATAATGATCAGCAACCAGTCAGATGGCCAATGCCATATGGCCTATATAATTTTATGTGGCTGTTAGCTCAACCCAAAGCAGCCTTGTTGTCAGAATCTCATGCATGAACACAATATGGGACCCACGTGAGATCCAAGATTATCTTATAATAATTATGAAGATCGGCATATAAATATGTTAAGGACATTTTCGACAAGCTGGTCAACTTTCTTACCTCGTGAGTAGGGCGAGAATTGCTGGGGATTTGGGGAGTCCCAGTCCTCAGAAGTCAGAACACCATGGTAACGTCTGTTTTTTACACCCCAATTCCAAGTGGATAATGGTCCGAACCCCCGTTATTTTTCCACAATTCTCACACCTCACTGTTCGTGAGGCAAAATAACTACCGGTATATAATGACTCATGATTCCTATTATGGAATCATCAGTCATATAGGTAGGGGCTCCATAAGGGTCTGCGTTGGCACTTGGCAGGAGAGGTATCTTTTGAATAGTATAGGCCTGCTTGTAACAGAACGTACGAATCGATGAAGAAAACATAACGCGCTCTTTGGCCAACTTCATATGAATAATGAATAAATTAGCATAGAAAAGAAAGTGGATATTTTTTGTGAACCATGCAAGTGAAAGACAGAGTGTTGAGCGCCATAGCCATACTTAGGCTATCAAGTAGACCAGTGCTATCTAACCTGCGACCGCCAGCTGATTATAAGTGGCCCGCCAAAGCTAGTGAATTTTTTTCAAATTTGCAATGATTAAGTAAAAGCAAAGCCATACATATACGGTATAGGCCTACCGACTTGCATAGCTCGGTTATTTAATCGTAACTTGAATTTACGAATAAAAATAGCCATGCAGACTAACTTGGCTTATTATTTGACAATATCAACACAAAATTTCAGTTTTCAAGACGCATTCATTACGATTATTCCAGAATTAATTTTAAAGCAGTCAATAATTTCACTAAATTTAAATCGTTGCCTTTGAGTTCCCTGGTGCGACCCTCGCCTTCAAGAACATGCCTTTGGTGGCCCACGGTGTCAGAAAGGTTAGACAGCACTGAAGTAGGCATAGGCCTACCGCTGCCTAGCAGTTAAGTACCAAGTTTCAAGTGAGCCAAGTATTAGAATTGAAAAAAGAAATAACGTATAAGATAGCTGAGATCGAGAGTCATCATGAGTCAGTCACTTTCAAACAGTCATTTGAGATTGATTAATTATGTAAGGGCCATGATGTTCTGATGTTCTCGTTCTATACTATGTGCGATCTGCATTCTTGTAAAACATCCACAGACCTGCAGTAGGACTAGCAGTCTAGCATAAGCCTATATGAACGGCTGATGCTGTGGACATGGATAATAAATTATCAAGTCTTCAGCGCTCTATCCTCTTTGCGTGGCGCGTGGGTGAGGCCAGATGGTCTACCGTCATGGTTTCTGTCAACCATGGCCCGCCTTCAGTCAGCACCCATAATTATATCATAGCCTACATCTGTTAAAAATGTCTTTAATATAATATTCGTACATTCATCCCGAGTGGAAGTAGGTCATTATCACCTCAATTCCTAAAAATGTCTGACTTCGACTTGGAGGCTGACTGCTGCATGCTCAATATCTATGACGCCTGTTACTAGACCTATAATATACGTAGGCGTAAAATTTTGGAAACATTTGTGAATTGTGGTACATAAATAATTACCACTATCGGGTCTTGAATAACCCTAACGAAACCTACATTTATGCTAACCACAGGGCCGGATTAAGGCATGTTCGACATGTTCGGCCGAACAGGAGTAGTAGAAGAATTAAGCGGCTGGGACATCGACCCATAACCATGGTTCAAAAAATGTGTCGACCCATAACCATGGTTCAAAAAATGTGTCGACCCATAACCATGGTTCAAAAAATGTGTCGACCCATAACCATGGTTCAAAAAATATGCTGACTCATCAAAAAATATGCTGACCCATAACCATGGTTCAAAAAATGTGTCACCCCATAACCATGGTTCAAAAAATGTGTCGACCCATAACCATGGTTCAAAAAATTTGTCGACTCATCAAAAAATATGTCACCCCCATAACCATGGTTCAAAAAATAACCACCCTAACACGCGCCTATGACTCATCGCGCCAGGAATTTCCAGTAGTTTCGATGATGAGTCATAGGTCGAGTGGGAATTTCCCATCATCACATAACCACTAAGTCTTCACTATCTACCCACGAATTAAAAGACTCTGGATATCCAAGCCACTTCACGAGCGATTTCTTCCCACGTTTCCTGATAATCTTTTCTATTCTAAATATTTCTTGAGTCGTTTTCTGCAGCTCCTGTTCATAAAAACTCCCCTGTATTTCCTCTCCATTTGAATCAGTAATCTTATAAGTTGGTGGAACCGTGTATTGAATCTGGGATACTGTAAAAACTTCTTCAGTCCATCTAGCTGTGTATCCCTTCTCAAAAATGTTCTTCTTCTTTGTTATTCTAACCTTATCACCAATTTAAAACTTTGGTATAATAGGCTCTGAAATCTCTTTACCGTATAAATTCATAAATACAGTTTTTTCATTCACTTTCATACTAGCCTTGGTGGGAGTCATTTTAATCGAACCGTGCCTGGTATTGTTATAATTACCCACCATTTCATCCAAAACGTTGATATATCTTCTCGTCGAGTTAGCCGAAAAATATTTGTACATCTTTTCTTTCATCGTTCGGTTCCATCTCTCAACAACGCAAGATTTTTCCTCATTCTCAGTAGAGTACAACTCAACCAAATTCTTGACGTCCTTGTTATAAAATTCTTTCCCTTTGTCTACCCATAATTTCACAGGCTTTCGTCCACCCTCGAGTATCTTCATAAAACCGGCAGCAGTAGATTTCCCAGTCTTGTCATTCAATGACACAATCCAACCGTATTTAGAAAAAACATCTATAACGGTTAATAGGTATTTCACCCCATCGTTATCTTTAGCAAAAGCCTGCATGTCCACTAAATCGGCAGCCCATATCTCATCTATCCCATTAACAAACACCTTTCTCTTCCTAAAATGTCTAACTACCGGTCTGTGTAATTCATCGGCTAATTGATCAGTCCATTTCACTTCAGAGCTTTTTTTAAACCTAACCCAAGACTCGCTTTAGTAGATAATATAGGCTTGACTATTGCCCTCTCTACACGCTCCCGCAAGCTCGGGTTTGAAATATTGTTCAAATTATTAATCATGGCTAAATCCGCAATATTTCTAGAAGTAGTATCAGTGTGTTGATCGTAAGCTAAATCATGGATATACGCGGCGTTATCTACTCGATTAATGGGTTTACTCCAATCTTTAGGAGTCCCGTCTGGATTCAGTCTCTTGTCTAACCGTGTACCTGGGCCTGTAAAATGATGACCTGGTAAATGCATCTCACCGGGGAACTTAGCCCATGGTAACTTTATGGTACTAGTGGCCGCATTCAACGAACTAACTAAATCTCCTCCTTTCGTGGCGGAAGCTTTTACGAATTGAGTTTTAGTTTTCCCGCATACAACGCAAACGCCCCGAAGCATTGATCTCCCGTTATTCGTCACTACGTTCTGCACATCTCTCGTTTCAGTCTTTTTTTTACACTTTACGCAATACATTTCGCTTTTTAATAATATATTTTAAAAATGGATATCAAAGATCTGAGTTGGGGCACTGCGCTTTCGAAAAGATTTAATAATCCTCTTTTACCTAGAAGTATACGGGGGCTGATAGTAGGGAAATCAGCGTGCGGTAAAACAACGCTTCTTCTGAATCTATTAAGGCCGGACTGGTTGGACTATAATAACCTTCAAGTATTCGGCACATCTCTGTTTCAACCGGAATATCGCATTATTAAAAAAGCATTCGAAGAAAAATTACCGAAAGAAGCAATCGTTGGATTATTCGAGCAGCAGGAGGAAATCGCTAGACAAAATGCATCACCAGACCTCGTTATGGAACAAATGGCAAAAACATTAAAATCGGAAGCTAAATCAGATATCAATGCCAAGTTTTTTGAAAGCGCTGAAGATGTACCAGACCCAAGAGACTTGAGTAGTGAAAAGAAGAATCTGATGATTTTTGATGATTTACAATTGGAAAAACAAAACAAGTGTGAAACATATTATATTCGGGGAAGGCATAGTAATGTGGACTGTTTTTACCTCGCTCAGAATTATTTCAAACTACCGCGACAATCGATCAGAGAGAATGCAAACTTTATTTGTCTGTTCAAGCAGGACCTGAAAAACCTTAACCATATTTACCACGATCATGTTAGTGTAGACATGCACAAAGATGAATTTAGAAAACTATGCAAAACGGTGTGGAAACAACCGCACGGATTCCTTGTTATTGATCTAACTAGCGAAAAGTACAACGGCAAATACCGCTGCGGATTCGATCAATTTGATGTAATCGAAGATCCACTGTAGTAAAATTATTGCGTATTAACAAATGGAATCATCGCTTCTCAAACAGATAGCTGATAATACGGAAAAGACGGCTCGTAACACGGAACCAAAAACGTCATTTTACATTTTGCTAAGCGAAAAGAGCACAAAAATCAGAACAAAGTTTAATCCACTTCTTGAACTAGACAAAAATAAAAAATACGAAATGGCCTTCGTAAATCTCGAAACGTACTATTCCTTTCCAAATATCGACGCTACAAACAACAACTTTAGGTATTCACCGACTGGTGTGGGCCCTTGGTTTAACATAGAAATACCGGAGGGATGCTATGAAATAACAGATATCAACGAATACATACAGAGAATCATGAAGGAGAATGGGCATTACAATAGGGTAAATTCAGAGTACTGTGTCTCAATAGAACCAAACACCAATACGCTGAAGTCTGTGTTAGATATAGCAGAGGACTATGCGGTTGATTTTACGCCTAAGAATTCGATTGGAAAGGTTCTAGGTTTTTTAAGATTTATCTATCATGAAGGATATAACGAATCGAAGAACTTGGTAAATCTACTGAGTATCAGCAATTTACTAGTGACCAACGACATTATCGGGTCTTCGTACTCTAACGGAACGACGGTAAACGTAATACATTCTTTTTTCCCAAACACAGGCCCGGGGTACAAAATTATCGAAGTGCCGCATAATTTAATTTATCTCCCCATTACGCTATCTACCATTTTCACGATGACAACGGTGCTCACAGACCAAAATGGAACACAGGTAAATCTTAGAGGAGAAGACTTAACGATTCGTTTTCACATCAGAGAAGTTTGAAAGTTTTTTTGGTAATTTATAAAATGAGTCGCTACATAGGCTATAAAGTCAATATTTCAGAAGGGCAACGAGACAAAATTCAAAGATCTCTTCAAGCGGGAACTGGTGTGAGTATCAAACTGGCGCACGATGATTTTAACGGCGACGATATGTTTGCTTTCACGCGAGCTCAAATCGAAAAAATGACAAAGGCGTACAAAAAAGGAACAGGAGTAGTCATCAAAATGAGTAAAACGCAATTGGATTACAATAAGAAAGTCGAAGGAGGATTCATAGGCGCTATACTTCCGTTTCTAGCAACAGCGGCTAAATTCCTTCTTCCTAGTTTAGCGAAGGGGGGCTATGAGCGGCCTAGGTTCCGCGGCTACGTCGAAGATTGTTGATAAAATCAGCGGATCTGGTGTAGTGTACGTGAAGGAAGGTGATATGACGTGTAAGATAAGATCAGCCGGTTCCGGTTTGTACATGTCTCCATGGCAAAAAGGCGGCTCGATAACGGGATCTGGGTTGTTCATGAAAACAGGGTCGGGGTATGCGCCTATAGGTAAAGGACTTTTGTTAGGCCCTAATTCTCCGTTTCGAGACATTCCGTTTATCAACATGATATTATAAAAATAAAAAACGATTATAAAATGTCGAGACATGGAATGCCAATACACAAATTTGGAACTAAACCAACTAGGGAGGTAGAAGTCAGAACCAAACCTAATTCAGTCTTTTGGAAGATTACGAGGGGTATTACTCACGCTCCAATGAGGCTACTAGGAGGCGTAAGGTGGGAGATTTTCGCGCAAAATGTTATAACGATACAACCAAAGGCGACAAACACGCTAACGCTTGGACTCGGTGTAGAAATGAGTGCAGGACTTTGTCTCATTTCCCTCAAACAGAGTATCAAAGAACTAAGATGCAGTCTACAAAACGAAGTGGTTTCGGATGATGTGGTTGATGATATCATAGTCTCTATTCAAAACAACTCCGAGTCAGTGGTAACTATCAACGCGGGAGATTCGCTATGTCATGTAAATTATCTAATCTAAAAAAAATATCGCGTAAATAAAACGAATGGAATACGACGGCATCAAAATAACACAATCACTCTATCCGAAGCTACCGTCAGCGCCGGAAGAAGAAATACATATCGTCACAGCAAGAACGCGATAAAAGAACAGCGTTGAGTAAAAAGTACCATAGAAGTGTAAGCGTGCTCGGCGCAGTAGGTGGCGTCCTCGTAACGGTTACGATGGGACTCGGAATTTCAGGAATCGGAGTATTATCTACCATAATCGCAGCACCCGTTGCTATTGCTATGGAAGGAGCGGCATTAGGTGTGGGGTTGCTAAGTATAATCGGTGCCTACATCGGTAAAAAGCTAGCGATGAAGGCGGAGAAGCATGAAAAAATCAAAACGCTAGCCGACGCGAAACTCAACACGATCAGCGACCATATTTCAAAAGCTCTCATGGATGATAACATTTCAGACAAGGAATATTCGTTGATTCTGAGCGAGATTGAAAAATTCAACGGCATGAAAGAAGAAATTAGGACTAATATTAAAGTTGCGATAGACGCGATGGACGAGGTGACGAAACAATCACTCATCGATCGTGGAAAAGATGAAGCCCGGCAGTACTTTCAATCTATGTTTGAGAAAAATAACGAATCTATCAAAAAAACGACTAACGCGAACATACGTGAAATCATGTAGACGTATGTCGTTACGTCTGAAAATACGTCCAACTTATGTTTTTTTCACACGTCTAAAAACACGTCTGAAAACATTATATTTTTTAATTACAAATGTCGTTTGTAAAAATCAATGACCCCGCGAAAAGAGAGTTTATCGTCGGGGAGTTTATGAAAACAAAGAATAATATTAAGCAAAATTTTTTTTCGGAGAGATCAGATGATTCGGGGCTTCAGCAAGAATTAACCAGGTTGTACAAACCTATGATCGATTCCCATTCCGCAATTTCAAAAGAGCAAAATGTCTTATTGTCCGCCATCAAAGAAAACTCGGCAGCTACTTCAAACGCTCTACAAGCACTTCCCGCTTCGTTACATGGAATTAAATTTCCTCAGTATCCTTCGATAGAAGCGTATAGCAGCGACCCGACTGAGGACATTAGAACTTTGGAATTAGGAGATGTAGCCACCAAGTACCTTCATCAATACGCCTCCGATAAAAGAACCGTAGACACAACGTTCGGAATAAAATCCAAAAATGGACAATTCTACATCGGTGACACTCCGATTTTGATTCAAGGAGATGACGTAACGGTTGGAAATAAAACTTATGGAGGAACACCAGGGCTTTGGGAGTTGTTGACGCTGAAACAGTCGAACGCCACGATATACGATGATAATGATATGGCTGATTACGCCGAGATTCTAGATGTGACGAATGCTATAAGACAGGAAAAAAATCCAAACAAACCTCGATCATCTCCGAGCGTTAAATATCATCAAATTATCAAACCGATATGGGGGAAGATTCAAAAGAAGGACCTAGGTACGGTAGGTAAAGGCGTCGGCGTAATCGTCATATCCGAAGACCCTAATGTATTGGTGGAACAGCTGGAGTTAAGAATTCATAGCTTCAAGGCAGGCAATACCGGGGTAAGAAACGAGATCGTAGCGATGTGTGATGCGTTACTGAGGCAAGGAGTGTTGAGCAAGGATGCTTACAAAAATATAATGTCGACATTATAAAAATGCCGATCGTTAATAGAAGGAGTTACAGGAAGCAATACGTTATCGGTGGATCTGGAATATTTGATACTATTTTGGGATTTTTCAAAAGACTTGTTACATCGAACGCCACCAATCAGTTAGCAACGAGAGCTCTTAGTGCTAGTAAAGATGTGGCGACAGAAATTGGGAAAAAGGTTATCGATGTTGGGAAAACAGCCGCAACCGACGCTGGTAAAAGATTAGTAGAGAAAGCTGCAGCTAAACTGTTTACTCCCCCTAAGAAACCGGAAATTACACCAGAAAATAGGGCTATTTTAGCTCGACTAAGTAGCATCGGGACGAATCCGGAGAGCGTGAATATCAATAATCTGATGATGGGGGATGGTCTGATGTTGGGGAAAGGCTTGAAAAATGCCATATCGATCCAAGATTTAGTGCGTTCGCGAAACGGCGCAGGAATGAAGGTCGCGTAAAAAAATATTATTCTACAATAAAATGCAGTCTGATATTCTAAACTTTACCGAACAAACATTGATCGACGAAAGCATCGAGCGCTATGAATGGCATGAGTATGAGCCGATATCGGGAGCGAATCTAAACACCGCTGGGGAGATTAGAATAAACATCGAACTTCAAGATAATTTCAACCATCCAGCGGAATCTTATCTATTATTCGAGGGTAGAATGATGAAGGCGGACAACACCGCGTACGCTGATGGCGATGCTGTAGCCCTTACGAATAATGGACTCATGCATCTGTTCAGTCAAATTTCGTATTCCCTATCGAACCAAGAAATTGAAGCGTTATTTCACCCAGGTCAAGCAACTACGATGCTCGGATTGCTCAAATACCCGAATGATTTTCAACTAGCTCAAGGGTTAAATCAGCTGTGGTACAAGGACAGTGGCGCGGCAGCCTCTATCGCTAATAATATAGGTTTCGGCGTACGACAGTCGTATCTAATTCAAAAACCGGGTGTCAAAGGCACGTTTAGTTTTATCGTTCCATTGAGGCATATTTTTGGATTTTGTTACGATTACAACAAGGTTGTTTATGGTTTTAAACAAACGCTAACTCTTGTTCGTAAAGCTGACGACGACGCAATTTTTCGAGACGCTGCTGTGGCTGCTGGGAAAGTTAAGGTAGACAAAATCTCATGGTTTATGCCTCATGTTAAGCCGGCTGATATGGAGAAGTTTGAACTGATGAAAACGATCGAATCGAAGGCTTCGCTGCCAGTCGGGTACAGAGCACGCCAATGCGATACTATAACCGTTGACCGCGCGTCTACTTTTAGCTGGAGACTTAGCGTCAAGTCATCACCTGAGAAACCTAGGTACATAATTATAGGTTTTCAAACGGATCGTGAAGGCAATCAACTAATGAATCCTTCCGTTTTCGATCATATTAATCTGAAGAACATGTACGTGATGATGAATCAGGAACGATACCCACAAGTCGACTATAACCTATCATTCCCGAATCAACAGTTCTCGCGGGCGTACCGAGAAGCGTCCACGTTTAGTGAAAAATTCTATGGAATGAGCGAACTGATAACGCAAAGTAATATCACTCCAGCAGACTTCAAAGATCTGTTCCCAATTATGGTGATTGATGTGAGCAAGCAATCAGAGCGTCTGAAGCCATCAGCAGTCGATATCGTGCTCAAAGCTACTTTTAATGATGTGGTGCCGGCTCGAACGCAAGCTTATGCAGTGGTGATTTGTGACAAGTTACTCAAATTTCAGTCGGATGGAGGAAAAATGAGCGTGGTGTATTAAAAAATATCTTGTACTATAAAAATGAAACTGATAGAATTGAAAACGTTGGTGAAAGAGCACGGTATCAAAAGATGGACTCATCTCAACAAGCCTGAACTCATCGATCTATTGTTTGAGAAGGGTGTACTCTCGCGTGATATCGTCGAAAAAGAGAAACAACGGCGAGAACCGAAGGTGCCAAGCACGGATGAAAAATATGATAGATTGAAAAAAATCAGAAACCAACCGAGACGAGTAGATATATTAGACCGTGAAACGGGTGAAGTAAGCTCGTATTCATCGCTTTACAAGGCGGGTAAAGCACACGGGGAAAGCGCGCGAACAATCTTATTTTTCAATGGCCGAGTATGGAGAAACAGATACGAAATTACAGTCCATGAGAGACAGGAGGAGGACGATTTTGTAACGGATTTGGTAAATGTGTAAATTCAAAACTAAATGTAGTTTCGAATTTAGGGTCGTAAGTACGCTGCTGAAAATTCATGGGCCATAATGTTTGAGTCGCCGTCTGACAAAACAGCTATCTCGAGGTAGTCGGTATTAGTTAATCGAACAAGGCAAGTACCCGATGCATTATTATTCGCTCCAGCCGTACCTCCGCGACCAAAGTCACCTCCACCACCGGGCATCTTCATGTATATCCTCCCATTTTTAAGCAAGGAAACATTACCGTAAGTTCTAGCACTATTGGCGTGAAATTCCACAAGCACCGTAACTATATAACATCCGGCTTTCTGAGGAAAGAAACGTTTCGAATTGATGAAACAATTATCCAGATTGAATCTTTCTCTTGGAAAATTTACAATCGTCGCAGTGCTGGTGATAGCCTGAGCAGTGACGGCGTAAACACTAAAAGCCGGGCCAAATGCGGTCGGATCGGAAGAAGGTAAAACATTCTCTGAAAGTTTACCATCGACGTAATTCTTAGTGGCCACGTCTTGAAGATCGGTAGGATCCGCTACATTAATTAGCTTGTTAGAACCCAAGTCGATATTTCCCGTCGCAGCGTTCGCTCCATCTACCCTTAGAAAAGTATTGTTGACTTGGGATAATGTTATACCCCCTGCTATTACTCGTGGCGCTGATCCACCATCCATTCGTCCAAAAATATCAACAGGCATTTTATTACGCTATAATATTTTTAGTACAAAAACCCCGTCTACGCTGTAGTTATGGTCGTAAGAATGCGAGGGAAAAGTCCTTAGCAACTATGCCCAAAGCGGTGTGTGAATAAACGCCTATCTCGAGGTAATCGTTTTCGGTTAGATAAATTATGGTACTACCTGTTGCATTGATAGTTGAACCTGACGTACCCACTCCACTCGCAATTTGCATATGCATCCCTGAATTTTTATACAGGTAAACGAAACCAGAAGTAGCAGCACCGTATATACGAAATTCTATGTGCGTCGAAACGAGATAGCAACCTGCTTTACCGGGCTCGATTATAGTAGTCCCTATTCTACCGTTGAACTCTCTATCGAATCTGTCTGTGCTAAAAGAAACTTTTGTGTAAGTTTCGGCGCGTATGGCTTGCGTGGCTGAAGAGTACATGCTAATCACGGGTCCGATTGCTTTCGTGTTGACATATTTTTCAGCCGTTGCATCGACGTATTTCTTATTAGTCAAATGATTATCGTTCGTCGGCACATTATCGTGATTCGTTATTAAATCTATAGCCTGTCCTCGACTTAGTGCCTCGTCTTTTCCCGCTTCCGAAGTATTCGTTGTAGGTAGACCTTTTATCACGTGGCCATTCATATCTAGATCTCCAGTAACAGGGTTTGCTCCATCTCGTCTTAGAAAAGTATTGTCGGCTTGAGTATATGTGACACCGCCTGATATTACTCGCGGCGCTGATTCGCTAACCATTTGTCCAAATATGTTTACAGGCATTTTATTACGCGATAATATTTTTAGTACAATTCATTTATAACTTCTTGAAATTTACAACCATCGTTCATAGTCTTTTTCAAAACGTACAAACACAAATGACCGCAAAAGACTTCGCCATCGGGTTGGATTCGCTCGCTGTTGTAGTAGACGGGGCTGTGAAAATACTTTAGCAGTTCGGTAGGAGGTGGTAGACCGTAGCTGTCAAAATATATTTTATGGTTGCCCTTCTTTAAAAAAAGGACCCAGTGTGTGCCTCGACCATTCGAGTCATCTAAGTTCAGTATCCCACACTCATTTCGGTTAGGTTTCTTGGGTAGTTCGTCTCGTAAGAAGACACCTCGAAAATTTGGAATATTTAGTTTCTTTGCGGCATCGATCAGTTGTATGTTTGATAGAGGAGTATTAGGTAGTACAACGCCTTCGACGTTTATATCTTTGTATGTCTCAAAACTCATTTTTATATTTCATTTAAATGTTTGATAAAAAAATACGCTTTTTCCCTCTGCTCTATTTTGTTCTCTTTTTGCATATTTTTTTCCAATAGCACCGGGCGTATATTCATCCAATTCATAGCTTTATGAAGTTCTTTTTCATCGAACGATGATATTGGTAAAACAAAATCGAGTTGCCATACCGAGCCGTAATTGTCCATAGTCATACCCTCCTCAAACTGATATTCAATCCATTTCATAAATGTTTTAAGACCGATACCGATTTTACTTTTGAGACATATTGGAATTTTCATTTTTTGAGCTTCCACGCGGGTGAGATAATATTTATGCCTACAATTTTTACATTCATTAGCATATCCGTCTTTTTGAAATCGATTTTTATCGTATTCCGATATGTTCTTCTCTATTTTGCACCGGCTGCAAATTTTTCTATCTTTTGTTTCTCTGTTCTCTAGCATTGCATATTTATGTGCACGTTCCTTTGCTTTGGTATTATGACACGTTTTGCAGCTCGGATAACTTCCATTCCTTTTTGATTTATCTTTATGAAATTCGTCCAAACTTTTTTCAATTTTGCATTTGGAACACACTTTTGAGTCTGTCATTTTATATTAGGATATTTTTTTTCTTTAGCCTAAGTCGTTTTCATCTAAATGTTTCATAAAATAATTCGCTTTCACCTCCTGCATTAGATATAGCCAGGGATCGATTTTGTCTGCTTTTTGCATATTTTTTACCAGCAGCAGCGGGCGTATATTCTTCCAATTCATAGCTTTATCAAGTTCTTCTCCATCTAGCAAATTGAACGATGATATTGGTAAAACGTGATCAAGATGCCAAAGCGAACCGTAATTTTGCATGACCATACCTTCTTCAAACTGAAATTCAATCCATTTTGTAAACTGTTCAAAGTTAATGCCTAAAATGTTAACACACCGCATATTTCTGGCGTAGTTTGACCTACATTCTTTACACTCATTAAGTCTATTTTTTGCATGTCGTAGAACACGGGAATATTCTATCATATTTTTTTCTTTCTTACACCAACTGCAAACTTTTGAAAGTTTCATTTTACATTATTATTATTTAATTTTCAAATAGTTTTCAACGAGTAGTGACCGTATGCTAGGGTATGGATCCCATCTTGCTGAATCACTCGCTTGTCGTCGTCAGCTGAGAGGGCTATCTTATTAATCTCTTCGGTGTAGATATCATGAAGATAGGATCTGATGACATTCATTTTTCTCGACTGTTCTTTCCTCGTAAACAGACATTCTTTATAATCATCGTGGGTTATCGATTTCTTAGCGACACTCTTTTTCACGCCCTTACATTTCTTGTGATCTACGCCCACCATTTTGTACGAATACAACTTTGACCTCAAACCCACGAATTCTTCGATCTGTTTACCTTCTGCTTCGTCCTTGAACATGCCGATGACCTTTTTATTTACGCCACTTTCTATACCTGAGGGGTGGCCCTTTGGATAATCGCTTGTATCAAACATATTTCTAACATCGGAGGCTATATCGGCATAGAAGTCTTCGGTTCTTATTTCATACGCCAACGAGTCTGTATCGGTGAATAATAGCTTAGCTCTATCCCCATACTTGGTCTTGATGTAATTATAATGAAAATCATACATGAGCGTTTTACTCAAGTCTAGGATGCACATTCCTAGATATATCGGCTTGTTGTAGAACAGCTTGGTCTTTTTCATGTGAATAGCTATTAGATTTTCATCGAATATAGTTCGTCTGTCGTAATTAGTTTTCGCCGCGAGCGTAATAGCTTCCTTCTCGTTGCTCATCAATCGTATGTCTACACGATTTTCTATAGCTTCAATTGTTTTACCGAAGACGCTATTATTCATCAGCTTGAAAAAGTCCTTCTCGAAATCGTTTGTAGCTTTCGTTCGCAATTCCGTATTCAGGTCGATATACTTTTTCAGCCAAGCGCTTTCTTTGAATTTTAGCCCACGGTGAATTTTAACTATTTTCTGTCCGAGACTTTCGTACAACTTTAAATCTTCGTAGTGAGCAACGTACTTCTTTTTGTCGTTCAAATTTGGAATTAGTTTCGCTACAACCGATCCTGGGGGTTTCACACTCTCAGGGGCTAATGGATAATCGTTATGTAGGTCGTGTAATTCTTCGGGATATTCTAAGTCGACTTCTAGTATACACCCCTCCCCGTCTCGTTCGGCAATGCTTTTCCAATCTTTCAGCTCAGTATCAGTCATCCATTTGAAGTCGTGAGTCGGTAGCGGTTTACACATTGCCCATCCGTACAAGTTGTTCGCGTCTAAGTACGGAATGAATGTTGAAGGCTGGGTGGGGTCGAAAGCTTCTCCCATGTACTTGTTGTTCGCTTTTCCGTATCGGTTCGAAATCGTGCTGACTCCTCCTCTTATTCCTTGCTTAATCATCAGTAACATATCGTAGTCGCTCAATAACTCCAACTTTACATCAGTCAACTTTAGCATCGCATCCCATGATAGTCCGGGTGAAGTGTAATACCATGCGGGATCGAGCTTATAATGTTCGTTGCACACGCCCCTAAAGTTTTCGAAAACATCGGCCAGCAATAGAACATCTGAAATATTATACAAGTTGTGATAATCTCGTAGCGTTTTACAGCCAAATTCGTTCCACACCGTTCTCGCGTGTTCGTAATCTTCATCGCTGATCCCTGAATCGTTTAGTTTTGAATAGAAGTTATGCTTCGGGGGTAATTCGGTTTCGTTTAATCTTTCAACACCGTCGATATTATCGTATGGGTAAACGCCTTTTCTAAGCAAGAGATCAAACTTATTACCGGAATAGTACTTGCTTATTATTTTGCATTGGTCTTTTCTTAGGTTCTTCGACAAAGCGTCGAGACTCGCGGACATGAATCTAAAACTGTCGATAAAACGTAATTCGCGCTTGACCTCTTTCTCTTTCCCTTCTTTGTTAATAAACTTACCGACTACGATCTCTCGGCTAAACGAGATGTACTTTTCTTCGTTGCAGGGTATGCATTTAATCTTTTCATTATCGCCGCCTCGTAATTTCTTCACGAAAAGATGGCTATCGTAGCCGGTTAGATTATGGAATACTACAGGAAAAAACTTGGGGAGTCTATATTTTAGGTTACAAATGCTGTGAGCGGCACCTCTGAATTTGCCCGTCAGATGACAATGATCTCTGACTCGGATATTGTCCGGGTTTTCTGGATCATATAACGCTTTTCCACAGATATGACAGTTGAAGGCTTCATCGTAACATTTCTTCTCAGTTTTACCGAATATCATATCCTTCGGGAACTTGAACTGATTATATATTCGTTTTATATTTTCTACAAGAGAATCTACGAATTTCTGGGCAACATCGTCGTCTTCGTCTTCAGCCGTATACGTCACCGGATCTTGAGAATAGACGCTGTCGTCGAAACATTTTACGTAGTAGCAAAACGAGCTAGGTGTATGTTTCTGATATTTATTAGTGTAAGAAGTGTTAGGATCAGGCTGGCAGGTATCAATCGGTTTAATAAAAGACTCGAAATCCGCATAGATGACGAAAGGCACTTCCATCGATTTAAAATGATGATCAAAACTTAGCATAGTTCCTGGTGGAGGCAATTCTATTCGTTGGGCGTCCTGCTGTGAACAGTACTCGCTGTGTTTTTTAAGCGAGTCTTTCGTTCTGTAACCGATTAAACATCTTCTACAATAGTGCATTGAATTATGGGATTTTTCTGTTCGATGCGCTAACAACTTATTAAAGTTCTTGATCCAACAATAATGCTTCTTTTCTTCCTCGGAAATGAGTAATAGATCTACGCGGGTATCGCTTTCTTGCGCCGATATATGTAACGGGTATACTTCCCCCTCATAACCGAATACACTGACGCAAATGTTATTACGACGCTCAAACTTTTGTATAATATTAGCATTGACAGCAACCGGGAATTCAATACCACTCCAATCGAGTTTCTCAGATTGTTCTTTCAGTTCTTTCGTGATTCTTTCAGGGTGCTCATCAACTGGGTTCAACGCTCTAGTAATACACCATTTGAAACATTCGTCGTCATCATTTTTCATGTTAACAATAGCCTTTTTATTAGCTAAATACTCAGGAAGTAGAATATATGAACTGCCTTTCAATGGCTTGTATACCACTGTATCGATATCCAACTTCGCAACAGCACTGAATCGCCAATTACTACCCCGCATCTGAAAACTTGCCATGCTCTCCTTAATTTTATCCACTGCGTTAGCATATATTTCCTTCACATCGGTTGCTTCTAAAATAATATCAGTCTTTGATTTAAAATTGGGTTCAGCCATTACTACTTCGCCTGATTTCATATCTACTCTCTCCATTACGCACATGAGATTGAGTTGAACTTTTACCCCTCGATTTTTCACCAGCAGCCTAACTACCTGCGTTCTTACAGCCTTGAGAAAAGATGTGGCATCGATACCACTGGTTCCTTCGATTGTATATCTTTTTGTAAATCCTTTGATAGCCGTCGCGGTCTCTCGAAGTTTGAACCTATGAACGGGTGGTTTTATTCGAGGGGGTAACTGACTAATCTCATTACTCAACCAATCTGGGAAAGATTGATTTTTCGTCTTCAAAAATTTCCAAGTATGATTAGACAATAATGCCGTAAGTTCCGCTTTTCCTAATCTTGAGTATCCTCGTGTGCCTCTCTGTTTCGCAATTTCTCGCAATTCTCGTACAGTACCCGGAGTACGCGCTGGAACCTTGGTGTCTGGTGCCCGAGCGCCTAGTCGATCTCCATGCTTTATGAACGCGATAAGTTCCTCT
Source organism: Lumbricus terrestris (assembly GCA_949752735.1). NCBI lineage: Eukaryota > Metazoa > Annelida > Clitellata > Crassiclitellata > Lumbricidae > Lumbricus > Lumbricus terrestris. The sequence goes on along the minus strand of OX457047.1, from coordinate 14,177,167 downwards.
TTTGGTAGTTTCGAGTATCCTTTTTGTCCTCTCTGTTTAGGAATTTGTTGCAATTCTTTCAGATTATACGTTGTGTAGTCCATTTTATATTGGGATTTCTTGTCTTTAAGTCGAGTTGTATATTCCATTTTTCAGTTATTTTATATACACAAGAGAAAAAAATTGTTACGATTAAGTGACTCATCGATACCATGGTAATTTCCCACTCGACCTATGACTCATCATCGAAACTACTGAAAATTCCTGGCGCGATGAGTCATAGGCGCGTGTTAGGGTGGTTATTTTTTGAACCATGGTTATGGGGTGACATATTTTTTGATGAGTCGACAAATTTTTTGAACCATGGTTATGGGTCGACACATTTTTTGAACCATGGTTATGGGTCGACACATTTTTTGAACCATGGTTATGGGTCAGCATATTTTTTGATGAGTCAGCATATTTTTTGAACCATGGTTATGGGTCGACACATTTTTTGAACCATGGTTATGGGTCGACACATTTTTTGAACCATGGTTATGGGTCGACACATTTTTTGAACCATGGTTATGGGTCGATGTGCCAGCCGCTTAATTCTTCTACTACTAACAGGGGCCCCCACACTTTAGGGGGCCCCCACACATGCAATAGGAATTTTTTCGTCATTGCTAATTATAATAGTAAACTGAGTCCAAAATATATGAAAAATTGTCAAATTATTCAAAAACTATAGTGACTTTAGCATTAGGCAACTTTTGAACATGTGGGGCCCTTATTGCAGTTTTCATTGCCAGGCAGATTGATCTTAAAATCAGTCAGAAATGCCATAGAGTTATACGTTCTTTTGCCTATTTAAAAATTGTGGGGGCCCTTATTGCAGTTTTCATTGTCAGGCAGATTGATCTTAAAATCAGTAAGAAATGCCATAGAGTTATACGTACGTTTTTTTGCTTATTTAAAAATTGTGGGGGCCCTTATTGCAGTTTTCACTGCCAGGCAGATTGATCTTAAAATCAGTCAGAAATGCTAGTAATAGTTATACGTTTTTTGCTTATTTAAACACTTAATGCATCACCTGATCGGAACTCTATTGCTATGCTACGCATTATGAGATGGCGTGATAATAACATTGAGTAGGCCTACATGCAGTACGCACTCTATTTTTACGAATTCAATTAGTCTCATAAATATAGAGCCCCTTCAGATTTTTACTCGAAGGCGCTCCAAACGCAAGCGTTGTCAAAAAGAAAAGTTGTGAAGACGAAAGAAAGAGCCAGCAGGGTCACGGGAAGCGAGAGAGCCACGGGGAGGCTATTCCAGATAACCGTGCCCACTACCGAGAATGCTCGTCGTAGCATGGTCACAACACTCAAAAAAGCAAGGAATTCTCCACGAGCAGCAGAGCGCAGTGAACGGCTGTCTAGAGAGACATGCACCGGGGTGAAAGCTCACATCGATCTACGAAGGATGGAGCTTGAGCCAGAGTCTACTACTGGCATAACCGCAAAAATATATTTTAGTTTGTAAACAGTTTGGGGGACATGCACAGCAGGGCAAATCAGGTCAAATGCCCTGGTAAGAACCATTTGCCTTGGCCGTTATTCTGCCGCAGGTTTACCAGAAATTTTCATAGCCAAGAATTTAGTTGAGGCATAAAATCGCTTCTGCACTGTTTGCTTGTACGAGTTCTGTGCGCTGGTCACCCGCGGTCAAGAGAATGACTGACCATGAATCACTTTTACACTTGTGGGTGTAGTGGTGGCGTCGTTGCCTTGAAGCCGGAAGGTTCGAGGTTCGAATCCACCTCGCCGCGTAAGGACCTTGGGCAAGTCCTTCACTCACAATTGCTCAGCGCTTCGCGTGAAACTCCGATGCAGTGTCTGCTCTGCATTCGGGAGCGCCTCTGAGTAGAGAGAGCTTGAAGGGGCGCTATAACAAGTGCACATACATACATATACACACATACATACTTTAATAGGCCTATTCTTAAGCCGTAAAAGATTATCGGTTGTTTAACCCTATCAAAAGAGCTGTTGATAATGTTAAAAATAATATAAGTAGCCTAATGAATTAGTAATAATAGAAGAATGTTGATTCGTTGAATATAACACGTTTTGGGAGTCATTTTGTCGTGCTTCTGCATGGTTTGGGCCCCCACAGTTTTACCGAACAGGGCCCCCACATTTGTTAATCCGGCCCTGGCTAACCAATATTAAAGATGGCTTCACACCATGTGACCTGGGTTGATCACTGTGGCTATAATTAACCCACCAGCTACTAGAAAAAGTTAAAATATTATGAACCGTACGTATGTCCGTTTGATGCCTTGCTAGTCTTCATGCCATTACCTGGAAGGCCTAACGTTTAAAACTGGGCAGGACTATAGACACCTGCCTTTTAACATGCTACTCAACTCAATGCACGTTTGCACACAGTTTTGTGGCATAAGTTCATCATTGTAAATGCATTAATGCAAGCATCACACAGAGGGATGAGTGAGACGGTCAACTTTCTTACCTAAATTTCAGATTTAAAACTATAATTTTATGCAGGCAACAGAATTTTCAGATATACAGACGACTGCTCTCTGACGATTCCTGCATCAAATATTGGCACTACTGGTGCAGAGCTTGATCACATAGCAAAGGACACCAGCTTATCCACGAGCGCTGTGTTGAGTCAAGAGGATTGTCCAAATAAGGAGGTCCGAGTAAAGTTGCTGACTGCAGCTAGAGGATCAGAAGAGCGGAACAGCTACTAAGGCGGGTATATATTGGTCAGAAGGCAAAAACTTATACTTAAATACTGTAAAAAAGGTTAGCCCTACATCGTCTTTGTTTAACACCGTGTAGGTCTACGAAGGAAATTTTTGACAGCTACACAGACGAATGGAAACTATAAATAGACACGAGACAGTCGATATGTCATCGGTATTACATCAGTGGGTGCAGGAAATTCTAAGACAGGAATTAGCTATAAGCTGATTAGGAAAGAGTGCATCAGGTGCCGCAGTCGCAGGCCATCAGTCGCTTAAGTCTGCAGCAGACGTAATTAGCGCTAACCCACTTTGCACCGGTTAGCGGCATTGATTAGATAGCACGTGCCTCTGTCGTGTCTCGGCACCTCATAGGGGATGATGGATTATTTCAGATAATCATCTTCATGTCAGCTCGCTTTGAAGACGAGGATAGCAAAAGAAGTCCGTCTTTCACGCCATGCATATATGCCATTCAAACGCTTGCATGCGATGGCAAAGGATCTCATGAGAAATGAGCAGCAGACAGGGTCGAGGTCATTATATGCCATGCATGGGTGCTGTAGATAAGCGAGTGCTTTCACATGATTCACTTGAATGAATATTTTCTGCAGTCATGCAGCGAAACTCATAATCGTGCAATCGATTGTGAATTTAGGAAAGACGTGGTATAATAGTGGTGGCATTTCCGGTGACATATTTTCCCGATTGAGAAGTGATCAGTCGTCTTGTCTTGGGAATCTTGAGATGCTTCTGCATGGAAGAAGACCTGTCTATAAGCGACTGTCAACTCCGTCAGTCGGTCCTGTTTTTATCACTTTTTGGAAGGTAATAAAAAAACGAACAAAATGTTTTTTACAACTATGCTTGCATGCAGACATAACTACATACCTGCACACATATTACATACATACGTAGGCTACATTATATTGTATTATATCTATGCATTTATATCACAGACAGGGTCGAGACCATTATATGTATCACATTTCATGCAACACTGCAACACGCCTCTCACAGCGCACACCAATCAGAGGCGCTCCCAGTGCGCTAGACCAAGAGATAAAAAGTGGTCTTGAGACAACGAAAAGAGGAACTTGGCCAATCACCAGTTAATCAGAAGGAACGCGTTGAAGGAGGAAGCTGGTTCCACAGTGTAAGGTCAATGAGAGCAAAGGCTTGCGTTTTAGCCATGGCGGTCCAAGCTCATCGGACGAAGAGATTATCCAATCAAAGGAGCGGAGCGGAGCGGGCGAAGAGAAGTGGTCGAGGTCGGCAGACGGATGAGGTCACATGGATGCTTGGGAGATCGGCCAATACAAAGCTGGCAATTTAATCTTAGAAGTTAGAACCTTTAGTTGAACCCGATCAATAATAGGGGAAGCCAATGAAGGTGGTCAGAACATAAAAGCAGAAATGTGGGATGAGCGAGGAAGTCTGTCATTGTCTGGCCGCAGCGTACATACATCCATGCCTACATACCTACATATATACCTACCTACCTACCTACCTACCTACATACATACATACATACATACATACATACATACATACATACATACATACATACATACATACATACATACATACATACATACATACATACATACATACATACACACATAATGTCATATCTGCATGCATACGTTTGCTGCAGGAGCAACTGCTAACCACTCAACATATGGAGAGGGAAGAATTGAAGAGGAAGATGGAGAATTGAATGATGATGATGAGGAGCATCATCATCATCAGTCATCGGTTCATCGATCTGTCGCTGCAGCAGAGGAGGAGAGGGTGGTGGCGACGGCAATGATGTCTGTGACTACGGTGGCTACGGTGGGTGCGGTTGGTGTGGCCGTCAGTCCAGCATCAGCAGCTGATCATCATGAGTCATCATCATCGTCGGTGATGGTGGTGGTGACTGAATCGAAGCATGCATGGACGTCGTCGTCAGGGAATGACACGTTGGACGCAGTAAGTATAGCCTAATAATGATAGGTATGAGAATACCTGCCCACATAAACATGCACACATAGACCCATATGTGTAATGTACAATTGTACATAAATAAGTAAATAGATCCATAATTTGCGACCTGGATTTGGTTCCCTGAGCATAATATATCCCGCAGTTACTTTGCGCATGATGCAATGCAGGGCTTAAAGTGTGCCTGGACGGTCGTGGACGGCGTCCATGCACTTGTTTTAAAATCTGAACGCCGTCCAGTCACTTATTGGCTAGCACAGACTGGAAAGGTAAGGGGCGTCCAGGCACTTCTTTTGGAGAGGTAAGGGGCGTCCAGGCACTTATTTTTTCACACTTTAGGCACTGATGCAATGTCTGCATTATGCATTTTACCAGAGCCATTATTGTGTATACAATGGCTGCATTATGCATTTTACCAGAGCCATTATTGTGTATACAATGGCTGCATTATGCATTTTACCAGAGCCATTATTGTGTATACAATGGCTGCATTATGCATTTTACCAGAGCCATTATTGTGTATGCAATGGCTGAATTATGCATTTTTCCAGAACCATTATTGTGTAAGGAATGGCTGCATATATTCATTTTTCCAGAGCCATCTCTTTGACACAAGTGACCTTCATTTCAACAAGTCTTTGTCTTCTCCATGCGGTTCCGTTCGAATGACGATCGCTTACAACGACACACGTGAACTGCTGAACGTCACGGTTCACGAGGCACGTGACATCCCAAGTGGGGAGAGAGGAGGAGCCAATCAGACTCAGGTCCGGATGCTGCTGCTACCCGCGAGAAAGATCAGACAGCGGACGAAGGTGAAGTCGGGGGAAAACCCACAGTTCGAAGAAGTCCTGGACTTCAGGGTTGCACGAGGTCGGTGAAAACTTAATGATGCTGATGGCAATGCGTTTGAAGTAACATCTTAGTAGTTTATTATGTGTTGTCACGTGGAACACAGATTTTTTTCTGAATGGATTTTGATATGCTGATATAATTATGACTTTTGTTTGTCTCTAGTACTTTTGTCATTTAGAGCTTCTAGAAAAACAAAGCAATATATATTATTATCGCTTAATGCCACAAAGAAATATAATAATTGATTAGCCATATAATTATTATTTAGTAACGGAACTCAATTTTCGACATGTTGATTCTGAAATATGGATAGGTAGCAACATTTGTCTCACTTACGTATATAGGCTACATAATGCATGTCCTATGTTTCATAAGCAATTTCATAAGCAATTTCATAAGCAATTTCTCATCACAGACGACTGAGCACTCAGATCTTGAAGTCAGCAACAATTGGATTTCTCTGTGTGCTTTGTCGTGTGCATTGATCATTGGGCTTAACATATCATACCAATTCTGTGGTTTGTCAGATTGAGTCATTAAACGAATATTATTATAATTAGAAATTATCTATAATTAGGCTACACGAGTATGGACTCTAGTCACTGCCACCCTGTGACCCTATATAGAAAGTCTATAGCCTAGAATACCACACAAATGATGTAAAGTCACATAATAAGCAACAACGCAGTGCATGGTGGAAACGAAAAGCATTCCATGAGTTCTGAACAGACAAAGATTGGACGACGTTCATATTCTGTGGTGGAAAATGACCTGTGACTAATATGACTAATACCAACCTTGGACTAACACTGAGCTTAAGAAGAGCATGTATAATTATGATCTGTTCTTGCAGTTGACGTCAGCAGCATGGGTCTCCGGATTCGTTTGTACGGATGCGAGAGATTTCGTCGCGAGTGTTTGATTGGTGAGACGATCTTCTCGCTGTCTTCCATCAACACAGACCTCGGTTCATCGATTCATATGACGACCAACATCAACCTTGAACCGCGAAATTCACTCAGCGTGGGTCGACACTTTCATGCAGCTATTTGGTCTCCTTTAGACTTTGATTTATGAGGGGGCCCGCAGTTCTAAGGGCCCGCAGTTCTAAGGGCCCGCAGTTCTAAGGGCCCGCAGTCATAGGCTAAACATCCTGGACTGGTGTGTTGCATTGGAAATAATAATCTTAACACCCGAACATGCCTTACTGCAGCCCTGGTTATAAGAGTTGACTGCCAAAACATTTTAACTGCTTTATTTTATACTCTTTACGACGGAGGTGAAAGAGGGACGGACATGGGAAGGTCCAGGACACGCTCCGCTTATATAGGTCCTGCAGAGAGTCTCCATGAACCTGTGGTAAGTCCCTCTGACGTAGGCCTATATACTCTGTGTGCTATAATTGCCCCCATATTCGTAAGTCAGTATGAGGGGTCCCGTAGCTCAGTGGAGAGAGCGTTGGCCGTTAAACTGAGAGTCATCCGCGTGACCCGGGTTCAAGCGTGACCCTCGAAATGACTCAGACGGTCGTGGTTCAAGCCTCACACAGGGCATTACTTTATTAAAAATTTATGTTAGCTGCCATTGGCGCTTTGCTGTTGTGTTGCTTGACTCGGGTTCTGCTAAAAATAAAAATAGCCCCTCCCACTTCTGGCTTGGCCGACCAGAAGTGATCCAGTACTTAGGCCATTAGTTAAGTTACCGAACCCACTGCTGTAAAGCCGGTCTGCGTGTCGTGCTACAGTGGGCCGTATTTCGTATAACCTGTACCTGTAATCATTCTGCGGTGTGTCAGATTGAATCATTAAAAGGAATATTATTATAGTATAATTTCGTTGCAGCACGGTGATTCGCTGAGTGACGTAAGCAGCCTGGCTCCGAGCGATTGCAGTTCCTCGACTCTGTCGCTGCAACACGGTGGCACTCCAGAGCTGATGATCGGCCTCGCATACAACGCAACCACGGGAAGGCTGTCCGTTGAGGTCATCAAGGGAAGCAACTTCAGGAACGTAGCCACCAAGCGACGACCTGGTGAGACGAACTGAGAACCAAGAACTGTAGAACTGCAACTATCACACCAGTGCTTGCATTCGAAATACTATACACATGCATGCGCATCTAGACGTAGACCTGCCGCCTACGTACATCTAGGCCTACGCATATGTACAGGCCTATATAATTTAGAATGAGATAATTATATAAACCATCTATTGTGCATAAATTTATTTGAAACACAACTTGCTGTACCGAAATAATATGTATACAGTTGCATAGAAGAACGCTAATTCACACAGACCTACAGCAGCCTATTAGCATAAATTTTAATGGTGCGGAAAGTTTAGAAGATGCGGGGTTTGTTTTGGTCTGCATGTAGATACGTACGTGAAGATGACGCTAACTTCTCCGAATGGTGAGGAGATGACAAGCAGCAAGACTTCTGTGAGACGCGGTCAAGCGAATCCATTGTTCAAAGAAATGTTTGTCTTCCAAGTGGCGCAGTTCCAGCTGCCTGACGTTTCTCTGCTCGTCTCCATCTTCGCTCAGCGCAGCCTCAAGCGCAAAGACACGATCGGATGGTTCAGCTTAGGTAAGCATGTAGCATGACCCCTTCTATTGCTTACAACGCAACCTAACCTCCTTCACAGTCTATATCTAAATACATAAACATGGACTATCCACAAATGACGTTAGGCCCAGATAGAGAATTACGTTTAGATCTGTGTAATAAGTGATTTGCATGATCTGTGAGCTGTTTACTGCATGATGCTCAAACTGTGATGAGAACGGTGAGAGGTTCTTTTGCAAAAAAGAGTGTGTCAAAATTATGGACGTCCCCCAGACGCTTCACTGAATTGCATGCAATGCCCACAAAGTATCGTCTTTATTTGTTGAAGAAATGCAGTTCTCATGTTTTATACATCTACAAAAATTCATTTGAGTTGATATTGTTCATTGCTATGTGAAGACACAGATGTTGATGTGGATTGCGAATTGAGTGGCCTATATATATATACAAGGGCGGATCCAGGGGGGGGCCAATCCGGCCATGGCCCCCCCATTTAAAAATTGCATGGGACGTGGCCCCCCCATTTGGTTTCAACAAGTACTTTTTTTCAAAAAAATTGGGCGATGACTAAAAAAAAAAAAAAAAAAAAAGGTCATCAGTTTTTTTGGCGGTTGAAATGGTATGTCTTCCCCCGGAAAATTGGCCGATGACTAAAAAAAAAAAAAAAAAGGTCATCAGTTTTTTTGGCGGTTGAAATGGTATGTCTTCCCCGGAAAATTGGCCGACGACTAAAAAAAAAAAAAAAAAAAAAAAAAAGAAGAAAGGTCATCAGTTTTTTCAGCGGTAAAAAAAAAAATTTCGTCGGCAACACCAAAAATTTTGGCTCCCCCTTCGAAAATTTCTGTATCCGCCCTTGTATATTATATATATATATATGTAGGCGTATATATATAGGGCTGCAGGAATAAGCTAAGAAATTTCAGAGATAGAATGAGAGAATGATACACAGAGTTAATGTTAAGTGCCACAGTAGAGTGAAAAACTATTGCCATTAAAACGTGTAAAGTGTAAACCTTTCCTATTATAGACAAAAACTACGTCCCTGAATGGTTATTGTGGATGCATGTACACTCTACAGTATTTAGAACTGAAGATACATAAGGTATTGTCGCTCTTGAGTTATTGCTGCAATAGCTGTATTATACTTCAGCAGAGATTGTATTTTTTTACTTTACAGGTAACACGAGCAGCAGTGAAGAAGAGCAAGGTCACTGGAGTGCCATGCTTAGCAGCAAAGGTGAACAAGTATGCAGATGGCATGCACTGCTGGAGCCATGAGTATATAATGCAGGACATCTCCAGTTTCAGCTGTATATTATGAATCTATACCGTATATCTCCATCCCCGTTAGCCAGATCTCGACCCTCAGCCAAAAACACTCGGAACACGATCGTAAATGACAGGAAAACAGTTTAGCTTCATTGCCTATGCATGCTTTTAAGCATAATAGATCTACAGTTGCAATAAAAATGTGTCATCGATGTACAAGTGACAGACATACAATATGTACGTGATGGAGTGTTTGAACAGTCTTCTACCAAGGACTGTTTGACTGTTATGTTTTGTCATCTCTATCGTTTATTGTATACATGGACATAAGTTGCAAAGATTGCCTGGTTTTGGCATTTAAATTAGCGCAGTATATAGGCCCCTATATATACGTCACTGATCAGAAGCTGAACTGTCCCAAACAAATAAAATAATAATTATGTGTCGAGCAAAAGACGTGAGAGTGCTGTTTGAAATGAATTTTTAGTGTTCAAATACGCATGGCTACTTATGCCTCTTTTCTAAATGCAGTCTTAGAATGACCTTGACATGCCTTCGTCAAATCCTGATTCGTTGGTCCATCGTCAATTGAAAAATGCAAATACTAAACATTGATGTTTCTTTTGGTCTGCATGGTAACATTCTTGAATGGATGGCCTTTTTTCTACATGACTGTTCCATTTCTGAGGTCCCTGGTTCTACTGGGTTCAAATGAATCCTTGCCCAACATGAACTGCCCCTGGGATCCATTATTGTTCGAATACCCCCTTCGTCGGGGCGCTAATTCATTCCAGGCCATACGTCAAAGGCTAATGGTCCCTTTGAAGTCGCTCGTGTAGGCCTATAATGCCAGCTAGGTTCGTTACTCCAGCCCTCGTAGGTCGATCAGATGCTAATTCACTGTCCTGATAGCCAAGGTTGTGGACTGATCTTGCCTGCAGATAGCAGACTCCCAGTCGTATCAGCCCTACCGGCCTACCCCATTTTTGACGTCAGGAACATCGGTGTTTTTCGCCCATGATGATGAACGCCCTCCGCAGTCGTAGTTTGAAGTCAATGAATCACCACCCCGTGTTGTTGGCGGAGCCGAAGAAGACCTGCCAGCAGATGTCGCTGTTTCGCTTTGTAGTGCCGACCGCGACATTCCTCCCATCGTGAGATGATGACGTCGCATATCCGAGATCATCGTCATCGTCATCAATGGTCCTCAGCATCATGTGTGATCATGTTGAGAAAGATACAAACAGAAGACACACATGCATGCATTAGTTACAGTTAATGAAGAAGCGTACGAGGTTCGACCCTCGTAGTTCCGACTGGTTCACCTTCTAATCCGCATTCATATCAGGGACAGGAACTCGACTGCGATATTCCAGTACCCGGGAAGCTATCGAAAGTCTATAGCGTAAGCTGTAGGCGATCACCCTTCCGGTCCTACCGGAAGTTACCATAATCCTCTCTTGACGTCGAAGCAAATGATGCAGTTTGCTCTTACGACCCTCAGAAGTACGGTAGCCACAAAAAGATATCCGATATATTTGAACAATACCTCAACTCCTCAAGGAGTGGCGACCGACGTGGCAGTAATCGATGGCCAGTTGTTCTGACCAAATGTGTGTCCCTTGAGTACGCAAACGTACTGGATATGCCATTGATTCAGAAGATCTACCCGCTCGCTGGATAGATGGTCCTCGGCTTAATTGTGGCGTTGTCTGCGTAGCGAGCACAAGCTATTAAGTTCCTCAGTCTTACTTCATCAGCTGCATTGGCTTCCTGACGAGTTTAAATTGGCCTGTTTAACCTACTCACCACCAGTACACTTCCTACCATAAGTCACTATTTACTCCTTGCATTCTTTCAGGTTGCCTACGATCATCAAATATGGGTAAATTAGCTGAGCCTCGATGCAGAACAGTTATGGGCTCGCGTGCATTCCATGCCTCTGCTCCCAGGGAATGGAATCGACTTCACTCTCTTTTCGTGACTCAAATTCACTCCTGACCTTCAAAAATGGCTCAAAACTCACTAAGCCTATTTCTACTTGGTTTTAAAAAATGTGGCTACCTAACTGCATCTTCCTCTGGTGGCTGACTGTCTGCGCCTCAGATTCACACTTCGATGTGACCTTGCGCGGGTAAGAAATTTATTTACAAAATAAATAACTGAATAAATCAAGGTATATGACTGTAGAAATTCATAACTAGTGAATAGCTATAATATATCACAGTGAATTGTAGTTATAAGATATAGGACGATAATTATAGTGTTAGTGAATCCCGAAAGGACTGGAGAGACAATTGCGTGACATGTGAGCGTAAATGAAGTTCACGTTTTAGATCTATGCATATTATGATCACATAAACGCTTTATAAATTCGGTATTTAATCGTTTCTTTCTTAAATATGTTCAATTCCAGTTCTGTTTACTGTAAAAGTGTCTTCACCAGTTTAAAAAACTAATTGAATTGAAAACAATTTAATTTAATACGAATAAATTATATTCAAAAGATCAAACCATGGAAACTAGCCTATAGTCTTCACTCTTCACATGTCGAAATGATCTAGCGCCTCTTCACAGGTGAAATCATCTACGGCATCGCTAAGTCGGCATCATAGAGCAAGTCTTCACAGGTGAGATCATCCACCGCATCGCTAAGTCGACATCATCCGGCACCTCTTCACAGGTGAGATCATCCACCGCATCGTTAGGTCGACTTCATCCGGCACCTCTTCACAGGTGAGATCATCCACCGCATCGTTAGGTCGACTTCATCTGGCACCTCTTCACAGGTGAGATCATCCACCGCATCGTTAGGTCGACTTCATCCGGCACCTCTTCACAGGTGAGATCATCCACCGCATCGTTAGGTCGACATCAACCAACGCATCTTCACAGGTGAGATTATCTATCGCTTCTTTGAGTCGAGATGATTCAGAGCCGCTTATATATCAGGCGGAAGATGATACCGCCACTGAAGAGATCATCTACCACCATTTCACACGCGAGACCATCTACCGCCATTTCACACGCGAGATCATCTACCGCCAATTCACACGCGAGATCATCTAACGCCATTTCACTGGCGTGATAATCTACCGCCATTTCACACGCGAGATCATCTACCGCCATTTCACTGGCGAGATCATCTACCGCCATTTCACACGCGAGATCATCTACCGCCAATTCACACGCGAGATCATCTACCGCCATTTCACTGGCGAGATCATCCACCGTCATTTCACACGCGAGATCATCTTCCGCCATTTCACTGGCGAGATCATCCACCGTCATTTCACACGCGAGATCATCTACCGCCATTTCACACGCGAGATCATCTTCCGCCATTTCACACGCGAGATCATCTTCCGCCATTTCACACGCGAGATCATCTTCCGCCATTTCACACGCGAGATCATCCACCGCCATTTCACACGCGAGATCATCCACCGCCATTTCACACGCGAGACCATCTTCCGGCATTTCACTGACAAGATCATCTACCACCATTTGACAGGTGAGATCATCTACCGCATCGTTAGGTCGACTTCATCCGGCACCTCTTCACAGGTGAGATCATCCACCGCATCGTTAGGTCGACTTCATCCGGCACCTCTTCACAGGTGAGATCATCCACCGCATCGGTAGGTCGACTACATCCGGCACCTCTTCACAGGTGAGATCATCTTTCGCATCGTTATGTAGACATCATCTGGCACCTCTTCATAGGTGAGATCATCTTTCGCATCGTTAGGTCGACTTCATCCGGCACCTCTTCACAGGTGAGATCATCCACCGCATCGTTAAGTCGACATCATCCAGCGTCTCTTCACACGTGAGATTATCTATCGCTTCTTTGAGTCGAGATGATTCAGAGCCGCTGATAAGGCGAAAGATGTTACCGCCACTGAAGAGATCATCTACCACCATTTCACACGCGATATCATCTACCGCCATTTCACACGCGAGATCATCTACCGCCATTTCACACGCGAGATCATCTACCGCCATATCACACGCGAGATCATCCACCGCCAATTCACACGCGAGATCATCTACCGCTTCGTTAAGTCGACTTCATCCGGCACCTCTTCACAGGTGAGATCATCTATCGCATCGTTAAGTCGACTTCATCCGGCACCTCTTCACAGGTGAGATCATCTTTCGCATCGTTAGGTCGACTTCATCCGGCGTCTCTTCACAGGTGAGATCATCCACCGCATCGTTAGGTCGGCTTACTTCATCCGGCACCTCTTCACAGGTGAGATCATCCACCGCATCGATAAGTCGACTTCATCCGGCACCTCTTCACAGGTGAGATCATCCACCGCATCGATAAGTCGACTTCATCCGGCACCTCTTCACAGGTGAGATCACCCACCGCATCGTTAGGTCGACTTCATCCGCCACCTCTTCACAGGTAAGATCATCCACCGCATCGTTAGGTCGACTTCATCCGGCACCTCTTCACAGGTGAGATCATCCACCGCATCGTTAGGTCGACTTCATCCGGCACCTCTTCACAGGTGAGATCATCCACCGCATCGTTAAGTCGACATCATCCGGCGCCTCTTCACAGGTGAGATCATCCACCGCATCGTTAGGTCGACTTCATCCGCCACCTCTTCACAGGTGAGATCATCCACCATGTTAAGTCGACATCATCCAGCGTCTCTTCACAGGTGAGATTATCTATCGCTTCTTTGAGTCGAGATGATTCAGCGCCGCTTCTAAGGCGGAAGATGATACCGCCACTGAAGAGATCATCTACCACCATTTCATTGGCGATATCATCTACCGCCATTTCACACGCGAGATCATCTACCGCCATTTCACACGCGAGATCATCTACCGCCATTTCACACGCGAGATCATCTACCGCCAATTCACACGCGAGATCATCTACCGCCATTTCACACGCGAGATCATCCACCGCCAATTCACACGCGAGATCATCTACCGACTCTTCACTGGCGAGATCCTCTACCACCATTTCACACGCGATATCATCAACCGTCATTTCACACGCGAGCTCATCTCCCGTCATTTCACACGCGAGATCATCTACCGCTTCGTTAGGTCGACTTCATACGGCATCTCTTCACAGGTGAGATCATCTTTCGCCTCGTTAGGTCGACTTCATCCGGCACCTCTTCACAGGTGAGATCATTTTTCGCATCGTTAGGTCGACTTCATCCGGCACCTCTTCACAGGTGAGATCATCTTTCGCATCGTTAGGTCGACTTCATCCGGCACCTCTTCACAGGTGAGATCATCTTTCGCATCGTTAGGTCGACTTCATCCGGCACCTCTTCACAGGTGAGATCATCCACCGCATCGGCAGGTCGACTACATCTGGCACCTTTTCACAGGTGAGATCATCTTTCGCATCGTTATGTAGACATCATCCAGCGTCTCTTCACAGGTGAGATTATCTATCGCTTCTTTGAGTCGAGATGATTCAGAGCCGCTTCTAAGGCGGAAGATGTTACCGCCACTGAAGAGATAATCTACCACCATTTCACTGGCGATATCATCTACCGCCATTTCACACGCGAGATCATCCACCGTCATTTCACACGCGAGATCATCTACCGCCATTTCGCACGCGAGATCATCTACCGCCATTTCACACGCGAGATCATCCACCGTCATTTCACACGCGAGATCATCCACCGTCATTTCACACGCGAGATCATCTACCGCCAATTCACACGCGAGATCATCTACCGCCATTTCACACGCGAGATCATCCACCGGCATTTCACACGCGAGATCATCCACCGTCATTTCACACGCGAGATCATCTACCGCCAATTCACACGCGAGATCATCTACCGCCATTTCACACGCGAGATCATCTACCACCATTTCACTGGCAAGATCACCTACTGCCATTTCACACGCGAGATCATCTATCGCCTCGCTAAGTAGACATCATTCGGCACCTCTTCACAGGTGAGATCATCCACCGCATCGTTAGGTCGACTTCATCCGGCACCTCTTCACAGGTGAGATCATCCACCGCATCGTTAGGTCGACTTCATCCGGCACGTCTTCACAGGTGAGATCATCCACCGCATCGTTAGGTCGACTTCATCCGGCACCTCTTCACAGGTGAGATCATCCACCGCATCGTTAGGTCGACTTCATCCGGCACGTCTTCACAGGTGAGATCATCCACCGCATCGTTAGGTCGGCTTCATCCGGCACCTCTTCGCAGGTGAGATCATCCACCGCATCGTTATGTCGACTTCATCCGGCACCTCTTCACAGGTGAGATCATCCACCGCATCGTTAGGTCGACTTCATCAGGCACCTCTTCACAGGTGAGATCATCCACCGCATCGTTAGGTCGGCTTCATCCAATGCCTCTTCACAGGTGAGATCATCCACCGCATCGTTAGGTCGACTTCATCCGGCACGTCTTCACAGGTGAGATCATCCACCGCATCGTTAGGTCGACTTCATCCGGCATCTTTTCACAGGTGAGATCATCTTTCGCATCGTTAGGTCGACATCATCCAGCGTCTCTTCACAGGTGAGATCATCCACCGCATCGTTATGTAGACATCATCTGGCACCTCTTCATAGGTGAGATCATCCACCGCATCGTTATGTCGACATCATCCAGCGTCTCTTCACAGGTGAGATTATCTATCGCTCCTTTGAGTCGATAAAATAGCTAGTGAAAGTAGTCCATGGAGGATAATCGTTCCGCGCGCGCTTGTACTCGCATGGCTGTGTACGGCGCCATATAAATTGTCGCAATTCTTATCTTATTATTAATATTAATTATTATTATTTTTTTTTACCCGAGGTATTTATGATCCCTCAGGTGCTCAAAAAATTATCCGGAGATGGGATTATTATTATTATCATTATTATTATTGTTATTATTATTATTATATTTTCAACCTTTATTGAAACACCACTCAAGCTTTAAACATTATTATTATTATTATTATTATTATTATTATTATTATTATTATTATTATTATTATTATTATTATTATTATTATTATCATTATTATTATTATTGTTATTATTTTTTTTTTTTTTTTTTTTTAATATAACACACATTTATTTTTCAAAAGAAAATTACAAAGTCATTTACAAGCTAATGTCTATGCTCCTTTTGAACATTGTTACGTAACGTGGTCATTCAGTCCAAGACCTCCAGGTGTCTTGACTGTTCGAGTCTGTTCCCAAAACCGACAAAGAGTTTCCGATTTGCAAGGCGACTGATAGACGCTGGAGCAGATGGCTGGTCTCACGCGGGTCACCTTTGGCCACTGAAATCTTTCGGCCTAGTTCTTGTACAAATTGAAGAGAATCTCCATCCCAGCTTCCTGCGGTTTCGACTGCAATAGGGACGAAATGATGCGATCTTGCAATGTCTGCATATTTGCTTTCCTTTTATTATTATTGTTATTATTATTATTATGAAAAAACCATCATTTATTTTCAAAACCAACAGAGCAACATCAACTGGCTGGAACTGATTAACGGTGAGCACTAGGCTAGACACTAGCAAAATGTGCTAATTGTATTCCCACAGATGCATGCAAAGCCTAATACATAATGCAATTATTGTTGGTATGGCTGGTCGTCCTCGACTCCGGTTGGTTGTGTGAAAGTGCCCCTGAATGCTATGGCGTTGAATCTTTGAGTGCATATCGATAGCCGTTGGAATAAGTGCGCAGTCTCACGAGGGTCACCAGAAGCGGCGGTCATACGGCGCCCCAGCTCAGACAGGAATTCGCAACCTGACCGATTGATGGGGCCCAGCGATTCGATGGCGATGGGGACGAAGTCGTGGGTGGCCGGGAGTGTTGAATATTTGGCGCACTTCCGGTTTGCGGCGTGTTCGGCTGCCCCACCGGGCATTGCAGCCGAAATGTTGAGGTAGGAGGCAGCACAGGTGTGGATGGATGTTGCATCCCATGCGACATACTTGCCCCTCGCCCAGGGAACCAGTGTTGCTCCGTCCGGTCTCTTGCCATCCGTGCGGATCAGGCCCGGTGGCTCCTTCGTGCTTGGAATGTCCGATTTTACCAGTGCTCTCCATATGATGTCATTCATGGCGAAGTGGTGTGCCGCTCTTCCCGCAGATCGTCTGCAGACAAACCCGTGGTTGCCTCCGGGATCGGCGGGCTCGCCACACTGGCATTGATGAGGTGCACAAAGATTGAGTCCTAACCGAAGACCCACCGCGACTCGCACGGCCTCGTTGCTGAGGCCCAAACCGCACGAGACCACGGGAACCGTCGAGAGCCAGTCTCCCGCGTGGGGTGATGTCACAGCGCCCAGCCTTGCCCGGCTTAGAGGGTCGGTGTTGGCGGACCACACTGCAACCTTGTCAGCGTCAGTCAGAGGCCTGTCCCAGGCCTTCTGGCTGGTAAGGGTTGGCTCTTCTCCTCTCGGACGCGTTGTTTCGCGGGCCTCCAGGATTTCCACCGCGTAAGCGTCGCTCCACGTATCCACGTTGAGCACGGCGTGCACGAGCGACTTGGTTGATGCAGCTGAGGCTAAATAAGCTGATGAAGCCAGCATCGAAACGCGTCTGAACCCGAGTCCGCCGTCTCTGATCGGAAGAGTGGCCTGGATCCACTGCAGATCGCTGAGCTCGATGTTAATGATCTTTTCCAGTCCAATCCGCATTTGTTCGTCCATCTTCACTAGCAAGGGATGATTCCAGCACGGTGCCACTCTCAAGAGATATGTCATTTTGGCCGCTCCAAAGCACGACCGCAGCAGCATCAGTGCCGCCTGAGCCTGGAGACATGCCAGGTCGCTCAAGGCCCGTTCGAGCGAATTGCTGTGCTCGAGGAGCGCTTCGCTTCGCTTATTATTATTGTTATTATTATTATTATTATTATTATTATTATTATTATTATTATTATTATTATTATTATTATTATTATTATTATTATTATTATTATTATTATAACAATCATTTATTAAACGAAACATGTTTTACAAGAAAAAGCATAAAAAGTTCTTTGTTCATGAGTTAGCGACCTTCATCACAGGACAACTGTGGGAACGTGCCTCGAAATGCCACTGCATTGAATCGTTGCGTACAAATTGAGAGGCGTTGGAAAAGGTACGTGGTTTCGAGAGGGTTACCAGTTGCCACTGACAAACGCCGTCCAAGTTCAGTTAAAAATTCAATGCCTGATCTGTTTATGGGGCCAAGTGTTTCAAAGGCAATGGGGACGAAGTCATGTGTTGCGGGGAGGTTAGCATACTTTACATTTTTTCGTGTTGCTGCTACTTCGGCCGCACCCCCCGGTGTAGTCGATGTCACGTGGATGTATGAGGTGGCGCAAGTGTGGATGCTAGTGGCATCCCAGGCAACGTATTTGCCTCGCGACCACGGTATCAGAGTCGCTCCATCAGGTCGTTTGCCGTCGGTTCGGAAAAGCCCAGGCGGTTCTTTTGTGCTTGGAGTATCCGCTCTCTGAAGGGCCCTCCAAACAATGTCATTAAGCGCGAAGTGTCTGCTGGCTCGCCCCACAGATTGTTTACAGACCAGACCGTGGTGACCTCCTTGATCCACCAAATCTCCACAATGGCACTGGTGTGGCGCGTTGAGGTTTAGACCCAAGCGCAAACCAATAGCCACCCTGACGGCCTCATTGCTCAGACCCAACCCACATGATATTAAGGGCACAGTAGCCATCCAGTCCCCGGCGTGTGAAGATGCCACCGCTCCAAGTCGGGCCCTGTTGAAGGGGTCGTTGAGTGATGTCCAAACATCAGATTTGTCTATGTCAATCAATGGTCTGTCCCAGACCTTCTGCTTAGACAACGCAGCCTCATCTCCACTCGGATGTGAAGTGATGCGGGACTGTAAGATTTCAACTCTCAAGTCATCCGTCCAATCATCGCTGCCGAGAATTGCAGTCCCGAGATCTCTGGTTGATGCAGCTGACGCTAAGTAAGCAGAAGATGCCAGCATCGTAACCCTTCTAATCCCAAGACCACCGTCTCTGATTGGGAGCGTAGCCTGTTTCCACTGGACGTCATTAAGCTTGATGTTGATGATTGCTTCCAGCCCGATCCTCATCAGGTCATCCAATGACTCCAAGAGGGGGTGACCCCAGCATGGTGCAGTCCTCAATAAATAAGACACCTTCACTGACCCGAAGCATGACCGTAGCAACATCAACGCCCCGTGTACAGGCAAACTAAGCAAATCCTTTACTGCCTTGTCTAACTTGTCTCTTTGGTTTTGCAGTGCGTCATCCAGTGCCTTTCCTTTGAAGAGCGGAGCCCCAAGAAATATCATAGACTCTCGGTTAATCTGCTTGAAATTGACGAAGCATTCTTCAGATAATTCATTCATCGCCAAGATTTCACATTTCTCTCGATTCAATCGGATACCTAAGGTTGTTTCCAAGTTAGCAATGATAGCTAGGTCATGGCATATATCCTCTGGTTTTCCCCCAAGCGAGAGGTCGTCCAGATATCCCACTCGAAAACTGGAAATCAATGAGCATAGGACGGGCTGGAGTGGCAGGCAGAAGAGCAAGGGACCAAGAGGGTCACCCTGCTGCGGCCCCATTTGTGATAGAACTTCGAACGTTCCGAACTGGAGAAGAGATTCTGAGGCATACGCTTGGTAGATAAAAGCGTACAATTCAGGTATTGTCTCGTGAACTGATTGTAGCATTACATCCCTTCTCAAAGTGTTAAAGGCGTTGGCGAAATCCAGTTTGACGAAGACGTGGTCTGGTGGCATGTTGTTAATAAACGCTCTGGCTGCGTGAACCGCTGCTTCACAGCCTCCCGGGGTGGCAATGCCTACTTGGAGGGGAGCGAAGAAGGAAGACAATTTGTTTACCGCATACATGTTGGCGCATTTCGCTGCGAGTCTTCTCCAGACGTATCCCACTACGATGGGTCTGAGACCTCCGGTGTTTTTGGATAAGGCAATCAGGGTGCCTCCGAACATCACCCTGCGAATTTCTACCGGGCATTCCCCTCTCAGCATGACGTTGACGAACCCGGTGAGTGCCTGAATAAGCTCCTCCGATGACTCATCATCATCATCATCATCATCATCATCATCATCATCATCATCATCATCATCATCATCATTATCATTATTATTATTATTATTATTATTATTATTTTGCCAGTAACTGAAACTCCTTTGGATCTGGCTCAGCTAAAGTGCCTCGAAAGGCCACCGAGTTGAAACGCTGGACAGTTATAGAGAGCCTGAGAGGCGTTGCAACAGAAAACAGGTCTCTCTCTCTCAGATCACCAGAAGACAATGAGTAGGCCTAGATAAGATCTTTGCTAAGAGTGACTGCTCTGATCCACTCACTCCAGCATCAAGATGCACTCGTCACAAGAACTCGAGTGTTATCTTGATAGGCTACTGCAGCGGAACAGCAGCAAAACTGAGTTGCTGAACGGGATGAATAAAGAATTTATCATTGTAATTATTATAAGTAGGCCTAGGTGGCTAGGCCTATTGATGTCTTATAATCGCGGAACAATTTTGTTACTATGACAACCTAAATTGCCACTATTACAATGTGAAAATTGAAAAGTAGGCCTAATTATCACCATAATTAATTTATACTAATTAATTAATCATTGAAGCCTTAAATCAGCATCTTAGCTTAAAAATAATCCTACCATTATATGTATACAGTGTGGAAATTCTAAAGGAAATCTATACGCTTAATTATTATGATTAGGCCTATAAGCACATTTAAAAGCTTCAAACCACTACTATCGGCTACTACTACGTACCATGGCTCATGAGAGACTGTGATAATGATGCATGACGACGACGACGACGACGACGACGACGATGATGATGATGATGAGTCACATACAAGAACGTCATCTTTAAGGCTTTGCAGGTCAGAAAAACATTGTTTGACTCAAATTGGCTAGCTGATCAGAACAGTTGGTCGGCTCCTTGACGCCTCTGAGCTAGCAGAGTGTCGCTTTCGAATTCAGCACCTGCATCGGTAGAAAGGCAATAACAGAACCTTGTTAGTTAACTATATAGTGGTATTGGGCGAATCTGATAAAAACAATAATGTAGGCTTATTAACGCTATTACGACGTGCTGCATTGATTTCCAAGTCGTTCCATTTTTTAGGACATTGTCGTCGCTACAATGTCAAACTGTTCAGCATGTCTCTGGTTTCCAAGTAAACAGAGGTCAACAGTTCGACCTCACTGTCCTCAGCCTGCCATGGTCAGGGTCATCTCGTAATTAATAGACCGGTCTAATCAAAAGCAACAGATGATTTGCCTACCTGATCTAATTGGCATAGATGACCATTCGCAGACTTCTTTCGTTGCAATCTTCTTCTTCTTCCATGATCATGAATGATGATCGGTCGAAGTCGAAGTCGATGCGAATTAGAGTCGAGGACCGGATCATCCAATGCGAGGCGTAATTGCAGTATCGGGGACCGTGTGTGTCGGTTAGGATCAGGCCAGGTCAGACCCTAACGCTAACTCTAACCGACCTCTAAGACGCTTAACCTGATCCTAGCCGACTCTCACGACGCCTGACCTGATCCTGACCGTCACACACGGTCCCCGATACTGCAACTACACCCTTGTTGAGTTGTTGGCCGTCAATCATGTGGAAAGGATTCCGTCATTAGATACTATCGAAAGATATTGCATATGTTTTCAGTCACCGATATTGCAGTTACGCCCTAAGAAGCGCAAAGATATCAAATAAGATTCGCAATTGAATGTACATTCGAAAGCAATCGTAATCTGCGACCGTCCGGTCCAACGGAAAGCAGCCATGGAGTTGCACGGCTAAACAGATAATGACGATGACGTCATAGATAATCAGACGGGCGGAAACGGAAATGACGTCAGCATGATATCCGCATGACTTTGGTTGAAAATCTCTTTAAACATGAAATACTTTTCTGTATATACATTGTATTAAATCATTTGTATAGCGCCTGTAATAAATGGGGTGAGCCGTTCAGAGGCGCCCCAGTGCCCAAGACCAAGAGAGAAGAAGTTGGTTTAGAGAACAGAGGACGAGGAATTAAGAGGGGTTACCAGGCTACCAGCTAGATTTTGAGATCGAGTAGCCTCTGATGGGGAGAGGGTATTCGAAAGAGAGGGACCAATAGAGGTAAAAGACCATTAGGGTCTACAGCGCATGAGTCATAGCATGTTCTACTTTTCTAGGCCAAGTATGAGGCTGAAGTATAAGATATAGGCCTACTCAGTGGCGGATCCAGAACGTTTCGAAGGGGGGCCAAAATTTTTGGTGGAACAGGGGGAAAAATTTTCCGGGAAAAAAGTTGATGACTTTTTTTGTCATCGACCAATTTTCCGGGAAAAAGATACCAACTTATCCGCCAAAAAAGTTGATGACCTTTTTTTTTAGTCATCGACCAATTTTCCGGGAAAAAGATACCAACTTATCCGCCAAAAAGTTGATGACCTTTTTTTTTTTAGTCATCGAGCAATTTTCCGGGGAAAAGATACCAACTTATCCGCCAAAAAAGTTGATGACCTTTTTTTTTAGTCATCGACCAATTTTCCGGGAAAAAGATACCAACTTATCCGCCAAAAAAGTTGATGACCTTTTTTTTTAGTCATCGACCAATTTTCCGGGAAAAAGATACCAACTTATCCGCCAAAAAAGTTGATGACCTTTTTTTTTTTTAGTCATCGACTAATTTTCCGGGAAAAGAAGATGCCATTTCCGAACGGAGGGGCCACGTCCCGTACGATTTTCTAATAGGGGGGCCAGATGTCCTGTTTTTCTCTCCCACTACATGTGTTTAATGACTTCTTGAAACCAAATGGGGGGCCACGTTCCATGCAATTTTTAAATGGGGGGGCATGGCCGGATTGGCCCCCTGGATCCGCCCCTGGGCCTACTGATGACCGAAACGGAGAAGGTGGCACAATTCATGAGTAGATGAGTAAGAAGGTTATCTGCAGGTGAATCGGTGGTGAGGTGATTTTTAAACGGAGGAGTGATTGAGAAGATAGACGGAGAGTAGGCTAGTTACTTTTCCCGAGAAGAAAGATTAGAATGACTCAGCAGAATGATATTGAGGCGGATGGGAGAGAGTTTGGAAGTGAGATGGAAGAGTTCCGATGGAGAAATTGGCTTATGGTTTTCCCAGAAAAGGCGAGGATTTGAGGATTGGGAGTGGATTGATGATGGTAAGTAATGTGATAATAGGAGCGTGTTTGTCAAGGACGAGCATAGAAAGAGTGGCATTGTCGGAAGACCATGCAGTGCACTGTGCTTGACGTGTAAACAAAAAGAAGTGCGTGGACTCCTTAACCTAACTTTCCAGTCTGTGCTGGCGAAGTAAATGACAGGACGGCGTTAAGATTTGAAAAGAAGTGCATGGACGCCGTCCATGACCGTCCAGCCACACTTTAAGCCCTGACCTGACTGGAAGATATAAGGTCACCAAAGACGATGATGCATGGAGGATATGATTATACACAGTGCTTAAAGTGTGAGAAAATAAGTGCCTGGACGACCCTTACCTTTCCAAAAGAAGTGCCTGGACTCCCCTTACCTTTCTAGTCAGTGCTGGCCAATAACTAATTAAGTGACAGGACGGCGTTCAGATTTTAAACTAAGTGCATGGACGCCGTCCATGACCGTCCAGGCACACTTTAAGCCCTGATTATACATAATTATATATAATTAATTCCCCTATGAATGGCATTCCCTCCCCATAAAATGTTTGAAGTGGTTTTCACATGTAGGCCATCACTCGGAACTTCAGAAAAATGCTTTAAAATTATATGAAGCATTCACCCCCAGAACAAAATTTAGGTGACCGTGAGCTATGTAAAATTTCCGCCTTAGAATGATTCGACGGCGTTGCATTGAGATGTAAAAAATTTGAAACCTGAATTCCCCACCCCAAAGCCATCTCCGTTATATAGGCCTTCATCAATCATCATGCCTTCAACTTCTCCTCCTCCTCCTCTTCCTCCTCCTCCTCCTCCTCCTTCTCCTTAATTCTCATGCTTTTCCTCCTCTTTTTGCCTGAGTCTCATAGACCTGCTTCATCATTCATTCTCTTCATGGTCTATCTAATTACTTTTCATAAAAGTTCCGAGTGATGTAGGCCTACTTTATGGCAGTGGCGTAACAACCTAGCCGGGGGCCCGTGGACAATGAAGCTCGGGGGCCCCTAACTACATGTAGGCCTATTAACGACGCCAAGGAGTGAAAATTGTGAAGTGGCTCTAAACTGCAATTAGATTAAGTAGGGTATTAAACGCTATAGTCAACAATCCGTAATTTAAGGCACATTAATAGGATGACAGGGCTGGCCATGAGAGAAATCATGCTTCCAAGGATTCAAGAAGCCTTTCCTTGCACTATTGGTGCAAGGAAAGTGTGCCCGTAAGATATGGTAAGTAAGTCAGTCTTAGAAAGAAGATAAAATGTCCAAGATAAAGTCACTTTCCTCACCTCTAGTCTTTTTTCATGGGTGACGGTGTTAAGTTTCGTTTAGGATTAACAGCAAACGAATGATTATAATCACCATCAGCTTCTGACACCTGCAGCCAGTTGGCAGTGATGGCACTGATGGGTACGAATAAATGACATCCATTGCCCTCGTTCGTTTGTCAAGTCAATTGATATTAAGTCTTCCTTTATATATTTTCTATCGAGAGAAGTCTTGGTATGCCTTAGGCTTTGTTTCTTTTTACTTCGTTTCTTGCATGTTGTAATTCAGAGGAATTCTGTCACTTAATTTTATAATTGGCATTCTCAATCGTCTACATGTTCTCTACATGTTAAAACAGTCGTTGAACGACTTATAATGTAGCAGAGTTGCTTCGATTCTTAATGCTGTCTAAATATGTCATCGTTTCTTATGTTCTGTAGTCCAGAAAATAATGAAATTCCTGCCATCAACTCATTTCTGCTGTAAGAATTCTTTTCTCATCCTGTTTTCGCATTGTCTAGCATTCTGGTCTGCATAGGAAAATCGGTTGTATCGTCTCGTATATTTGTTTGTCTTGGTTTTCTCTGATTATCACTCCAAATGCTTGTGAGGCCCATCCAATTCTCGTTTGTAGGCCTATATTTTTATATCGTTGCTGCTATCTGAGCCTATTAATCCTCTTATATAGATAAACTAGCTGCCATATAAACGAAGTGTTCAAATTTCTCAATGCCTTAATTAATTATCCTTGGATGTTGATGCTAAATAGAACGCATCGTCGTTCAAAAAGACTGAAAGACACTTACAGAGATTTGAGAATTGCAATTCTTATTAGTCTGAAATGCATTATTCATAATATACATTGTATATTACTGTGTAACCTACTGTAGACCTATACAACTTGATTTGGCTAATGCGACGGAGGTTCGTGGGTTCAGATTGAGCTGCTTGAAATTTGATATACAGGCTATGGCCAACTGCAAACCCTGCCACGCATGAGAACCTTAATGTGTTTGGAAGACTAATCTGACGAGAGATATATCTTTCCAATTCTAAGGCTTGTGGTGATGGGAAGGGAATCAGATGCAGGGCGCAGTGTCCTAAATTATTCTGAAGTCTCTGGCATAGACCCTATCGGATAACCTGTCATGCTGAACGGCTGCATGGGTCAGCCTGGTTGTCTGCTTGATTTTGCTCATCTGACTGTCTGACTCCTGTTAGATACCTTCGTCTATAGATTCGTTTATCTGTCAGTCTTCCAACCACCTGCCTCACGCTGCCTCAGATACATGTAGAGGTTGTAGGACCATGTGTGGTGTCTGTGTAGAACACTTCATGGGTCGCAGAATGTGTCAGTATTTGACCCAAAGCAGGAACACGTCAATCCCTACATGCATCTGAGGACAAAGCGTATCATATGTATCTTGAAACATCCGCCATAATTATGTAGGTCTATACAGGCTTTAGTTAAGACTGCAGACTGCAGTCTGAAACTGTAGGCTATAAATGGAAAAGTAGGTCTACGTGAGAATTTTAAAGTTAAAACGCTTGGGGCCCTTTGAACCTCGGGGGCCCGTGGATTTTGTCCACCTTCGTTATATGGTTGTTACGCCACTGCTTTATGGCTGAGTAGGCCTACACTCTACACCAATTATTGTGGATACGCTGGTGCCAGCTATTCTACTGGCGCGATAGTTGCATGGTTCAAGGGATGTCCTGCATGACTCCTAACTAACCTTGACACCCCTGCAGTAGACTTGGATCGTTCCGCTGCTGCTGCTGCTGCTGCTGCTGCTGCTGCTGCTGCTGCTGCTCTGTATGCCAATGCGTGTAGTTCCTATAAACGCAGCCGTGCATACGTTAAGCGCTCGGTGAGAAGGAGGCGTCTTCAGCGGCGAACGTGTGAGCTAGCAGGCAACCCTCTGACCGACCGACCGACCGACCGACTGATCGACGGACCGTTCGTTGTTGTTGTTGCCTGTAAGTTGGTCGTCCATGAATCAATGACAGAATAGCTGCAGCAGTGAAGCGAGTGTTTTCGCGGAAGGAGGATTTAACGCACTTCGACTGGGGTGAAAAGTAAGACCTCGTTTTACCCATCTTGCCGTATGATTGAAATGGGGTCGAAATAATAAGTCTGTCTATTCTCGGCTGTGTATTGAAACTGCACTTCTGCTGGCTTCTGCATGCGCCGTGAGTCACTGATTCCCCAAAGAGTGTGTACAATGTAGGTCTGTATACAACATATATATTCTACTGACGTATATTGTTATCTTTTCCTTGTCGTAACAATGGCAGTCGAGGCTTGCGTGCAAACATTTCGGATGAATACACATGTATGCTTGGAAAGATGAGAAGAGGTTAAACCAGAACAAGGAATCTTCTTAGCTCTGATCTAGTTCCATATTTGCATAAGATTTGTAGTATAAACCTTTCTGCTATGATAAACTTGCAATGAGATTTGGAAGAAACTGTGTTATGTACACGTGGAATAGCTGAGGATGCATATGTGGGCTGAGTCCTTGAACTACTGCTGCTGCTGATGCTGCTGCTGATGATGATGATGATGCTGATGCTATCCAAGACTTTCACTGTTGAGAATTCCAGTGAAGACTATAGTTGCTAAGCTTTCAATTGATTGGATCGTCGCCATTAGTTATCATCTTTGTTCAACTGAGGAAACTGGTAGGCTTTATCGAAAGCACTCGACATCTGACTACAACAAAACATTTGTCTAAGTCGTGGATTTAACTAAGTATCGCATGGTGATTGTGGAGTATCCACTGCTTGAAGCCATTACCATTTACCAAGACAGTTTCTCTCAAAGCACCTCTCTGTGTCTGTATTAAAACTAATTGTGATCAGCTCAAATAAAATCTGTCATCTGATCATTCTCATTTTCATTTTCATGCTATTATCCAGTGAAAAAATTATTTTATTTAAAATGATGTATCATAAAGTTCCAGTAGTTGAGAGATATTGTGAGTCATCTGAAATTAGAACTCTGAAAAAATTGAAAGTAATGATGGAACATGTTTATTAACAGTGTCTCCTTGTAGGGCACACTTATTCAAACGAAGTAAAATAATTTTGAAAAATGTCCTGAGAACAACATGACAAATGTGAGCTCCAGGGGCGGATCCAAGGGGCAATCTGTCCATGCCTCCTCATTAAGAATTTGCACAAGACGTGGCCCCCATTAGGTTTCAAGAAGATTTCAAGTTGGAAAAAGGTGAGAGAGGAAAAGTAGCATATGACTAACAAAACCAGGTGAACAAGTTTATTTAAAATATGCTACACGTCATTCAGGATCATCAGAAATCATTTGAAATATGCTACATGTTGTTCAGAATAATCAGCTATTTTGGGTGGAAAATTGGTATATTTTTAAGACATTTCGACTAAATGACTTAAAAAAAGTTACCAGATTTTTCGGATCATCAGAAATCATTTGAAATATGCTACATGTCCTTCAAGATCATCAGAAATCATTTAAAATATGCTGCACATTGCTCAAGATCATCAGAAATCATTTAAAATATGCTGCACATTGCTCAAGATCATCAGAAATCATTTGAAATATGCTGCACATTGCTCAAGATCATCAGAAATCATTTAAAATATGCTGCACATTGCTCAAGATCATCAGAAATCATTTGAAATATGCTGCACAAGATCATCAGAAATCATTGAAATATGCTACATGTCCTTCAAGATCATCAGAAATAATTTAAAATATGCTGCACATTGCTCAAGATCATCAGAAATCATTTGAAATATGCTACATGTCCTTCAAGATCATCAGAAGTCATTTGAAATATGCTACACGTCGTTCAAGATCATCAGAAATCATTTAAAATATGCTACACGTCGTTCAAGATCATCAGAAGTCATTTGAAATATGCTACACGTCATTCAAGATCAACAGCTATTTTAGGTGAAAAATTGGTATATTTTCAAGATATTTCGACCAAATGACTTAAAAAAGGTCACCAGATTTTTCGGAAAAAGATTTTCAAAATTTTTCCCAACCCAAGGCCACCTCCTTCAAAAATTTCTGTATTCCCCCCCAATGAGCTCCATGTGCAAACGTGTGAAAAATTGCATAAGGTTGAAGAACACCATAAATTTAATTAAATCTCTAGCAGCGTGGACCTCAAAGAAATTATCACGCATTGCACCTCGCTTGTTTTGTCTACAGGCGTAGATCAGTTAATCAATATAATCCTATAATGACTGTTTGACAGAATTACTGCTTTCCTGTCATGGTGCATTACAAGACTGACATTTAACACTCTAGCAATGAGAGCTGCATTGGCTTCCAAGTAACTTTTAGCACACTGTTGTTGTTGAAGTGTTAGATATGTTTAGCATCTGAAAATGTCATTCACTACCAGTTCATATAGTAATTATTCTCACCTGAATAATTAACCCTTTAGCAACGGATGTGAACCGAAAGTGACCGAGAAACCAATGCAGCTCGTCACTTAAGTGTTGAAATAGTTTAGATTAAGTTTAAGATTAGATGCATAATCACAAAACGTAGCCAGACTTCACTTCAAGAGGACGCAACTCTGGGAGACATCCATGATCCAAGCATGACAGACCATTGGCAAATCCTGAAACCGTGGTCATTGTCACGTATATAAACAAGCCAGAGGATGGAATTGCTGCTGCCTTCTGTCGACAAATATGTAGCTATGCAGCTACGGGTATAACATGCATCAGATAATAACCATTAGGATTTTTTTACCTCCTCCAAATTAAATTCAAGTATTTCTAAAAATTGTTAGATTTAAGTGAAAACATAAAGATTCAGATTAGTTTAAACAGAGAATTTGTTATGTGTGATTCAATAGTTTGAACTAATTTACCTGAAAATTGTGAGGTTTATTTCGTGTGTGCTTTGTTTGAGGGATCACAATTATGCACTGTACTTCCTTTGACACTTAACTAACCACTAAGATTTTTGCTAATTTGGTAAGCTTGCAGAGAGACTATGAAATAATATTCTATGGTCTATACAGGTAATGTAGTTCCTGCTTATTGTGAGCCTACGACAAAAGTTTGATTTAAAACAATAAAACATTAACTACAGAACTGGAAAGTTCTACATTAGAACTCTGTGAACTGGTGGTTTGAACATTTCAATGCTTTGCGTCATGTGCTGCTTTACTTACTTGGTAATTTTGCATAGCATATATGTCAAAGTTGTAGTTCGAATTTCTTTGAATACACTCTATATACTAAATTTTTTATTAACCCGACCTTTATTAACAATATTTCAGTTATAACGATCTCTATCTTTAACGCTGTTGAACTAATTCAAGACATCTGTTTAATATGTATTTATATTTCTGTAACTGTTTCCATTCTTTTAGTTCATGTATGTTATGTCTCCTGGTACCTATATTTATTCAAATGGATCTAGTTTGGGCCAAAGTGATTCTTGAACACAGGACAAAGTTATCATTCCATTTCGAAGGGTGGAGAGAGCAGTCACATGAGGAGATGTTAAGTGATCTCTGAAATATATTTCGCAGCAAAAAACCCAGTACGGACTCCAGGACGAAAGCAAGGACTTTGAACTGAAATAAATCGGCTGAATAAGGAAGCCATGGTAGTTCATTTACCATGTACAAAGAGATGTTGGAGAATTTAGGATGATGAGTGATCTGAACAATCTTAAACAGCTTAAACACATTATAGTTGCAATCCTACGCTAGATGTCTCTATTTTGTGTTTGTACATTTGCCGTTGAGCAAACATTTATCCAGGTTGATATTTTTCACCACAGTTTCAAAGCGTCTTGATTCATTCCAGACGGTGAAGTGATAAATCTGAAGTCGATCAGTTTTTTCCTTCATTGTATTCAAGCGGCTGAAGTCTTGTTTGCACATTTGATACGTGGCAGGTGTCTCACACATCTGGGAACTGCTATAAACTCATTCAACTCTTCATTCTCCTGGGTACAGTGTCAAATATCCTGACCATTCCTGCCTCGATATAGAATTAGCATACATGTTAGAATCCCGATGTTTATTGCAAACCTTTAACCTAATTCTTATATTTGTCATTAATAGTTTATTCAATTATCTTACAGTACTTTGCTGTACTAATCTAACAATATGAACCTCTTAGTAGGTTCCTTGATGCAGTGCTATATAAGTTTCCGAATGAATGAATGAATGAATATTGATCTGTCAAGCATCATAGTTGTCTACGTCAGCCATCGTAAATGACTGGGACACCATCCATTATGCTGGTTGCGAGCGTGCAGTGGTAGCATGTGGTTGCCTGCAGCTGCTGTTGGTCCAATGTATGCTATGGTTCAGCTGAATGATGTGACTGTCTGGGAGGACAGCCTACAACCTAAGTGGATAGACATGCTCTTCGGTTTCACATTATGGGACTGGAAAATATTGTTTTGTCTGTATTCTTATCACACGAAATATGCCATCGTTCGTACCAATGTGCAAAAATTATTACACTCTGTAGTAAACTCACGTGTTCTGCTAGTGCACACTCAGAAGAAAATGATTGCACTTGATATCTTCAACAGTTGTGCACAAGCAACATTTTCAGCATAGAGGAAACATTTCTTCTAACCTGACAGCTCACATTCACAGAGAAAGCAATGAATGTCAAAGAGGGACAGAAGCAAAAGTAAAGAAAGACTGTCTGTCAATAGGTTGCTAGGTAACATAATTGGTTTGCCCATGTTTCAGAAACATGGGCAAACCATGGTGATGCTTACATGCTGTGCTATAATAGACGTTTAGTTGGTTGGACAGCCTGGTCACTTTGTGCATTAGAGCAAAGAATCTGCAGCCAGGTATGGATGCGATTGAAGGTGACATGGGGGAGCACAGCCTTCAAGACATAATTATGCGTAACTATTGAGGTCTCGTGATGAATGAATTGTGCACAGGCAGCCAGTGCAGTTCTTCAGAGTGAAATCAGATACATGCCTAGACATAGAAGCAGAACTAATCAATAATAATATTGACAGGTTGCAAATCGGTCGATATTTCGCTTTGTGATTGACATGAAGACTGCATGCTTGAGAGAAAGCAAAGCATATAATTATATGAATGTTCCGCACTAAAATCGGTGACATTGCGTGTTTGACAGAGGTACAAGATGGTTAGAGATCTTCTAATAATGCCTTAATTATCGAAGAAGTTTACATATTGTAAGCAGATTTGGGAGGAGATATCTAGTGCCCTATCAGAATTTATCCTACTCTGACTACTGAGAATGGGGGTTTTGACATGCGAGTGAGTACTTTGTCTTCTCATTTTGGATTAATTCCAGACTTATTTTCCAAAGTGCAATCTAAGATTGCCCTAGATAAATTAGTTTTATAATGTCTTTTTTAAACAGGCAATGTGTGAATGAGATTTTTGACAAAAGTACACACTTCATGTGTCTGCTTGTTAATAATCTTCCAAAACAGGGCAGAATGGGGCAGAAATTCATTTCATAATTATGTATTTCTCACTTTTTCTCCAAACGTTTTCCTCTCTGATAATTTTCCCTTAAGACAATTCTCTGTTGCGTAATTACTTGATGTATTTTCCAACGATCAACAGTGACAGACGTACTCTTGCCTATAAATGATGTCATAAATGGATTTTTGCAGTTGTAGGAGCACTTCTGTGCGGTTAAAAATAGTTTTAAAAGGTCATTGTCATCCGATTGGGAGTAATTTACCATGGAGCATGAGAAGGGAAAGAAGGGGTTGTGCAGTTCTAAAAATCCCTTTAAAAAGCCCTGTTATATTAGATACTTTCAAGCTGTACAATTAAAGGCAATGATCAAGCCATTATCTGCAGGATCAGTGCATTAATATGCAAACAAATCTGTCAATTAATTTGGATACAGAGTAGTCTGATGATAATAAGCTCTCTACCCAAAGGAAGCAGTTTCATTGGGTTTACATCCCTGTGGACGAGATGAGTAGGCTACTGTTAGGTGGTTTCCCATTGCCTTCCTCACAGACAATTGTGGGTGAGCAACTTGTCCACGGTCGCTACACAGTGGCTTAAGATAGATTCGAACCTGTGACCCTTCGGTCATAAGGCGCCGAACTTACCACTACACCACCGCGTCCCACAGAGTAGTCTAGATAACATAATATATTGATACCTGTAGGACATGCATTCAGGTAGACAGGACAATGTTTATGAAATGACAAACAAAAGAATGTGACAGAACATTCTGATTTAGAAGTGTGAAACATGACGTGGTTTCACAAAGAGCAAGACAAAACTCAAGGTGAACTATTTAATTGATGAACAGAACTTGCTAACGACCAATGTCATATTGTTAACATACTTGTCTCTCTATTGAGCTACATGTAGCTACATAGAGCTACTAAATAAATTGTCTTGTCATGTTGCTAAAACTCTTCTCTAAGGTAACTTTGGTGGTAAACAAAGTACTACATTATTATATATGTAATCTACTTCCTACCTTAGTATCACAATTCACCTCTTACCCACTAGAGCTTGACACACATATGATGCAAGGTTTCAAACGTTCCTTCCTCTGATGACATATCTATTAACTCGTTGTCTATTCTACCATAAATCTCCTCCATTGTCGGAAATAGTGAAGTAAGTAAGTAAGTATATTCTGAGTAACTGAGATTTTTGCTATAATTTTTTATCACCTGACAAACTTGCTTCAAGTAACATTATTTTTTACTGCCTTTCCGAAGAAGCTATTTAATATTTTTGCAGGTTTTATGCCTGTTCTACATCTGCTGTAGTTCACCTTTTGCTGAAAAGTCATCTCTTCTCTGAGGATTTTTCAAACTATTGCCCTACATCTTCTCTCAATTACCTTTTCTTAGGCACAAGCCGTAAGATTCATAAATAGATTTATTGGCATTTTTTTTGATGGAATACTTGTTGATACCGCTAAACTTGCTCACATTTGGAAGTAATTTTGTTCATTCCCTTTCAACAATATTCAGGTGATTTGCAAATTAGTCCAATTTCACAGAATCGATTTTCTCTAGCATGTCTTCGACTGTCTTGGTTTCACTGGTGAATGCTGCTGTTTTCTGCTGACTAGATTACTGTAATGTACTTGTCATTCGTGTTATTAAGAGTGATTTGCACAAATTACAAATGGCTGACATTGGATAATTATTAGATCACATGCATGAAAACAATTCTGTGGCTAGTGTCTTGATGCTAAACACCAACAAATCACATATATTTTCACTTATTGCACTGCTGCCTGTTAAACAGAGAATCCAGTTTACAACCCACGAGGCAACATAAATGTCTAATATTATGTCTAATCAGTTGGTCCATCTCTGTTCTTTTGCTCACCCCTTCTACAAGCAAAGCATTGGACTCAATCCACAGAGACGACTATGACTCTTGCTGTACCTTGCACCAGAAGTGTATTGGGTTCCAAAGCATACTCAACAGCTCAGCAGCTCGGCTGGTGAAACCTTAGAATTTGCTGCCCGTTCTGTGCTTATTCTATCAGCTCTTTGTTGTCTTTCAGGTCTAGACTTAGGACTCACCTGAGCTTTCTTCTCGATTACTCACTGTAGCGGCTTAACCTGATTCTCTTGTTTCCTGACCAATTCGATTCTCAACTCAGCTTGCTTCTCCAGTGGATTCTCATATACAATTTTGATTGAAGTGACCATCACTTGATGTCTCTTGCTTTATGATGAATATGCGTGAAAGTCATTGGATTAGTTTTAGTTTAGTCTTGTCTTGTACTGCTGATCAGTGGCATAGTCAGGAATTTATGATGGGGGAGGGGAGGTTTATGGCCTGGCTGGATGCCCTTCCTGACACCAAACCAACAGTATTGTAGTAAATAAAAAGGGAATAAAGTAACAAAGGGAATAAAGTAAGAAAAACAATTGTTACTACAAACAATTATTTTGTTTTGTCTTATCTAAGTGGAAAAATAACCTTTTAAAAAACTTTTTCCTAAGCCAATTTTTTTTAAACCCCCTAAACCCCCCTTGTCTACACCACTGCTGCTGATAGATACATGTTTCATAAATGCGTGTACTAATGAAAATGGTTCACCGCTAACATAACATGTATATTAATTTGATGTTTTGTAGCCATAGACCAAGTACAGGTCAAGGGAAAATTATATCCAAGGAATGAGAATTTCCCTTGGAGGAAATATCTAAGGGAAATGTCCCGGTTGAAACCATTGGTGTGGTAGTCCTGGGGCAGTCCTGGGGATTGCTCAAATGCCATTTTCAAGTGTATAATGTCGTTCCCTTATATGTAACACATCTCTTTCTAAGTTTCTAAGCTAGTTTGTCTCTGAGACCATTTTCGTATTCATGACCTCTACCCAATGGCATGACTCTTTTCTTGATGATTGCAGCAGAACTGTGTTCTACTTTATAGTTTTTAAATTCCTAATTATAATCCCATCCCCGTTGTGTCTAGTTCAATATTCCAATATCAGATTAATAATAATGATCATACAGTCGCATTTGCAGCATCTGTGCAGTTAAAGTGTTGCTAATATGATAATAAAATAATGATGTGCTATAGGAGCTCAATAACTATGTTGCCGTCCAAATAATGGAATAATGACTAGTTCTGCAGCACTGGTTGCCTGTGTCCCAGCGGATCTCATACCACATTGCTGCTGTGGTCTCTCGCTGTGTCCTTGGCTGTGCTCCGTCATACTTGCGTGATCTTTGTTGTCCAGTCTCTGACGTTGCAGCGTGTCGTATACTTTGCTCTTCGGCTAGGGGTGAGCTTCTGGACTCGCGGGCTCGCTTGGCTATTAAGCAGCGCCGTGCTTTCTCGGTCATGGGGTCTACTGTCTGGAATAACCTCCTCGTTATGCTTCGCTCTCTACTTGTGGTCCATCCAACTGGGTTCTACAAGTCTCTCAAGTCTTTTTTATTTGTTCGTGGTTGGGCTGGGAGTGCCTCTGAGTAGTTTCTTGAAGGGGCGCTATATAAATGCTCTGAATGAATGAATGAATGAATGAATACTCGGTGACTATACATGTATGAATGCTGTGTTTGGTTTAAAGTGGCATTAGATAGGACACAATTGTACTGCTTAAAAAGACCCTTAGGGTCCATTGTTTTCTGCTGCTGCTGCTGCTGCTGCATATGGTGTTGCCAGCATGATGATGCTTTGAGGCATGTAACATAGTCATTAGCTGCCTGACAAGCTGTGCCCGGCAGCATTTTGATTGGAGCCATTGATTATGTTGGCGCTTCACAGTAGCCAATGCTATCTTTGAAGGTTGCTGGCATTGCGCCCATGCAATGCATTATGGGTCATTTTCGCAGCCAATAACCCAAGCATTTGTTGAGACTTCTCGTCATTGCTTTCCAGATGGACTGGTAATATGGTGATGAAATTGACATAGGTGCTTGGAGATGTTCTCAGGCCTTGGAAGAGAGAATGGCTATTGATCCAGCAATACTTTCCTCTTTAATGACCAGGGAATTGGTTTTCACTTGACTTCTGGTCAGATAGGATTTGTCCTGTTTGCCCAAAGCCACTGGACCAGCTTCTCTCAACACAATATGTTGTAAACTAAATAAGACTGCATAAATTTCCTGACTTTATTGATCACAGAAATTCATCGCACACATTGCGGTCATTGTTATGCACATGGTGTTATGAGTAAACCCCCAGGCGAATTTTTTTCCGCATAGCATGGTTTTTATTTTCTGCACACAGTTGAGAGTATTAATAAAAAAAGGTGCACAATGTGATTCCTTTGCAATGGCATGGATCACAATAATTGTAATGTTGGCAGGCTACTTAAACAAAGCACAGGAGACCAGGCTGCGGTGGTATGGACACGTAATGAGAAAAGAGGAGGGTAGCTGTGTCAAAAGAATCATGCAAGAGGAGGTATATGGTCGACGCAGCCGGGGACGACAGAAGAAAAGATGGGATGACGTGATACAACAAGACCTGAAGCTGCTCAAATTGAGGAAAGAAGACACCGGAAGCAGAGACAAGTGGAGGAGAAGGATCCGAGTGGCTGACCCCTCGCCAGATGGAATAATCTTAGCCTGAAGGGAAAGAAGAAGAAGAAGAGAGGCTACTTAAATCAACTCGTGTCCCAGTCGATACAAAGCTACCATTGTTAAGTACTGCTTTCATTGTGCAAAGCATGGTTCTAGAGCTGGATATGAGTGAGTAGGCTTACCGAAGTATAGCTCATGTACTGTATGGTTGGTATGTACCTTCTACGAGAAAAATGCAACTAACTCACTTCTTTAGGGGCTTTGCATGAAACAGGCATTTCTCAATGAGTAGAAATGGTCGTTGGTTTCTGATGCATGGTGGCCAAAAATGATTGATGAGTAGCTGGACTCACCTGCAGTTTACTTTTATATAAATCTTGTCTGTTTGGAGTTCTATCGCGGTGGTCGATTCGTGTTTTGCAGCTTTTCTTTAGTTCTGCCAGAGATGGCATGTTTTGTGATATTGCTTAATCACCTGCATGATCATCAGTTTGATCTGGTCCACAGGTAATGAAGGAAGAGGTTCTCACGTAGTGAACAGTGTTGAGCTTCTGTCTTATAGTCTTATGTCTTGGGGGGCCCTGTAGAGTAGTGGTTAACACACTGGCCAAGAGTGCGAGAGGTAGTGAGTTCGAGCCCCCGTTGGGCGGATATGCTTTGTAGGCTGCCATCGGCGCCGTGTAATTACAAAGCTGTCTGTTCAGTTGGTAGTTAAGTTTAATTAAGATTACTGCATAACCTGTAAATGTAAAGCGCAGTGCGTCTTGCAGGCGTTTAATTAAAGAAAAGATATTATTATTATTATTATTATTTTATAATCTGCCATCTGCATGGCATGGATTCAGAAATCATAATCATATTCGTAAATTTATGTGGCACCTGTTCAAGAGAAACTACTCAGAGGTGCTGCTCTCGACCTGGCAGTACCAAAACCACAATCAAAGAGAACGGTTTTCTATTGCTTTTCAAAAATGGGTCAAGGAAAGACAAAAGAAGTGAATGAGTGTTTGGAGTTGAATCTGGAGACTCATCAGTTGTATCTCACTCAGAGGTTCTTCGTATACCGGTACTGTTCACTGACCAAGTGACCCATCACTGATTGCCTGCTCTGCACTCTTAGCACAATATTAAGCACATACTCATTCTTAAACTGTTAAGTCATAAAGATGTTCTCAGCACACAAGAGACTTTAATGAGTTAAGAGAGATCATAATAATATTCTCTTTATTCAACAATCCGGTTGACAGAACGCAACCGGTTACAGTGTACGATTATGCAGTTTAAACAATTCACAAGAACGGGGATCACAGAATACATAAATCTTAACTATACTAACTGAGCAGAAAGTCTGCAATAATCGGCGCTAATAGCAGCCTACAAAGCAAATCCGCCCAACGGGGGCTCGAATTCGCTACCTCTCGCACTCTACACCAGCGTGCTATCCATTACTCTACCATTATTAGCTAGTCACTACCTTACTGAAGCAGAATCAAGGACTCATCTATTGATATAAGTATAATCTTGCAGTTATTGGTGTAAATATAATAATCTTACAGCTTGTACTGTTGTTGGTTTGGCTGCATGTGGCCAGTTTGTTATAGGTTGAATTAATAGAAAACACTTTACTTTTCTTCTTCAGGGTGATCTAGAAACGTGTGAAGATGAGCCAAGAGAGTGGTGCACAGGATTCAAACGGCTCTGCCCAGAACCTGTTGTCTGCCGTCTCGAACATCCAACGCAATGCGTCAGAAGCATGTCTTGAGATGAACAATGGAGCAGTTGTTAAGAAGCCACCAAAGATATGGGAGCGTTCACAGTCAGCATTTGACCTTGACAGCCACAAGGACATGCCACGATACACTTCAACGTCAGTACTGGAATGTGGAGATGGAGGAAACAAGGTGTCTGAGCATTCCAGTGTCTACTGGGATCTGTCGAAAGCAGACGATGAAGCAAGGCATGCTGGGAAGTTCAAGATCTCTTTGCAGACGATTCATCAGAAGGAAGAGA
This sequence comes from Lumbricus terrestris, assembly GCA_949752735.1. Classification (NCBI taxonomy): domain Eukaryota; kingdom Metazoa; phylum Annelida; class Clitellata; order Crassiclitellata; family Lumbricidae; genus Lumbricus; species Lumbricus terrestris. The sequence continues at coordinate 14,138,291 of OX457047.1, read as the reverse complement.
TGACGTCAACCACTTCCACAAGTAGTCCAACTGTTTCCATTCAAGCGAGGGTGGTTCGACGTATGTCCTCAGAAACGTCGGTCATGCCTGGATCCTCCAAGAAAGAGTATTCAGAATTCTCTATGCCTGCTCCTGACTTTGCGCTGCCTGGTTCTCCACAAGTGGCTGGTCCAGGCTCACCAAACAGGTCCATAGATGAAAGTGGCGTGATCTACACTACCCAGAGCTCTCCCGTCTTGACAAAGTCTCAACGCAAGTTCACCTTCACGTACAACCAGTCGAACAACGCGAAAGCAAACCTGACAGTCACTCTTGCCAGCGCTCTTCCTGTCATGAGGGAAAACATTCAGCTTCTAGAAGCCAACTCCGTGAACGACAAATGCGTTGCACTTCATGAAATCCTTGGCATGATTGAGCAAGCATGGGCAATGCCGACCATAGGGCGTGACCTTGCGTACAGTTTGTGTGATGTCCTTAGAAATGATGGTGGATTGGAGATACTCATCAAGAATTGTGACGACTTAGACACCCACAGAGAAATTCTTCTCGGCTCTGCAAAGGTCCTTGCTCAGTCAATGACGGTTGGTAATCGCGACTTTGTTGCTCGCAAGGGACTCGAAGTCATCGTGAAATTGGCCGACAAGAACAAAGACGACCTCGAGATATCGCAGGCTACGACAGGCATTTTGGAAAGTCTCTTCAAGCATTCGCAAAACACATGTTCGATGCTGATTAAATTTGGCGGTCTCGACACAATTCTCTATTCGTGTCGCACATTTGACACTTCAATCCTACGACATTGTGCAGTTGCGCTGGCCAACCTAGCGATTTATGGAGGGGAAGAGAACCAGCATGAGATGATCGAACACAAGGCTCCAGAATGGTTGTTCCCATTGGCATTTTCAAATGACGACAGCATCAGATACTACGCCTTCTTGGCAATTGCTGCACTTAGTGCAAACAAAGAGCTGGAGCTTGCAGTTGTCAAATCAGGCACGCTCGGTCTTGTGGAGCCGTTCATACGTCAGCATGATCCGATAAAGTTTGGCAAGAGTGACTATGCGCACATGCATGGCCAGTCAAAAGACTGGCTGGGTCATCTTGTGCCACTTCTGAGAAGCAAACGAGAAGAAGCTCAGAGTTTGGCGGCATTTCATTTCGCCATGGAAGCTGGGATTCGACAAGAGCAAGGGAAAATAGAGGTAAGCATCATCCATAGATCTTTTTCAGTGAACCTTAATGCTGTCTTGCAAAAGTTCAGATGCATATAGTCATGTACCAGAGTGCTGTGCTGTGAAACTAGTAAGTTGGAACTTGTGCTAAACACCAGAAGTTAAAAAGCGGTCTTTCTAGTCAACAAATAATCTATCAGACATTGAGTAAAGCATTTCTTGTTTCTTTCCAATTTGCTTTTAGTACAAAAATCATAAAGTTTCTATTAAAAAACCAGAAATAGTCAAATTTGCATTTGCACAATTTGAAGTTACGAACAACAGTTTGTCATTTTTTGTAAATCCACCAGAAGCGAATGGAACAACATCTTCTGTAGTTTCTCAACATGAACCTATTGTCTCTCTTGCAAATTTATGGAATATTGCTGGTTTGACTGGTAGAATTGCTACAAAGATTTCAGGATGTGTGAAGTATTACGTTCTGTATTTTATTCAGATGATCAGCTGACTTTGCTGACATGTTACTTGTAGTATTCTTGAATAACTGAGAGAGAAAATGCTTCAGGGTTTTTTAACAAGTTTGTAAAAAATGTTTATTCTGTAATATGTGCTAACCTGTGGAATAACTGTTCAAAAACCTCTGTCTTGAACTGTCTTGGACCTTGTTTCTCGTTCTCGGAACCTATTGTCTTGGTCCAGATCTCGGTTCCCCACTGTCCTGGTCTTGAAGTTCACTGTCTTGCTTGCAAGTCATGAGACACAGGGATGAAACTCTGAAGGTCAGACAATGATTCAAATGATGAGTTGGTGAAAAGAAACAAAACATAAGAGAAACATGCATATTATACTGAAAATTAGAACACAGCAACTATATACTTACAGAAGTAAAGAACTTGTATTATTTCGCAACTGGATATCTGTCAGACCATCTGAGTCCCTAAGGAAAGCTGTAGTATTAGCCAGTGCTTAAAGTGTAAAAAAAGAAGAGCCTGAACGCTCTTTTACTTTCCAGTATGTGCTAGTGAAATAAATGACAGGACGGCATTCAGATTTGAAAATAAGTGCATGGATGCCGTCCATGCGTTCTTAACGAGTGCGGCTGAAGTGACTTTGAGAATGTTTCATGAGATACATGAAATCATGAATGCAGCATCACAAATTGTTAATGGAAGACTGTTGTGAGGAGACCAATCTGAACTTACAAGTGATCATAAGTCAGTCTGTTTCTGGATAATGATTTTAAAAACTGTTTGACTGATGAGCAGTGTTCGCATACATAATTACTTCCAAACATTGACGTATTCTTAAAAATGACAAAACATGGATGTTCAGAAACCTTTAAAGAGATAGAAGAATTTCTGAGGGAAAATGTGTTTCTGTGTTTGAAATTCTGTGACTCTGAAGGTCACCTGACTTCATTGAATATTCATGAGCAAAGCTGTTTCTGTTTCAACAGGAAATGGCGCAGAAACAGGAAGCGGTTCAATCAATCAATTTATATTGAACACCAATAATTGGATGCAATTATCCTAGCAATCCTGAAATCCCTTTTTTTGTCAGGCAGGTATTTTAATCGATCAGAACGTCCCTTCTATTTTTTTTATAAGAGATTGAAATTGTTCTAAAGACGCAAACTCTCCTCTGATCTAATTTGTGTTCCTCATAAGCTCAGCTTAATGGCTGATCAATGCTTTAAGCTCATGATACACCAGAATAGAAATCTGCTTTCCTTGTGTTGATTCCAGTTAGCGGTGCTCAAGTGTTCACTTATGTCCTTCAGAAAGGCAAGATTAGTGATTAGAAAGTTCTTAAACATCATTGTTTTTCATTTTCATGGAAACAATAGCCTCTCGCTTGCGGCTGAAAACCTCTTTAGAACAAGCCAATGCTGAAGCCACATGCTGAAGCCCCATGCTGAAGCCACATGCTGATTCGCTGTGCAAGGTCACGTAGAATACACGTGACAAACCTAGATCTGTGCTGAAGTTATATAGAACATTTACATTTTGATGCTATGTAATGCATAAAACAGTAAAACAGTATTTCTTGTCAGATGGTTCCTATAAAACACTGAAAAATTGAGATGTTATTAATGTAACTGTCAATTATGAAACATGAAAAATGATGTGCAAAACGTCACAGGCCAAAAACATTTGGCCCGCAGGCCTAGAGTTTCAGACCATAACATTTGATAAACTTGGCACACCACATTTGCATCTGACCTACTGCTTATTTATCACATTCATGTCAGTTTTTAGGTAGGTGTCCTAACAATGCAGTATCAAACTGCATATTAAAAAAAAATAGCTTGCCATGAATTTCTTCTTATGTGCTACAGAAAATGAGTTCGTTCTGTTATCATTGTTTGATGTCTTCAAATTACAGTATATTTCTTGCATTTAGTTTGAAGTAGACCAATTTTACTCAACATAGTGCTGTGCACGCATGTGACTCTTTCTCACGAGTTAGTTTAATAACTCACTTATGTACAGTGCCACAGAAAGCCGTAGGGTAAGCAGGCAGTTGCCTAGGGTGCCAAAATCTAGGTTGTGGTAGCAGTATGTGTTTTAACAACTTTTATGTTTTTATGATATTTTTATTACAATGATTATTTTCATTTGAATGCAAAACATTCGCTTATGGAACAAATCACAAAAATGATTGATTTCACTACCATACACCTTTTGCGTAATTTATTTTCAAAGAACACACATGAGACATTTGCAGCTCTGGCTATGAGACGATGCTGTCCAAACATTAGATTACGGTGATATTATAATAAGCAATTTTGCAAGAAATAGATGAAGCGAAGTAAAAACACATTCCTAACAGATTCCTATCAGCTCTGAAAAAGTAAACGAGAAGCTAGTAGTGAAAAACAATTTATTATTACTTCAGCAAATAATTCTTTGTAGTAAACAATTTTTTCTTCTTTCGGTTATTCAACTATTTCTGTTATTCAGAGTGTGTTTACGTTTTGACATTTTCCTAAAAATCGAATTATCCAGGATTTACTGCATTAATGAAAAATCCTAATAATAAGAAATTGTGCAGCTAAGCGTAGCGTTCTGACTTTGAAGAATTCCTCAGAGGATTGTGACGTGAGGTATATCGTGAAGTGTGGTTCAGAGAGAGCCAAGTGTATGCTTTGCGATGGGGTGACCCTGTATATGTAAGCACTGTGTGTTGAAGGAGTTCCAGTGACCATGGTCATAACACATGCGCCTTTTTCTATTTTGGTTAGAGAGTAAGTAGCATCTGTGTTTCTTGTCTGTGTAAGGGAGAGTGTGCAGGTCATAGTTCACTTCCCAACGCTAGCTTATTTACAAGATTCAATTCTCAGGTTATTATGGCCCATGCTGGGTGATCCTAAATGGCATAAGCACCCATTCAAATGGACAGTGGTGGTGGAGGATATCACCAGATCAGTTGGTTGAAGAGCAGGCAGTTAGGGTCAAGGTCATGTATGGCTGCAATACAAAATTCTCATGCATTTTCATTCACATATGCATTTATATTTACACTACATTACACACATGATTAGAAGAAGAAGAAAACTATTTGTAGACTATTTTTCATTATAAATATAAATGTATGATGCTGCAGCGTTAGGTGTTGCAACTCTCAAGACTCACATCGTGATGGTTCACTTCAAATACCAAATACATAGAAAATCACATTTCTCTGTTTCTCATCATAATAAATGTCTGTGAACCTAAAGAGGGTTCACACGTCTGCAATTCCACGTGAGGCATTGGAAATGCAGTGCTTCAGACATATCTGTTGTCTCACATAAAATATATGCACTTTTAAACGTGCTAAAGTAACGGTGTAAACTGCAGTGGATGCGATTTTTACCAGGCTTGAAGGATGTGCTCCTACCACGCCAACATCCTCTGCATGACCTCATGTGCTGAGTGCACCAGCCGAGGGTCATGCGAAACAATTCAATACAATTTATTGTCTGAGACTGCTCTCTGCCTTCCGTTCTCTCACCATCTTGATGCATTGTCATTGAGTGCATTGCCTCTCTTTCCAAAGTTCTGAAATACTGGACTCACTTCAACCTTCACTAATTGTTGTTGAAGATAAAATACAGCAAGAGCCTTCTCTTCTCACTTTGCATCTGTAGTTGGTGTGACCCTAAATATTCCCAGTGTTTTTGTTCTGGTGTTCTGGTGCTTGTATTTCAACATAGCCAGACCAATGACCTCCGTACTATGCAACTCTTTCAATGTGCAGTTATTTCTCGGCTTTCGTACAGCTACCGGGTGCGACTTTGTTGCCTTCTGCACTGGACCATTCCTCTGCTACAATCTGCCACTGAAAATTCAAACTTGTCAGAAGAAATTAACCGGATTCCTTTTCAACATTTTGATTATTTTACATCTGTAGTTCTTTTAGTTTGGAAGCCGTTGTAATTTATGGATCACCAATTCATTGGGTGATGAGTTATTACCTGTGTCAAAACATGGAATTTACGTAACATTAAATGCTTTAGATTATATATAGATATGTATAAGCAAAAGCATATAATGATATCTAAGAATTTTAATCAAAAGTTATTGCATTATTAAAATTTTAAACACCTGATTAATCACAGAGTTTCAAAACATGAAGGATTTAAATTTGAGCTAGCTAGATCTATGTAACAGCAACTTTATTAATTAAAGTTACAAGAATTCCTAAAGTTTTATCTGTAATTTTGGCAAAAAGTTTGCAATTTTATTACATAACATTTTTATCTGCAGTGCTTCTCATTGTTCTGCTATCTTTCAATGTAAAAGCTTTTCTTAGGACATTTTATCATATGCTATAACTCTTGTAGGAGACCCATTGTCTGATCCATTAACTATGCAATCTGCAGTCCGTGCTTACCGGTAGTCAATGTAACATTGTGTTTACATTTTTCCTATGCTTACAGCTTTTGGTTATTTGCACATAGATATTGTTCGGAAATTGTAATTATGATATTTTCTATGGCGTAGTCAGTAGTAAGCTACTTCTAGGATGCCTGGCAAACACTGCCTGCTGTCGGTGCAAATGCTAATACTCGGAGGTACACTGCTGGTACATTTTTAACGGTTCTTTAAAAACATGAGAGCTTTTGGCCTCCTGAGTAGAAGACTGTTCCAGGCATGTGGGCCAGTGACCCCTGTGGCCCTCTCGCACATTTTCGTTTTTGTTGCTGGTACGAATGCATCAGCTAACTTTTGATGATCTCACCAGCAACGTATTAGGATCGTCAGATAGCAGCTTGAAGTTAGCATGGTGTGCAGTCGTTCAGACATTTATGCACCAGAATGCAAAGTTTGAATTTGATGTGGCTGCCTATTCTAAGCCACTGCAGCTGATCTTGTATCATGGTTGTAATGTGGTCTTAATGCAGACGGTGTTGGCTGTGAAGACGTTATGTGATAACATTGATGCCAGTCTTGCCTGTAAAAAGTGTAAATGAATGTTCATTTGGAGATGATATGCTACACAGTTCAACGTTAGCAATATTAAAATTCGTCACTGCAATACATACATATGTCCTGATGCAGCCATACATTTGTTTTTCTGAAGAAAATGTTCCTCTAGCAGATATTGTTCCATCCTAATTAAGTATGCAAATCTGCAATTCATGCTACATAGAAGATGCAAAACAAACCGCCACTGACTGTCAGATCAGGAGAAAAGGAAAAGCTTGTAGAAGAAAAAGGTTTCAACGGCATGTCTTTTAGTGCATTCTTGACATTCCTTTCGGCCAACTGAACTTACCAGTATAACAGATTTATTGAGAAGATTTCTTAAAGGATAAACTAATTTTCTTAAGCAAAGTAAGAAGCAAAGACTATGGACATCTTATCCTTGGACATCTCAGAAGCACATGCTGGTTAGATGCAGCTGTTTCTTTTTGTTCTTCTTCTTGAATATTTGTTTGACGTTGTTGATCTCATATGCTCAGGTAAATGTAGTAACTGCTGATGGCCTTGGGCTGTTTAGTAAAGCGTTGTGGAAGCCTTTATATAGACCTTGACTCAATGATCACCAGTGATCATGCCAACGAGATAATGGTACTCAACAATCCAAGTCAGTTATGAAGCTGAAATTCATAAGACTATGTGCTTGCTATGTCTAGCCTGGTTGTAAGACATGGACGACCATGGAGGCTGCAAGCAATGAATTCAGCAGCCCTGACATAATTCTTACAAGGACCACAGCAGCTATTTGGAGATGAGGATGGTAAATACCATTGTCTGGATCCACAAATGCTTACAACCACTGTTCTGGCCAACAGCCAAACAACCTGGTTAATAAGTGGAGAAGGAGGACCATATCATCTGAATTCAGGAAAGTGATTCTGGTCAATATGAAATTTTTTTGCATGTTCTGGATGGCCTAACACAATGCAGAACAATGTAATGCCACTCAGTGTGGACAACTTGACTACCTGTCAAACAGTTCATTTGCAACCATTCTTTCAGTTTCAGTGTTTGCTGACATGTTAGTAGATGTTGTCCGTCATTACATAAAATATTAACAGACTTTGTCAAATGTTTATTTAGACCACTTCTTTCTTTTTATGTAATGGCTAATGAAAGTAATATGGCTATCCCCAGTGCCACAGGTCACAGCTTGTCTTTAGTTTGTTGTCTTTATTTTCTTATTTTCCAAGGTTGTTTTATATAGACTCACCAAATACAATAACTACGGCGTAGGCTAAAAACTGTTCCAAACGTTCAGATATTTTGTCTTTCTTCTTTGAAAATTTTGGATCGCTGTGTTTTATTTGGAGGTTTTGTTTTCATGTCATTTGTGTTTTGAATGAGACGTTGGTTCTGGAAATTCTTCGATTTTGTTTTAGTGTTAGAACAAGGTTTCTGTTGTCATGGTTGTCTGCAAATATTTTTGCATGAGTGGGCAAAAGACATTGGTCACGGTAAAAAATCACAGGAACTTGAAAAATGCAGGAAATGAAGAACCTGGGTATTTTTGCTGGAGGTTTCTAGATGTAAATTGATCAGTTTCACTTTGTCTGTCGTTCGAATCATTAATGTTTTTGTGCGACGAAATTTGTTAAAACCATAAAGTATTAGTCTAAAAATAGTTTTAAGTTTTCTGAGGAGGGGCAAATGCCCCTCTTGCCTTTGTTTGTCATTGCCCATGTGTGTGGTGTCGGCTGTAATCACAGAAATCATCGTGGAAGGTGGATAATGACAGAGGTCTTCTTAGGTAGATTTTAATCACAAAAGCCTCTTACCATGGGTAGATTATAATCAGTCTTCTTTGATAAAAGATGATGGGACTATCTACTTAAGTGGAATGTAATCGGAGCAATTTCTTTAAGGAAGAGTATAATCATAGTGTGCATTGGCTTGTGCTAATCAGTTCTGTGTGTGTGGCTCTGACATTTATTGATGTCAAAATTTTGTCAGTATGTTGATTAGTTCTCTTGTTGTCTTTTCAATAACAATGTGAGAAATGCTGCTAATTGTATCTATTTCCATTCAATAGTTGGAGCAGTTTATATAGTTTGTATTGTCTTTTGTACTTGCAATTTTGCCTATTTAATCAACAGGGACATACAGAACTATGTTCCTTTGCATGAGTTACGTTTGATTGTTAAGCTTAGAGCTTTCTGTTTCCATTTAATGACAACTCTTAGAGGATGTTGTAAATTTTGCTATGAATGTTTTCAGATTTTCAAAGAAATAGGAGCAGTTGAACCACTGAAGTGCTTGGCCTCTGGAACATCTAAACTCGCAGCTAAATTTGCTATCCAGGCATTGCGCTTGATTGGGGAGGAGGTACCACACAAGCTCTCACCCCAAGTACCTCTGTGGACACCACAGGACATCAGTCATTGGCTTCACAGGGTAAGTAGCAGGATACACATACTTTTCTTATTCTGCTCAACCCATGCTGTTTTGTGTGTCTGTTTGAAGTGGCTACACAGAAATCATTTCTTTCATTATAGACATGTGATCCAATTAACACCCCTCCAAGACAAAAATGCTAGTCTGTTTTATGTTAAATATCAACAAAAGCAAAAAACTTCTTCAATAAGCATTAAGCAAACATCGAAAAGAAAACTTAAAGAGTCACCAGTGGCCAACTCTCTCCCATATAATTGTAATAATATTGTAATCATGAATTTATACAACACTACTTCAAGAGAAACTCCTCAGAGGAACTCCCAACCTGACAGAAGTAAACTATAATCAAAGTGAATCATTTTTAAATGCTTGCAGAAAGAGACAAAGAAAGATCAAGATGTTCATTACGTAGACTGCTAGGTGACTTATTCTAGAAAGATGGACCGACCATAGCCAAAACTTTTATGTAGTACTGTGGAAGTTCAAGCCATAACTGGGTTGCAGAGTGCAGGAATCTAAGACCTGAAAGAGATAGCAGTGGTACACGGAGCTCCTAGGATAAATCAGGGCTTGGCTTGGTAGGCAATTATGCTTGAGCATTAGAATCTTAAACTCAATACATGTAGTGAGTAGCCAATCCATTCTAAGTTTACAGATTGCACCACGATCGAAATTGCTGGATCAAGCTGTATCGAAATGAGAAGCACTGACATCCACGGTTCGTCATAATGCCATGACCCAGTGGTATCTCATTAGTTGTTGATGATGCACACGGAGTCAATCCCTCCTCGAGTCAATGTAATATGATGCAAATCTCTGCAATATCTCAGCATCACAGCAAGCCATGTTAGGGAGACCAGCTTATCCATCGGCACTATATCAAATTGAGTCCACAGTAGCCACATTGTGGAGTCCATTTTGGTGCTAGTCCAGTATCCAGGGGGGTGAAAACCAGGATATTGCTTGATGCTTATATTCCATGGCAATGTGATGGGACATGTAGAATTGGTGTTTGTTGTGTGTCATTTGGTAGATGAAAGTGACTGATAGCACGAATCTGAGTATTACGAACTTAAGTAATTTTGCAGCATGACTTGCTGAAGATGTCTTTGAGTTTCATAGACATGTGACAGAAATAAATTAGCATCCCTGTGTATGAACATGTATAAGAAATTCAAAACCATCTATGAATTATTTGATACAATTTATGATTATATTTCAGTTCATATTGAGTTATCTGATTATTTTGTTGTTGTTATAAGAAGAAGTCCTATGATTGTTAATAGAACCAGAAGTTGTCTTGTTTACTAATTTAGTTCAGTCTGCTAAATCTAAAGTCAGATATTGACTACCAATTGATTAGAGTTGCTTAGTGACGTCACTAGTGCAAAACTAAATGATCCATTGATCCTGTGTTCATACATATAAACGTCGCATAGTTAAATAATGCAATTGTACATGGCAAGTGTTATATATAAAGCACAGTAATGCACAGCATATTTATATAGAGTTAAAAAGCTGGATTGCTGGTCGCCAAACCTATAGACTGGGTGAACAGTTGGCTGCTGGTTGAAAGAAGGCTAGCAAGCATTATGCCACACTGGCAGGTGATGATGTCATTAATCACCTAAATGGTTAGACTGCATTGTTGCAAGGAAAGTCAGATGAGCTGAGTTCATAACGTTGCATCTTCAACGCCTCGTTTCGAAGGTATTGCTTTGTTTATTTCCCATTCGGCATCTGAGTATGATACAGACTTATGAGAGTGGTGTTAGTAAGATGTATGAGACAGACTGAAGAGAGTAGTGCTTTTATGTGATGAGTCTGGAGAATATTGTGCTCATCTAGGGATGCTGTGCAAAGGAAAGAAAATGAGAGCACAGTCCTAGTTAATGAAGAATGGATTAGTGGTGAAATGAAGGATTCTGTACTAGGGAGCTGAGAGGCAGGGCTGGCTGGAGGTCATTCAGATTGTACTATACTCAGCAAGAAGTCTTTTGGAGCAGGCAATTATCGCTATCAAAGAGGAGGTCTTACACAGACCTAGATTATTATGCAGGTGATGTTTCACTTCTGGCAGAAATAGCCTCACAGGGATGGCACAGGGATGGCACAGGGCACATGCGGTACATATGTTGCTCCTGTTGCTGTACAGGGAGGTGGCCAAAGATTTGTCTTTGAACTGATCAACTGGGATTAGATGAAGTGCTTTCGATTGCTGATATTGCCAGTTACTGTCAATGGCTGCAGGCAGTGAGCTGAAGTTTGTTGAGCTGTTTACTTACATTGGCAGTGTCTAGTGGTTTCAGCAAACAGTAGATAAAGTGGCGAATTGCTATTGCCAGATCCTCCTCCATATTCCCCTGGATAAAAACACGTCTGGCACACTAAAGTGGATCATAATACAAAATACAGCCATTTCTAAACAGTATGCACAATTGTACATCCTACTGCTCGTATCCTTTGTCTGTAGGCACAGACACTCTCCAGCAGCAGTTGTTTCTTAGGGGCTGTCCTTGGTGGAAAATGGGTCACATCCTGCGCCAGCTTCTACTCACAACCAGACCCACATAACTACTTCATCCACTCATATACCATAACTTTTCTATCTCCCCACTGACTGCCTGATGCACAAAACATTTATTGTTAGGATTCCATGCAATTTTTAATTTGTGTTTACTTCATCTTGCACTGAATCCTATTCTACCCGTTGTCATTGTAGACTTGTCTGGATGAAGAGATTATAAAGTCATTTGAAGAGTTTCGCTTTGACGGTGACCTGCTCTTATCACTCACAGAAGAGAATCTGAAGGAAGACTTCAACATAAAAAACGGCGTTACAAGAAAACGGTAGAGCAACTCCAAATCCACTTTGACATTAACTGCTTGAAACTACGATATTTTCAAACACATAAAGTGCACTTGGATATATCATGCACACTCATGTAACCCACATACACTACAACTGGTGTTAAAAAGATTGGTAAAATCGCACGCACGCACGCACACGCACGCATGCACACGCACACTCGCACATTGTTTGTTTGTTTGTTTGTATGTGCACTTGTTATAGCGCCCCTTCAAGCTCTCTCTACTCAGAGGCGCTCCCGAATGCAGAGCGGACACTGCATCGGAGTTTCACGCCGAAGCGCTGAGCAATTGTGAGTGAAGGACTTGCCCAAGGTCCTTACGCGGCGAGGTGGATTCGAACCTCGAACCTTCCGGCTTCAAGGCAACGACGCCACCACTACACCACCGCGCCCCACCTACACCACCGCGCCCCACATGCACATGCATACAAACACATGCATACTTGCATACCCTGCATACTGCCATAATGCATTACCTTTTTATGGCACCCTAAGTGCTATCAAAGCCTGCCTGCTATCAAAGCTGTGTATTTCCATGTAGTGAAATATCCCAAAGTTATTTTGCACATATCAAGCTGGACAAAACTGTGGTCCCTTGAATTTACTTAGAAAACACTATGAGCAGAGCACCATTAGAACGAGCAGAGCACCATAAGAAACACTGTGCAAGTGCCTTCATTCCATAGATGTAAAAAACGATGGAAACGGAATAAAAAACGGTAAAAAACATCGTTTTTTTCGAAAAAATAAAAAAACGACAAAAAGATAAAAAACGAAAACGGTAAATAATTTGACTTTGCTACATCTAAAACCGCATTTTAACCTTAAAAACATTGATTAGGAACCTACTACACGCAGGCTATCTCTTAAATGATGATGTTAAACGATGAAAAATGACTTTAGTTATAGCTGAATCCTTGAGAGTTGGCGGAAAACATAAGGAATATCAGAAAAAATAAAAATTAAGGAAAATAATAACAGAAAGTAAATGAATAAATAAAGTTAAGGAAAAAATAAAAAACGATAAAAAACGATGGGAAAAATAAAAAACGAAAAAAACGACGTTTTTTGGGAGAGGATAAAAAACGGAAAAAAACGTTTTTTACAACTATGCTTCATTCTGTGCTTGGGCTTTCGAATTCCTTGAGGTTGTGACGCGAATCGTTAAATTTTCTGTCAGAATCTTACGAGAACTTGGTCAGCTGAAGCAGACGGCCGATTACGAGGGATGTGACCCGTCGCGACTCGATGATTGGCTGACTGGAATTTCGCCTGAATTTCGCCAGTACACGTATCAGATGATAAAGTCAGGTGTTGACAAAGCCATTCTACGCTTCCTCAACGAAGAGCATCTGGAAAGGGATTGTGGCATCATCAACGGAATTCATCGCCTCAAAATGTTAGAAGCGGCAAAACGTGAGTCACTTGAACGTTCTGTTGTCTTCATCCAATTGCAGTTTTTTGCTTAGTGTAACAAAGTTGTTGTTTTGTTGATGATTTATTCTGCAAAAATTAATTAATTTAGACAAATTCCTGTCGAGCATGATTAATAAAAACCAGTTTGTGTGTGTATTTGTTTGGTAATTGAATCTTGTATGTTTCTTTATATACACCTCTTAACGAAATAATGTCTCTTCAAATGTCAGGTGATCTGTGGGTTGAAGTGTTTCATGTATCTTCTATCCTTCTTCCATTGCATGGACAGGAAATAGGGAAGTGAGCAACTCTTTAATGTCTGCTGCTTATCTACCAACAAAACAATTTTGCAATAGTTTACTGTGTAAACAATCACAAAGTGTGAATTGGGTCTTTAGTGTTCGTCACTTCTTGCTGGGTTACAGGTAGGGTGTAGTTCCAGGCAACGAGGCCAGCAGTGGAGAAGACAAAGCCACAGTCTCCAAATTTCAGTCTAAAGGAATGGCCCTCTTAGGAAAATTGGGGACATAACAGGGCACCATTTGATAGGAGCTTGTGGGACTTCTTTGTTATGAGCGAGAGAAACTTCAGAAAACCTTTCCAATTCAATGTGTACTTCACTGTTTCCAATGCAAATCAAATCACTTCTTGTCGGTCAGTGATGGCCATAGCGGAGTGTTCAACACGGCTATAAATTGCCTTATTTAGCTGTGGTTCGACTGGTAGCACTTCTGACTACCTTGATTACCTTGAAGGGGCGCTTCTTATTGTTTATGATATCCAACTGAAAATACTTTCATCAAGTACCCTATCTATTTTGTTTTTGATATGATGCTGCTGGCATTAAGGTGCCAATTATTCATACTTTGCATTTGATATCAAACCATTTTTGTCTTCTAATTCTCTCGCTGCCACATTCGAAGGGATTTACAGCTGAGGGACACAGTCACTCTCCCAAATGGATGCAGTGCTGATCAACAACATGAATAGAATCCATTCTGGCTTGTTCCTTGTGGTTCTTACAATATGCTGAATCATGAAATATTTTGGCGGAGGAGGAGAGTGCCTCTGCCACTTGCTGTGGTAGTGCAGTGGTTTGGGTAAATGACGGGTGAAAGTAGAGCACATAATGTTGCTCACCCTTTCTGAGCTGCCATCCGCCTGCATTGTGTTACTGTGGTTGCCTCCCATGTCCATAATCCTTTTGTAGATTAGCTCAGCGGAGACCAGGTTTACACTGATGTTCATTTAATGTATCAGTCGTATTGTGTCTTCTCCATCAGAGGCATCTGCAGTATTTATGCGAGAAACGTGCCATCCACTGCGACCTTTCCACTGCGACCTTTACACCATGACGGGGAAAAACACTTTTGGCTACTGTTTGTTCTCGCAGGAATCGTTGGAATCGCTTATTGCGCAGTTCACGTCCATTAGAGGCCATTAGAAAATGCAATAAGCCACCTGAAAACGCAACAGACCGCAATGATCATCCATCTTCTGTCAAGATAGTGTAAAAAAAGATAGCGTAAAAACATTGGCTGCTTCAGAAGACCATTTCTTCTTTGTTATATAGTCAATGAATGTGCTATATACAACTTATATGACCAAACATAAGTAGGAAAGAATTGACTCTAAAATAGGATTGATTTAGGTTTGACTTTTGACTTGTGGGTATTTTTTTAACATGACTATTCACCATGTAGGTAGAAAGTACTGGGGCGTAAAATTAAGCACAGACAGATTCAAAGCTGGAATACTTGAGATGATCACTTTTGATGATCTAATATAGATATAACAATGCCATAGCCATCACAAAGTGGTGCAAT
Source organism: Lumbricus terrestris (assembly GCA_949752735.1). Classification (NCBI taxonomy): domain Eukaryota; kingdom Metazoa; phylum Annelida; class Clitellata; order Crassiclitellata; family Lumbricidae; genus Lumbricus; species Lumbricus terrestris. Next base: position 14,123,145 of record OX457047.1, on the reverse strand, counting down.
ATTGTAGCTATATTAGGGTGCACCAATTGAGAGAGTATACACAACGAAAGAGTGCTGTACTAAGTGCACTGATGACTGGAGCAGGTTGTAGATTTCTACACTGAAGTCCATGCTCAGCATTAAATACATGTAACTGAACCTTTAGGGTTTACTATGGCCCAGTAGGTCCTAGGCCCCTAGTTAATGAATTGTAGGCCTACAATTGATGTTTTCCAAAAATCTTCCCGGTTTTTGATGACTAGAAAATGGTCACCCTAAGCTATATCCTTTGTCACATACCTTGAAAACATCGTTATCAATATGGCTCCCATACAATAATATAATCGACCAAAAAGGTGTAGCATATGAACAGGATCTATCTCACCTTAATAGAATTGAATGGTTTTAATTCCCATTCATGCATTATTATTCAAATATGCATTCACCTGACACATCTGGGTTGTTGATAAGTTAGTAGACTCTAAGAAATAAATTTACAGAGTGAGACAAAAGATTCTCCATTCCTTTTGAATTGGATGTTCTCTGGCTGTCTGTCTTAACTAATTAAACTGATAGAGACTTGAGATGTGTTGCCTTAGTGCAGAAATTATTTGGTGTAGGTCTCGTAAATGTTAACATCGCATTGATGTAGCACAATATGTCTGATTCCTAGTGTCTAGAGAATCATGACTGATCATGTCTATTACACTGTCACCAGACCAAGGTAATTCACGATGCTTTTGCTGTAGGAATATATTTGAAAACATTAGTGCACGTTGCATGAAACTACTAGAAACACTGCACAGCGTTTATATACATTATGGGTTAATTGTAATTGATTTGTCAGGATTGTCTAGCATGGACTGCAGTCCAGTGGCTGTGATGGACTATTCTCCAGGCATGTTTGACAGGTGCATTGACGCTTTCATAAGCTACAGACGGTCAACAGGTTCACAGCTGGCCAGGTAAGCAAAGAGGGACTTGCCTACATGTTACTATGGCAATTCTTCCTAATCAAAATGACCCTTAGCATACCTAGCCCAATTATTATGGTGCCTTTGCAGATATTTACACATATGGTATTATAAATATTCATGAAATGAGTCTTTGATTCAAATTAAGGGCGATTGAGTTGCAAGATAGTACAAGAGTTGACGAAGGTTGGAGAAGTAAATGTCCATGCATAGACTATGAAACAATGTGAGTGGTTTTACCAGATGCCCCTTAGAATCCACTGAGATTAAACAGCTAAACATTTCCACAAGTCTGCAGCTGTTGCACTGAGGAATTTCTGCCCTAACGTTCCTCTTGGTTTGTTAAATAATTTATGTCTGTGTTGTTTTTTTGACATTCATTCATGGAATCTTTCCTACATTTCTGCTTCCTTTCTTACAATAAGAAATAATCACTGGGCAGTGATGCAGAGTGAGAGAACATCTGCTATATTTTACAGAATTCCAAACAATCCTTGAATTTCTGGTCCTTCTCATTCCCTGTTCTTTCTACAGTCATTGTTTTCAATATGCAGAATGGAAACCGTGATTCAGAATTCTGCATCTCCTGTCTTCCTTTGATCTTTAATCCACACATATATATCAACATTTATGTCACTACTGAACTTATTACACTGACAGTTCACAGATTGTTACTTCCAAATCAGTTAAAGTACCTCAACTAACTCCACCTGCTGGTAAATGTTTTGAACACTTAATGAATGCTCTGACTCTTTCTGTGACTTGCACTAAGACAGTGTTCAGCTCTTTCTCAGTGGCTGCAATGCAATTCATTGCCCAGTTGTGCGTACACTGTCTGTTCTCTAATACAATTCAGAACTAAACTTAAAATTTGTCTGTTTAACTTGCTTACCCTTTGTTCATGCTGTCCAGCTAAAGTCAGCTGTCTATTGTTTACAATGGGAGTAGCCGGCTCACTCCTTCCTTGGAGTTTGAATAACATTATACCTAGAGTAATTCGCTAATCTCAAGCCATGCATACGGAAATAACCCAGTAGGGCCTATTCCCGAATAGGCCAGATTTAAGCCAGATATAAGAGTTATAGGCCTACCCTCATGTGCATACGGGCCCATAGCTTGAGATTTTGTATAATTCCCAAACATTTGGGTAATTTTCTTCAATCACTTGATGCTCAACAACAAAATTGTATATCTCTTGAGATAATTATTTATGTTGATTATAGGGCAAGTGAAATTTAGGCTATGACAAAATGCATTGTCCAGCAGCAGTAGTACTTGGTAATTGATAGTGAAATTAGTAATTACAGATTTAGTAAAAATGAGGTTAATTATTTAGAAAATTAGACCTATTACTAAATACTGAAATTAGAGGATCTAAAATTTTATTTCATCATAAAATTTCTCATTTAATTTTGTGCTTTTAAGGGAAATAATTGCATTGAATGTGAGGATGCATAATTCATGAAAACAGTTGAATTTCATTACACTTGTGTTATGAATAGTTATGTTCAGGTATGATGAGTGTTTGGACAAATGCTGTTATCCTTACATCGGTCTCAGAGTCATCATATATATTCTAAGTTCTGTGGCTATAATGTGCTGGTTGATGCCATGTATCATCAGCACACATTCCGAATAGCAAGAGGTGGGCTGTTGTTTGGTTTTACTACAGCACTGTAACATGCTGTGGGACAGTATTATTGCATTAGTATTAACTCATTTGCCAGATATGAGATGACTCAGTCAGCATCTTGTTTGCCTTTACTTGATGGTCTATATAGGCTAAGAGCACAGCTCTGCTTGAATTAAACTTACTTAAAAAGTTGAGATGGGTTTCTTTTCATGCAGCTTACTCAAAGTTCACCTTCAGCTTCGTGGCTTCACAGTTTTCCTTGATATTGAAAAATTGCGAGCTGGAAAATTTGATGATAATCTTCTGAACAGTGTTCGAAATGCGAGAAACTTCATTCTAGTGTTGACACCCAACACCTTGGATAGATGCACGGGTGATCTCGAGCTCAAGGACTGGGTTCATCGGGTAAGTTTATGAACATTATCATGAATGATACATGGAGATATGCTTTGTTTTCATTGTATCCTAACAAGAGGTATCTCAAATATAGCTGGTAAGAGGCCGTCCATAAAGTATGTCACGCTATTTTTGACCCCCCCTCCCCCCTGTCACATATATCGGACCCCCCCCCCTAAAGTACGTCACACTTTCGAACAAATTTTTTTAAACATAACCATTTACCTAACCCTCTAAACCCTTAACTTCGCCTTAACTTTGATAAAACCCAATTCATCTGGCTTGGTGGTAGAGTCCAGCTCGCCAAGATTGATATGGAGCTCCTCAGCACGTTGTACCCAGATATCCAATTTTCTCCAACTGTTCGTGATCTGGGTTTTACTCTGGATCCAATTCTTTCTCTTACTGATCATGTTAACCGAATCTCTCGAACATGTTTCTATCACTTGCGACAATTGCGTACTATCCGCCACTCACTCTCCCTTCAAGCGGTCAAGGCGCTTGTCCATGCTTTGATTTGCTCTAGAGTCGACTTTGGAAACTCTGCCTATGCTGGTCTCTCCTCTCTTAACCTCTCTAAGCTTCAGTCTATTCTTAATGCTGCTGCCCGCTTAATTGCTGGTCTTCCCAAATTCTCTCACATATCTGATTTTATTCGGGACACTCTTCATTGGCTTCCTGTACCTCAGCGCATTGAGTTCAAGATCCTGACTCTTATGCGCAACTCTCTTCTCGGGGTAGCCCCCTCTTATCTTCGGGCACTGTGTAACTTGGTCTCCACTCTTCCTGGCCGCTCTGCCCTTCGATCTGCTGCCAATGGCCTTCTAGTTGTCCCGCGCATGCGTGGAGCTACGGCCCAGTCCAGAAGCTTTGCATATCTTGGTCCTACTTGTTGGAACCGCCTTCCTCACAAGCTCCGTTCTGAGCTTCTTGGCCTTTCTCTTCCCCTGTTCCGTAAACGTCTGAAAACTATACTATTTGTTAGCGGTGAGCACTAGCTTGGGTCGGGAGCGCCACTGAATCTGTGAGCGGCGCTATATAAATGTTCAATTACTATTACTATTACTATTACTAGGATACTATCTCTAATCCCCCCCTAAAGTACGTCACACTTTCGAACAAATTTTTTAAACATAACCATTTACCTAACCCTCTAAACCCTAGGATACTATCTCTAATCCCTCTGATAGTGACGTGTGTTCCTAAACGCTTTGATAGTGACGGGAAATCAGCTTTTATCCCGCCAGGCCGGGTTTTAGACCCGCCTGGCCGGGCCGGGTCGGATTTTAGGTACTAAGAACAAAAAATATAATAGAGAATTTAAAAATAAATGTGTGACGTCACACATGGCCTGACCGCCCCCCCCTCCTCCCTGTCACAAACTGTCACACTTTCTTACACCCCCTCCTCCCCCCTGGAGCGTGACGTACTTTATGGACTCACTAACAAGTCTAAGAGGGTAAGTCTCAACAATTAAATAATGCTGTTAT
>OX457047.1:13973673-14116173 GCA_949752735.1 Lumbricus terrestris | reverse complement strand
AGCTCGTGGGAGTACGCGGTGGCCTGTCAAAGGGCAACAGTCTCTGCTCTCCAACGCCAGACTTCCATGGTGTGCACACACCACCAGCCCTCCTCAACGACAACACTCCAAACTCCGCTACAAGACTGAACGCTTCTTCCAAGGCACCGTCGTCATTCATGGAGAACGGTCTGACGACGACGTCATCGTCTGCGGTGGACAGTACACCAAACAAATCATCTTCCAACACTGAATCCGTCTAAGACGTGCGTCTGTGCAGTAACATATATTTATTTCATGCATTTCAGCTTCAGAACAAAAGACAAGAAGACAATTAGAAAGCCTCCATTTAACAAGGCTTCTCTTTCTGTACTTCTGATCCATTCACAACTTTATACTTCATAAATTTGCAGATTTCGTTATTTCAAGACAGTAGACCTAGAAAAACTTGCATAGTAGAAAGAACGTACATTTGAGACCATGGATGCGATGCTAAATTCATTGTCATGTTGGATGCTTTTATGCCGAATTACTCTTTCATAACAAATGAATTGCAGAAATGTTCAGATGGAAATAACCACCGCAAGCCCTATCATCGTGTAAAGAGATGTCAATATTAAAATAAATGTAAGTTAACTGAATTTTTGTCAATATTAAACAGTTAAACTGAACTTGCTCTTGGGTTATTCTACTGGTTGATGTCGCACTCATCTGCATCAACATAAGATCAAAAGACAAAAACAATCATTTGTCTTTGTATCTTGATGGTGAGTGGTGCTAGAGTGCATCTGATAAATCTTTGGGGGATACAAGCTTGCTCTAGACAGTGGGTTGGAATCCTCAGAAGATAGCGACACTTGCTTTGTTTTTGCATGTTAATAAAATATATAAAATGTCTTTACAGTGACACTCACAAAATTAACAGTCCACGATTCATTTCGATCAGTAAGCCGATTAATTTTATGAGCTCTATGCATTTGCTAATTGATCTTTCATCTCTCCACATGTTCCACTCTTTACTTAGTCTAGCAAATATCTCCGAACTTCATCATGTAACTTCTAATGCATTTGAGATTTCACTTGCACCTGTCAACGAAATCATCTTCCAATGCATTGTATGTATGTATGACATTGTATGTTATGTATGTATGAGAACATTTAATATAGTACGTTATAAGTACTCACAGCACTACTGTACACTGGTGGTACTGCTTAGAGAAAATGATACAATACAGATCTTTTAAGGTACGTCACAGTCCAACACGGCCAGTGTTAAATTCCTTTACATGAACAGCTTGTAATTACAACCTCGAAAATAAATGATCATTCAGTCAAAGTAGAGATGGAAAGCCAAATGAGCGTAAGTGAACAGTTATAAGACGTAAGTTACGATCGATGGCATCGCAAGCGGGTAAAGAAGAATGCAAGTGCAAGTTCCGTATCTTTACTTCTAGAATGCAATTACGTCATCTATGACGGACGCAGTGCAATTTCAGTGGAATTATAATGTGGTGGGTGTCTGAAATCTATCAGATGAAAATTAGACTACTTACCCACTTACTTATAATATGCCAGATAGTGCAACTGCTACAAAACAAAATGAAAACAGTTTTAAATTTCAGCATGTTTACAAAATTCACCAAGTTTGCATTCACACTAATTTATGCAAGTCTTAATAGTATTGGAACTGTAACGGAGCATTTGACATCTATAGACAACGAATACCAGCTAAATGCTGCTGCATGTTAACAACATCCCTAAGATTAGACTCTTGAGAAATACAGTACTCTTAATCTACACATGCATGCAATGTAAATATATTATATATATAGATATTTGAAACAGTACAGCTATCAGGTATCAGCATACAGTAAAGCCAGGGCTGGATGCCTATAAAACCTCTTCACTTTCTCTCCCTGATGTCTCCCAGACTATTTAAATATCAATGCCTAATAATAATGCCAACTCCAAAAGGAAGAGGAAGAAAAATTGTCAAAACATTTCTCTGTAAACTGTATAACAAGAAGCAAAATGTTGAAAAACTAGTGCTGTATGAGGTTTACAATAATTCTAAGGTCGGACACCTTGATCATGCTTTCGAAGATCTTGCAAAGCAAAAAGAATAAAAGATAAAACATCTTCCTAGATAATATATATATATACAATTTGACGTTGTGCTGCCTTAGAGGAGTAATACATATGAAATGTGAACAAGTGCTGTTTGCTGCCTCGAAATAAAACATGATTAAGATAAGTTGTTCATTTAACATGACGACTATTTAGTCACTGTCTTGTGTTGGCTGCCCTGCCTCTACGGTTTACCTTACCAGATGATGGAGATGCTACATTGCTCACCAGAGATGACGCAACAGTTCTTTGATTTGAAACACTTGTAAACAACGGTGACAACAACTCATCCGACGCTGACAGTTGACGTTCAGCTGCCGATGATGATGACATGTCAGACTGTGGCATTTGCATCTGCCGTAGAAGTGACAGTGGCAATGAAAACCACGACAATCCTTGCAGCTGCTTATTCAACGGACCAGAGGGACACGACGACATGTTCATGTATCGCGATATTTCCGACTTTGGAATGACGACATTTGACGTCTGGTTGACGACGGCAGTCATTCCAGTTGTCAGACTGGAGTGACCTTCCGATGAACTCTGCATCGATTGGCTGTGACTGGTTGGCAGTTGAGAGTCAGTTGGTGGATGCGTAGTCGGGTGGTGTCGATCAACTTCCAGCTGATCACCTTGAACGGTTGGTGTTAAATTGGCATTTTCATTTCTCTTGCTGAACAGAGACTTGAGAATCGGCATAGTAGTAGTAGCAGTTGTTGTTGTTGTCGTTTCATTTACGCTGCTGCTGCTTGGGTTGGGACTGTCTGCGGCGCTTCCAATCTTCTTTGCTCTATTGTTTTTTAGGTTTGTGCTGTGATATCTCTTCTTGAAGTGCTTTCCATGGGAATCATCCGTCGTTTCCATTTGCTGCTTTTCATAGCTCGGAAGAACTGGAATCTCTTTACTGAGCAAGTTCTGCATTGTCATTACTTGAGGCAGAGACCATGACAGGGTGGTCAGCGGTGATTTCGCAGATGCACTGATAATGGATGAGCTACTATGCTGGATGGGCAAAAATGAAGCAGCAGACAATTGCTTAGCCATCTGCATCAGTGGTTCCCTCAACATCTGAGGTGGAATCTTAGTCGTTTGTGGCACCAGATCTTGTCGAATGTTGCGGTGACTGGGTTGCAAATGATGCAAAGACACTGCCATCAAAAGAGCATCCAAGTTACCAGCATCTTGAGCTTTTTGTACATCTGAAACAAATATAATATCACTATGAGCTTCAGCTCCATCAACAGTCCCTGCAGTTAAATACGAATCAACTAACAAATCTTGGCTAATTTTCTCTGACAGCTGACTAATCTGTTAAATTACATTATGGCAAATGCTGAAAGGCATTAAATCTAATCATGTATAGTTTTCATCTATATAATTAATTCTTTAATTCAAACAGAGTATTTGATGCTGGCACAGAAAGGCTGTGTGCACCATCACGTTCCAAAAGAAGGAGTCCTGACTTGGCACCATATTTTACATGACAAACGTGATCTACTTGTCCCACAAGCAACGACTGTTTTGGTCAAAACTTGAGCTTTTGCTTTCATTGGCTCTGCACTTTGGACTCAGCTGCTCTCTTCATTGACACATTCTTCGTTATTAACTGATACCCAAAGCACATCTTTTCACTGTGTCAAAACTACTTTCTTTTAACTGGGTCTCTCGCACTGGGAGCGCCTCTGAATGGTGTGCACTGTAATAGGTGCTTCATAAATTTATACAATACAATACAGTATTTTACAGATGGTCACCATTATAGGTCACAACATTTTGGTATTTAACTATTCATCATCATCGTCGTCATCATCGTCATCATCTCAATGTTTGTGATGGTTGAGGAGATGGTGCTGGAGCAATGTTGCAAACCGACAAACGAGAATGCAAACTGAATTCATTCATAGCAAACACGTTAGTCAAGCTACTTGATAGATACCTGTTTTTGTTGTACGTGAGCCATTGGATGTCAAAGGCTTAGCATAGCCATGTTCATCTTTCTGTTGAATATCTTGATGGAAGCCAAGTGCAAGGTCATGACCTTCAATCAGTGCATTCTGTCTCATCGCATTGTCTCTTTCCTCTGCTGCAAATAACCTCCAACCTGCATCAGTTCCTGTCTTCGCCATAGCTGCTAACTTTCCCCGCTTCCCTGGAAAAGAAGGTCTGCCTTTAGCAGCATCAACATCAGGGGCCGCTCGTTTTCTTCTTCCACGTTTTCCAGCTGCTGGTTTTCCTCTTCCAGTTCCAGCTACCACCTCAGGTAGTGTCTGAGACAAGCTTGCCCTTTCCTCTGACAGTCTCTGTGCTACTGAAAACGTTGATTGTACCGAAGTCATACAGTGTTCTGTGGCTGAACTTAACACCTGCTGAGTTCTTGAAGTATGACCTGGAAACCTTGATATTGCTGCCTGCAAAGGATCGGGTGAATTTGGCCATGAAGATATCGAATTGCCCTCAAAGTTCTGCGCACTATATCTTGGCCCTTGTCCTGACTCAGCAGTGTCAGTGCTACTAGAGCTGCCACGGCGATTAGACTTTGCACTTGATCCAATGCCGGAAAAGTTGGAACACTGATCACTGTTGTTGAAAGATGATGATGGGAAACCTTCCACTCTACCATTTGAACCGTGCAGGACAGTCGCAGAATCATCAGAGGCAGATGGGCCGTGCGGACGAAGAGCTGGAGGATAAGAAAACTTTGAGTCAACATCCTTAGGACACTGGAAAGATAATCCTATAGAAGAAGTCTTGCTTTTGTTGAATGGACCAACACCAGAATGCAGATCAATCTGAGAACTTTTCTTTGGAGATGAATTTCTTGGCCATGTGCCCAATGCATCAGCTACAAACTCCACTGGAAACTTTCTGTCCACATCCTGAGTAGGAATGTTCTTAAAAGCTGCATTCTCAGTGGATGAACCAGCGGACCCTTGTCTATCTGAAATCGCTGAATTCTCTTTCTTGCCTTCTAGAGTCGCCACTTCAGCCTCAAGACTTCTCACTTTTTCCTTCAGTTGGACGTACTTCTCGTAACAGTCACCGGCTTTTTTCAGTAGACCCTTCTGATTCAATACCAGCAGATCATCCTAAAACAGAAATATCACACACGCTGGCAAAGTCTGAACCAAATCTTTTGAGACTGGCATGGTTTGAACTTTGAAGCACAGAGATGATCAGAGGCAAACGCCTTCCAAGCATAAACTATGAAGCTAAAGAAATACATAAGTCAAGCAGAAATATTTCTTCAATGATGTACTTAAATATGCCAATCGTGATTACATAAATAAAAAAATTGATTTTTAATTAACAAAAACAGTTGACAGGTATGTACAATTGTACATATTAAAATGTAGTCTTCCTCCAACATTAATATAAAAGTATCATGATATACATTGTCATACAATTGCATCGACAACAGAACAGTATCCCACTTACCTGGACAATCTCCCTCCGTTCCAATTGACATATTTCACTTTTCAGCACTGTCTCCAGAATTTTCAGCTGTCTGTTATAAGTCACAAGAGTTCTGACTTCAGCCAAAACATCACCATTCGAATTAGTCCCATGCTGAAAATATTTTATTTTAAAAAAATTAAACACACAGCAAATTTCATTAAAAATTATTGTACTCAAATATCATATTTTCATTTATTATTTGACCAGTTGTAACTGTGTCCAGTTTAGGAAATGGTTATTTTATTGAGTATCTGAGATCTTTTTAGATAGGAAATGACAAAAAGTGTTTCTGCTCTTTCTCAGATGAGACCTAAACATGCAGGTCAAAAGACAACGGAGTGATGGTCCAAGATGAATTACTGAAGCGAAAGCAGGAAAATAGATGAAATGCCAAAAGATTTCTAAAGATGCTCCAAGATAGTCCACAGAAGCAGCACATAAACTTAAAGTGCAAGAAGAATGTCTGTCCATGGTCAAAAACTCCAAAGACATTGGTCAAAAGACCCATGATAAGCGATTCGGCAGCGTAAAAGTTTTTAAAAATTTCTCCAGATTGAAGAAAACGCAGAAGAGAATTAAAATCAAGATAATTAATCAATCAGCTGAAAGGTAAGAAGATGGTTAGAGAGCAATTAAAGTTTTAGTCATTTCTGGTTACCAGTATCTTAAATTATCTTGAAAGAAACAATGAGGCAAGTACAGGTTGAGGATATGCTGGCAAATAAGAGATGTTACTATACATATATTTAAAACATTGGCAAAATCTAAAAAGAAAAATAGATGGAACACATAAATCACACGATCGCATTTCTCATGCACTATCTAACACTAGAAACATAACATTGAGTAGCCGCATAGAAACTTAGGCACGACGCATCTGATGCATGAGCTTCATTTGATTTGAGTAGAAAAACACGATATGCAAGATCATTTGCTCACCTCATGATGCATTGTTCCCTGTGAACTGCCATTCAATTCATTGATCTGCTGTAGCAGTGACTCAATCTTGCTCTTCAGCTCCGTCTTATGCCGCTAAAGACAAATGAGGTCATACAGAAAGTTCTAGTCTTCTGAGAAAATATTTTGTTCTTTTACTAAATACATTAAGAATTTAGTACTTTTTAAAAGTACTTTTAAGTAATCACAGCGCTCATCATGTCCACAAAGTCAGTCAATAAGAATCTGCAGTACAGAGAACTATTCGCAAAGGGTCATGCCATACAGATAGTCGGAGTTAAACAGTGGTCTTTAAAGACAATTGAATTAAGTAATAATAGTTGTTTTAATGAACCCAGGTTACTAGATTATTACTACATTACCAGAGGAAATCTGTTTGCAACCCACTGGTCAGCATGCACAGCGTTTCCCCTTCAGACCTCGCAGGAACCAAAATCCAGTGGCACATATTTTAATTGACAAAAGACTCTGAAACTTAACAAAATGGAAGTGATTCCATCAATTATTCTGAGTTGATTAAATATCTTGGTCTCCTTTTAGTCATTTCCAGACTGGTTTCCAGTGTCGTAAATTAACTTGAAACAAACAATGATGCACTGTTGCACACCAGGATCACTAGAAGAGGATCAGTTAACTTAAGTTACACACACTCTAACCTCGGTGTCACACCTTAGGGTCACTTCACTTACCAAAATCTTAGAGTATTTCACAGGCAAATGTTCCACATTCACACTTTAAACAGACCAACTTCGCTACACTCATCCGTTATGGCGCTGAAGAAATCTTAACATCATGATAAATACTGATGATGATGACCTTGCCATGTAGTCAGAGGAATGTTCTGCATTCAGTATGAAACTATGATTGACGGAAAGCAACGGAACTTTATAAAGCTACCTCTTCCTCTTTCACTGCTTCCCCCAACTGCAACCGATATTCTTTTGTCTGCATGAACTCGATAAACTTGATAAACTGATTCCTGTAACAACCTAAAAAACCAATTTCATTTTAAATCAGTTCCAATATCAGTCTGATGAAGAAATTCAGAGCATTGTAAACAAAGACACAGCTGATGACTACATCCAACCAATGTGTGCAAAACAGTGCATTTAAAGAGAGGCTCTGGCTATTATTGCAAGTGCATGGTCTTGTCTAAGATGTACCGATAGTTCCACGTCCTGATCTTCAACTAGCCTACATGTGTCTGGATTTGGAGGCTTGCAGTCATGGAAGACCATCAATAAACCTCTCCTGAATCCTGCAAGTCTAACTCATTTCTTTAGACATGAGTCAACAACCAATGAGAAAACTAACTTAACACTATCAGAATAAAAAGTCCTGAGATGTCAGGAGTGTCATGTTCATGGACATCCACATAATTTCCATTCAGAGATATCATTTCGAAAGTGAGTTACGAAATGAAACAAGTGGAACTCTGTAACTGTCAACGGGAATTACTTTCAGACCTACTGATGAATGTCAACAAGTTCTCAAGTACCGGTAGTAACCAAAGATGTTTCAAAAGATTTGCTAATGTGATCTGCTGTTATCGTTCCTGACGTAAGAAGTAAAGCTTTAGCATTGAATCTGTCTCTCTCTCTAATATACACGGGTTAATGAGCAATTAATACATTTTTCATTAGCTGAAGTCAATCTAGCTGACATCTAGCATGGCAATCAAAGTTGATGAAAGAGCAATGGCTTACTTAAGATGTTGTCAAGAGAAGCAGCCAAAGCTGAAGCGGCTTCTGAAGACGGTGAAACCTTGACAGCATCGTTAGTTATTCCAGGAACTGAAACAAATTTACAAATTTCAACAAATACACACTTACGGTACATGTTGTTTAATAGTGATTCATATTGCAGGCACCAAGCAATGACTACAGTGCCAGTATATACACATCGCATGAATCAGCGCTCAGTAATTCAGCCTGTACAATCACCTGCCAGAAATCTTATTCTATTCTATTTACAGACTGATAAAGCGCCTGACACAGTATTTACAATTTATTCACAAACATCTGAAGAGAAACAGCAGCGTGCCCTAAGAAGACTCAGTACACTTAAAACAGGACGGTCAATCCACAGCAATGGTGGCATATGCACGATTCTGTGCTGTGGCAGTCCGAGACCTAGAAGGTCATGATAGTATTAAACAGTGGGTAGGACGTCCAGTGGTAGCTAAGAAAAACATAGAGGCAGCATAGAGCTTAACAAAAAAAGGTTTTACAAATAAGAAAGAGAATTTCAAACTCGATCTGATCAGCTAAAGGAAGTCAATGAAGGTGTTTGATTGCAGCATGCCAGGCATTTCACCTACTTTCAATTACACCTAACGGCAAACACAGGGCTGTACATTGTACACAGACCTTTGAATTCTTGTTGGGTGGATGATGCTGATATTGACGGTGATGGCACATCTGGTAGCTGCCTTTTCTTCTCAGCATCAGTTGATGCAGATGACAAAGATTGTGATTCCATCTTGGCTACGTCTTCCGCTGACCGAGTCTTTATCACATGCAGAAAGTACTTCACATCAGGTTGTCCAGTTGTGTATTCTTTCACGGCTACTGTTCTATCCTTGAATGCTGAATTATAATCACATGGACACTGAATCTCAGAATACACAACATCAAAGACTATTCATGATAAGAGCCTAAGAGGATATCGTTCTCTCAAATGCAGAGCAAAGCTTTGAACAATTTTGTCAAAACAATTTATTATGATGAGGTTAAAGAATAGTTACTGTAGCTTGGGATTCCTAGTCTTCCAGCAGGGTTTTTAGTTTCATGTCAAAATCAAATCAAATAACAAGTAAATGGCAAGAAGTTAGAGAAAAAGACATCATATCTAAAAGACATCATATCTGACACTCAGAACACAACGAATCGCCTGTGTAGCGGATATAAATATAGCGCTACAACAAGCGCAGTTAAGTCGCCCGAAGGTCAAGCGTACGTGAGCGTAGCCTACGTGACCAGAAGAAGGGATGAGCAAAGTTAGGCCTACAAGGGGCGTTGTTGAAAGGAGTTCAGTCGACAAGAAGGATCTGCTGAAGTGAAGTTGAGCAGACATTCAGGCTAGGGAGAAGTAAGTGAATGTTATTTGCATTTAATGAAGCAAGTAAATGAATGATATTTGAATTTGATGAATTATAGATATATATATATATGATATTAGTTGTAGTGAAGAATGTACTGACATTTTATATTGGAACAATGTGAATTTAAACTAATTGACAAAGGAAATGGTAGAGGGGAATACTGTGCAATTAGTTATTGAAGTTGCGTCATTTATATGGATAGACTTATGAACAATAGGTGATATTTGCGATATAGACCTATGGACTATAGGTGATAGTTAATAGTGAATTTTCTTATATAATGTGCTTGTAGACCCTAGCGGTCGGTGTTGGCAAAGGAAAAGACAACGCTGAAAAGAAAAGACGAGTGTTGAATCATTTTAATATTTACAACTCGTCGCAAGTGGCGAGCCTGCCGAACTTAGGCCTGCCAACAAACTTGGGCCGACAAACAGACTTCGCGGTCATCTTCCGTGTAGTGCCGTCTACTATCTGGCGCCATCGAAGCCCGTCTGCCTATTGATTCCGTCATTCCGTCTGTAGTCATTCAACGAAGTCATCATACGGAGGCATTGTCCGAGGCCAGTCGCCTTCGGTCACCGTCGGGTATTCCGTCACCTGCGACGTCCGTCAATTTCGTCGTCATTCCTCTATGAGAGGCAGTTACCTACAACTGCTCGTCCATGTCATTCAAGAGCCAGTTACCTACAACTGCTCGTCCGCGGCATTTGAGAGCCAGTTACCTACAACTGCTCGTCCGTGTTCGTCAAGAGCCAGTTACCTACAACTGCTCGTCCGTGTCATTCAAGAGCCAGTTACCTACAACTGCTCGTCCGCGGCATTTGAGAGCCAGTTACCTACAACTGCTCGTCCGTGTCATTCAAGAGCCAGTTACCTACAACTGCTCGTCCGCGGCATTTGAGAGCCAGTTACCTACAACTGCTCGTCCGTGTCATTCAAGAGCCAGTTACCTACAACTGCTCGTCCATGTCATTCAAGAGCCAGTTACCTACAACTGCTCGTCCGCGGCATTTGAGAGCCAGTTACCTACAACTGCTCGTCCGTGTCATTCAAGAGCCAGTTACCTACAACTGCTCGTCCGTGTCATTTGAGAGCCAGTTACCTACAACTGCTCGTCCGTGTTCGTCAAGAGCCAGTTACCTACAACTGCTCGTCCGTGTCATTCAAGAGCCAGTTACCTACAACTGCTCGTCCGTGTCATTCAAGAGCCAGTTACCTACAACTGCTCGTCCGCGGCATTTGAGAGCCAGTTACCTACAACTGCTCGTCCGTGTCATTCAAGAGCCAGTTACCTACAACTGCTCGTCCGCGGCATTTGAGAGCCAGTTACCTACAACTGCTCGTCCGTGTCATTCAAGAGCCAGTTACCTACAACTGCTCGTCCGTGTCATTCAAGAGCCAGTTACCTACAACTGCTCGTCCGCGGCATTTGAGAGCCAGTTACCTACAACTGCTCGTCCGTGTCATTCAAGAGCCAGTTACCTACAACTGCTCGTCCGTGTCATTTGAGAGCCAGTTACCTACAACTGCTCGTCCGTGTCATTTGAGAGCCAGTTACCTACAACTGCTCGTCCGCGGCATTTGAGAGCCAGTTACCTACAACTGCTCGTCCGTGTTCGTCAAGAGCCAGTTACCTACAACTGCTCGTCCGTGTCATTCAAGAGCCAGTTACCTACAACTGCTCGTCCGCGGCATTTGAGAGCCAGTTACCTACAACTGCTCGTCCGTGTCATTCAAGAGCCAGTTACCTACAACTGCTCGTCCGCGGCATTTGAGAGCCAGTTACCTACAACTGCTCGTCCGTGTCATTCAAGAGCCAGTTACCTACAACTGCTCGTCCATGTCATTCAAGAGCCAGTTACCTACAACTGCTCGTCCGCGGCATTTGAGAGCCAGTTACCTACAACTGCTCGTCCGTGTCATTCAAGAGCCAGTTACCTACAACTGCTCGTCCGTGTCATTTGAGAGCCAGTTACCTACAACTGCTCGTCCGTGTTCGTCAAGAGCCAGTTACCTACAACTGCTCGTCCGTGTCATTCAAGAGCCAGTTACCTACAACTGCTCGTCCGTGTCATTCAAGAGCCAGTTACCTACAACTGCTCGTCCGCGGCATTTGAGAGCCAGTTACCTACAACTGCTCGTCCGTGTCATTCAAGAGCCAGTTACCTACAACTGCTCGTCCGCGGCATTTGAGAGCCAGTTACCTACAACTGCTCGTCCGTGTCATTCAAGAGCCAGTTACCTACAACTGCTCGTCCGTGTCATTCAAGAGCCAGTTACCTACAACTGCTCGTCCGCGGCATTTGAGAGCCAGTTACCTACAACTGCTCGTCCGTGTCATTCAAGAGCCAGTTACCTACAACTGCTCGTCCGTGTCATTTGAGAGCCAGTTACCTACAACTGCTCGTCCGTGTTCGTCAAGAGCCAGTTACCTACAACTGCTCGTCCGTGTCATTCAAGAGCCAGTTACCTACAACTGCTCGTCCGCGGCATTTGAGAGCCAGTTACCTACAACTGCTCGTCCGTGTCATTCAAGAGCCAGTTACCTACAACTGCTCGTCCGCGGCATTTGAGAGCCAGTTACCTACAACTGCTCGTCCGTGTCATTCAAGAGCCAGTTACCTACAACTGCTCGTCCATGTCATTCAAGAGCCAGTTACCTACAACTGCTCGTCCGCGGCATTCAAGAGCCAGTTACCTACAACTGCTCGTCCGTGTTCGTCAAGAGCCAGTTACCTACAACTGCTCGTCCGTGTTCGTCAAGAGCCAGTTACCTACACCTGCTCGTCCGTGTTCTTCGTGTCCGTGTCATTCGAGAGACGGGTGCCGTGCTTTTGCAGTCTGGAGCGCTCCTAGATTCATCACAATCATCTCTCTGGGTTTGCTGGTTCTGATCAGAGGTTTTTTCTGTCCTTATTCGTGATCTTGTATTGAGCGCTCATCAGGTGTTTTCTTCTTTTCTTATACTATTTCGTCTAGGTTCTAAACGTAACCATGACTTCTCTAGCGCAATTAAAAGAGGTGGGTGAAGGTATGGGGCTCACTGGTGATTCCCTTCTTGATTTTGTGCGCCAACAGCAGGCTCTAGAAAGAGAAGAGCGGGCTAGGGAGCGAGAGGCTAAGAATGAGAGGGAGGAGAAGGAAAGAGAAGAGCGTGTTCGAGAGCGAGAGGCTAGAGATGCGAGAGAGGAGAAGGAGAGAGAAGAGCGTGCTAGAGAGAGGGCGGCAAAAAGTGAGAAGGAGGAGCGGGACCGACAATTGGAAACTGAACGGTTACGAAGAGATCAGAGGGAGTTAGAAGTAAGGGAGACGGAATTGAGAGTAAAAGAGATGGAAAAGTCGACAGACTTTGAAAAATTTAAATTAGAAAAGGAACTTCAACGGTTTGAATTGGAAAGCAAGCGTTGAGAGATGGAGAAGCCTACGACAGAAAAGGATGAGACTTTTTCCTATGAAACGTTTTCTGGAAAGCCGTATCGAGTAAAGGGACCTAAGATGCCTCCTTTCGAAGAGGGAAAGGACAACATGGATTCCTATCTACAGCGGTTTGAGCGATATGCGGAAGTTCAAAAGTGGGATCGTCCAGAGTGGGCGATATTTCTTTCCGCCCTGTTGAAAGGAAGAGCCTTGGATGTCTACTCAAGATTGCCTGCAGGGAAGGCTACGGATTATGATTATCTGAAGGATGCATTGCTTAAAAGATTTCAACTGACCGAGGAGGGATTTCGATCAAAGTTTCGATCGGCTAAAGTGGAATCGGGAGAAACGCCAGCGCAATTTTTAACAAGACTGGAATCGTATCTTCATCGATGGATGGAGCTTGCGAAAGTGGCAGCGACTTTCGAAGGGTTGAGGGAGTTGATTGTTCGCGAACAGTATATTAACACGTGCCCAAGTTATTTAGCAGTGTTTCTGAAGGAAAGAGCTCCAACCACCTTGGCGGAGTTAGCCATTTTGGCAGAGAAATTTTTAGAAGCTCATGCAAATGAGGCGGCGTCGGGTTATGGTCGAATGGAAGGAGTGGATAGGGTGAAACCAGTGGAGAGAGGAAAACCAGCGTTTCAACAAAGAAATCAAGGAAGACGATGTTTCATCTGCGGAAAAGGAAATCATATCTCGACAAATTGTTTCCATAAGCATAAAGCAGGGGCGATGGCAGTTAATGGATTTCGATCTGGGTCATCGCATGGGGGTTTTCAAAGACAAGAGCGAGAACAGGAAACTGTTTCGAGATCGGAGGAGGTAGGTCCTTCGAGGGTGGAAAGACCGAATAGAGATGGAAATATATTGGAGTCGGAGTCGGCGCGTTGCTTCGAACATCGTGGCGGGACAGTGTTAAATACTGAGGTGGAGTTGGTGTGCGGGTGCAGACTGCCGGTGGTAGCTTGTGCCGCATATGCATTGGAAAAGTCGATGCCGGTGACGGATGGGTTTTTGGGTGACAGGAACGTTAGAGTTTTGAGGGACACCGGGTGTTCAACGGTCGTGGTTAAGACGGATTTGGTGAGAAAAGAACAATTCACGGGAGAAAAGGTGACTTGTGTGTTAATCGATGGGACAGTGCGGCGGACACCGGTTGCTGTGATTGATTTGACTACGCCCTATTTTAGGGGATCGGTAAAAGCGTTGTGCATGAAACAACCACTGTATGACGTGATTGTTGGTAATGTTCCGGGGGCGAGGAGTCCGGATCAAGTGCTCGATGACGCCAAGACGACGAAGGAAGAAAGGGGAGTGGAATCAGTGGAAGAAAGTCAAGCCGTTGAAACGAGACAACAGAAAAAGGGAGTGAGGGTGCCTCCATTGATAGTAGCCGGAGAAATAGGAAGTGATGTGTCAAAGGAAGAGCTAATGAAGATGCAGAAAGATGAAACGTTGCATAAAGTGTGGACGGAAATGACGACAGGAGAGGGAGATAGCCAGTATCTTGAGGTGAACGGACTCGTTTATAAAAAAATGGAGTCTGGAAGAAGTCGGGATGGCTTGAGATTGGTGGTTCCGAAAGTGTTGAGGGTTCAGGTTATGACATTGGCCCATGAAGCTGTTTTCAGTGGCCATCAAGGTATCAAGAAAACGGTGGACCGCATAACAATGAGTTTTTGGTGGCCCGGGCTTCAGGGTGATGTGGCAAGGTTTTGTCAATCGTGTGATGCCTGTCAACGTACGATTTCTAAAGGCAGAATACCGAGGGTGCCATTGGATAAAATGCCAATCATAGATACTCCGTTTGAACGAGTGGCAGTGGACCTGATTGGTCCCATTCGGCCTCCGTCTGAAAGAGGAAATCGTTACATCCTAACGGTTGTAGACTATGCAACAAGATACCCCGAGGCGACACCTCTTAAAGAGATAACGACAGAGTCGGTTGCAGAGGCTCTACTTGACATCTTTACCAGAATGGGCGTGCCTCGAGAGGTGTTGAGTGACCAGGGATCACAGTTTGTGTCGGCGACCATGAAAGAAGTAGGACGATTGTTGTCGATTCGACAATTAGTAATGACTCCGTACCATCCGATGTGTAATGGCCTGGTCGAAAAGTTTAACGGGACGTTGAAATCAATGCTTCGGAAAATGTGCGCGGAAAGACCTAAAGACTGGGACCGGTATATTGCCGCGTTGCTCTTTGCTTATAGGGAGGTTCCTCAAGAGAGCCTTGGTTTCTCTCCGTTTGAGTTGTTGTATGGACGATCGGTCAGAGGACCAGTTTCAATTTTAAAGGAGTTGTGGACTAAGGAGGAATTACAGCCAGAGGTGAAGTTGACAAATAGCAATAAGCTTCTCATGCAGTGGCAGGGACCCTTTGAGGTCGTGGAGCACGTGTTTGAACACGACTACAGGATACAACTTCCGAGTAGAGTGAGGACGGTACATGCGAATCTGATAAAACTTTATCACGAACGTGAAAAAGAGGATGTAGGGCAAGGTTTCGAGATCCTTAATGCCGCGGTCCTCGAGTCGGATGACGAAGATGGAGAACCACTCATGACTTTGGGGCCAAAGAGAGGTACCGAGACGTATCGGGACGTTAAAATTGATCCGGACTTACCAGAAGAAGAGAAGGATGAAGTGATGAAATTGCTGTACACTTACCGGGATATTTTCACGGACGTTCCAAAAGTTACCAATTTGGAAAAACATGAAATTAAGTTGACGACGGATAACCCTGTTCAAAGCAAGGCTTATGTTTTACCGTATGCCATGAGGGATGTGGTAGAGAAGGAATTGGATGAGATGATGGAGTTGGGGGTGATCGAGCCGTCGCAAGCCCCCTATGCCTCCCCTATGGTGTTGGTGAAAAAACCCGATGGAAGTACCCGGGTGTGTATAGATTTTCGAAAATTGAATAACGTTACGATTTTTGATCCGGAACCGATGCCAAATGCCGGGGAAATTTTTGCTGGGTTGGCAGAAGACCGGGTCTTTTCAAAATTTGACCTAAGCAAAGGTTATTGGCAAGTAGCAATGGGGGAAAAGGATAAAGATTTGACTACCTTCATTACCCATAGGGGTCTTTTCCGGTTCCGGGTCATGCCTTTTGGTCTGGTAAATGCTCCCGCTACATTTTCAAGAATTATGCGAAGATTGTTGCAAGGTTTAACGGGCTTAAATAACTACCTTGATGATGTGTTATGTCATACAAAAGATTGGAAGGAGCATCTGTCTGCGTTGAAGGGGTTCTTTGAGCGTGTGCGGGGAGCCAATTTGGTGTTACGACCTTCAAAGTGTGAGATTGGGAGGACATGGATTGGGTTTTTGGGACACAGAGTGGGAAAAAACACTTTGGAACCTAATCCGGAATTAGTCAATAAAATCCTTTCGGCTGGTAGACCCCTAACGAAAAAACAACTGCAGTCCTTTTTAGGTCTGGTGGGATACTATCGGAAATTCATTCCCAATTTTGCGGCCATTGCTGTTCCACTGACCGATTTAATCAGGAAAGGGACGCCTAATAAACTTGAGTGGGGATTAGCTCAAAACCGGGCATTTGGGACTTTGAGGTATTTTGTGGCCCACCCTCCTATCTTGCAGTTGCCTGATTTCAGTCGGGGTTTTATTTTACAGACAGATGCTTGTAATGAAGGAATTGGTGGGGTCCTGCTTCAGGAGGGCGATGAGGGATTTAAACATCCAGTGGCTTTTATTAGCAGGAAATTGCTCCCAAGGGAGGTAAGGTTTTCTACCATTGAAAAAGAGTGTCTCGCAATTGTTTGGGGGATAACAAAGTTCCAGGAATTTCTGTATGGTCGTCATTTTATACTGGAGACGGATCATCAGCCTCTTCAATATTTGGGAAAGTCCCAGTACCAAAATGGACGATTAATGAGGTGGGCCCTCTCCTTGCAGCCTTATCGCTTTACAATCAGAGCGATAAAGGGGAAGGATAACATTGGAGCCGATTATTTGAGACGTAGTGTGTGTTCGTATGATCTTTTAATTAAGTTAAAAAAAGACAGATATAAAAAAACTGTTTTTATGTTAGGGAGTTGATTTGTTTATTGGTGCTTTAGAAATTGTCTACTTTTGGGATTATAATATTTTGTTTGATCGGATGTGCATAATTATGTATTATGAAAATAGTTAAGTTGTCTCCTCATAGAAGAAGCACCAAATAAGTGAATTTGATTTAAGTAGATCGGAAAGTGCACCGGGGGTATTCAATTGTGATTTTTATTTTAACTGACTTTTAGTGACTCTTGGTTAAAGTAGAGGCAGTTATTGAGAAACCAGGTGTGATTGTAGTGGAAGTAAGTATTGAGAAATGAAGTGTGACTAAGTAAAGAAAAGTAGTTGTTGAGAAATCGGGGGTGATTGTCCGTTAAAGAAGAAGTAATTAGAAGTTAGTTATTCAGAAATCAGGCGCGATAATTTAGTTACAGAATAAGTAGCTGTCGAGAGAATCTGAGGTCTCTCTAGGAAAAGAGGGAGGAGTGTAGCGGATATAAATATAGCGCTACAACAAGCGCAGTTAAGTCGCCCGAAGGTCAAGCGTACGTGAGCGTAGCCTACGTGACCAGAAGAAGGGATGAGCAAAGTTAGGCCTACAAGGGGCGTTGTTGAAAGGAGTTCAGTCGACAAGAAGGATCTGCTGAAGTGAAGTTGAGCAGACATTCAGGCTAGGGAGAAGTAAGTGAATGTTATTTGCATTTAATGAAGCAAGTAAATGAATGATATTTGAATTTGATGAATTATAGATATATATATATATATATATGATATTAGTTGTAGTGAAGAATGTACTGACATTTTATATTGGAACAATGTGAATTTAAACTAATTGACAAAGGAAATGGTAGAGGGGAATACTGTGCAATTAGTTATTGAAGTTGCGTCATTTATATGGATAGACTTATGAACAATAGGTGATATTTGCGATATAGACCTATGGACTATAGGTGATAGTTAATAGTGAATTTTCTTATATAATGTGCTTGTAGACCCTAGCGGTCGGTGTTGGCAAAGGAAAAGACAACGCTGAAAAGAAAAGACGAGTGTTGAATCATTTTAATATTTACAACTCGTCGCAGCCTGTTCTCTGTAATTCAATCAATGGTGATGTTCCCTTGCTAAATTCTACTGTAGTCTGCTTCATTGCTTTCTCTCATATTGATCACCATTTAATCACTACATGCACAGTCGCTGATGACCTTTGATAATGTTCATCCATTTAATTCACTCACCAGATGAACTGTCTTTAAATATATACCTACGAGTACATCTGTAGCACATGTCTCTATGTCCAAAAATTTTACATGAATTCGTAAAAAAGTGATATAAGTATCCGATTAACAACAATAATAACATTAGAAATAATAAAAATAATAATAATATAAATACTTAGCGTGAGATGCCACAGTCGCAGACTTCATCAATGAAATTGGCAGCCACATCTTTTCTATAGCGAGGACAGACGTGAAACAATCTTTGTTTTTTAACGTCTGTCCATCTGCTTTCAACTTAAAATTCTTCACACCCTGAAGACGAGACCTAACCCAACAGATGTCTATTCCAGAAATAATAATAATCTCTAAGTCCCTGGGGGAATGAAGTACCTCAGAGCATCTAAATATAAATAAATAATAACTAACATATCCAGATAATCTTGAAAGAGATTTTTAAAAATAATTTAACCTACTGAACAGTTGAGAACAATCCTCCAAGGAAATGATTCGACTGCTTTCGTTCAGTTGGGAAAAGATGAACGAAATCTATTAAGAAATAAAGACATAATAATCATCATTGCCACCTCCTTACAACTCTGACCATTTCTTTATCACATTTAATCAGTCAAAGGATTTAACAAAATCGCACACCCTTACAACATGAGCGGAATGTTGTCAGATATTTAATTTAGCTCAACATGGCCACATGACTGAGCATGAAGCGCACAGAGTAAAGTCTACCAGGTCCCTACACAGTAATGAACTTGGTGAAGAGGCTCCAACCGATGCTCTCCATGTAACAAGACACATATTATGCAGTAACCAATCAGCTACCTCATCCTGTACAATTTATGTGAATGCTGTAGGTATGGATATAGATCCCGTGCAGTGATCACTTACAAGCATATTTCTCACTCTCTAGCTGTCTAGATGAACAGTTAGCATTATCTTACCATTTTCCTCAACATAACAATACATTGCACAGTCTCCACAAACAACTTTTAAAAATATAAGAATAGTTTTCTGAAAACTTCAAAAATTAGAATTATCATACAACAAGGCGAAAAAATCCAGTACTTAACCAAATTGTTGTTTGGTCTTTTTCAGACACAAGTGAGCAACAAAAAGAAGATGAGAACATTGAAGTGGATGAAAGCAAGGACAAGTAGTGACTTAAGGATTGCCTTATGACGCAGGAGACACAGGACAGTGTGCTGCAAAAGAACATGTTCCATAAGCAGGAACTACTAAGGACCTTCAGTGTTGAATGCCAGTAACAATAACAACGATAATAACATTAACAACAAAGACAACAACGGTGAAGATGCCATGTGCTTACCTTGCTTTCCATTTCTGATCCTACGTTAAGATCTTTCAGAAAGATAACTCTAAACAAGAAAGAAACTGGTGTCAGCTAATGTGCCTACCGAAAATTCACCATTCCAAACCCAAGCACATGTCTAGGTCAGTTACTGTGTCTACTGTAGGGCATGAATCGTCATCAACAGAGGCAATAATCTGACCAATAACTAACAAAATTTATGGCTCATCTGGAAAGACTCACTCTGTTAAAGCAACGTGAAACCAGATACTTTTGGACAAAATCTCATCCATGAAATACTCAGGTCCAACTGCTTACTAGTATTTTTAAGGTTACCCAGAAAGGTGGAAATGACATCTGCTATGTACATCAAAAAGGTATCAATATGGCCAAGTATCACATTTTCAGAATTAGTATTTTGTAAATTTGGTTTTGGTTATTCGTTCGTGCTATTCATTATATAATTATAATTTGTCAGTATACCGATACGTGTCATTATGTGAATGCTTTGGCCCTATGTCAGCCATTTCATTTCTCATCACCAGAAAAAGTACATTTAGTGTATTTTCTCTGTGTTCTTTAGCGGCTGTGGATGACTTCTTTTTTTCAAGTCCAATTTCCAAATACAGTGCAAATTAAACATATTGATCCATTGATTGATTGATTGATTTTGTTTATCTTAAACCATATAATTTGAGACAACAACCTGTAACAGTATATTCATAGACTCGTAAAAGTTTATCACATGAACATGAAGAAAAGCTTCAGCTACACTTGAAACAAGTATTTTAAGAAGTTAATATAATTTCAGAAAGAAATCAATAACCACACATACGTTGAGTCTGAAATGAGTTTCAGCATATCATTGGACGTTAAATCCTCGTGGTACAAGCGGAATTCTGTGTAATCTTTTCCATAGAATTCCATCCACTTTACAAATTCTGCTGCCATGTGCTGAAAATAACATTAAGAATTATCTAAAACACAAATTACCTAACGATATTCAGCTATTCATTTACAAATTCATTGGATTTTTATAGCATATTTAAACCTACCCAGAAACGTACATTCCCAACCTCAACAAACCAGAAGGAATAGCCACATGTGCCATGAATGAGTGAGTCATCAATTTCATGCTGTACTGGCCATTGCAAAGGTTGTTTACAATGCCAAAAATAAACATTGAAAGTAAATGCAAGCTGATACATACAAAATCATGCACTCAGAATTTGTGTAAAGGAGCATCATACAAATAATAGACAACATGACAGAGAAAATTACCAGGTCTATAACAAAACATTGGATGACCAGTCTTTATATTCAGTCACATGGTGGGGGTTCTAGGACAATTACCCGTCGACAATTACCCCTCGACAATTACCCCCCACCCACCCGCTATGCTGAAAGAATGACCAAACATCAACAACATAGTGTTAGAGATGAAATACCTGTACCGACATATTAGTTGCATAATTATGATTATAATGCAAAATATTCATTCAGTTTATATATTAATTTATTAGACATACAATATTATTAGAGAACCATGCAACGTCACTAAGTGGAATGAAATGCATTAAAGAATATGTTGATTAGTGCTACCGAGTTTAACCAACTTAAACAGAAACAATTCTTATTTGTGAGCTACTTCACATCTATAGTCAATAACACCGCGTCTCATTGAAGTTCTGAATGATGGTCAGAATCCTTGCGAAGCTTGCGTTGGTGTCAGGATATGTCTTTGCAGGAGGTTGTGATGGGTTACCAGTCAGAGATTTGATCACTCTTTCACTCTTTCAATGTCCATGAATGTACTTCATCAGTACTTGACTTTTCCCCCTAAAACTGCCTAATAATTAGTTATTAATAATTAGTCTTTGTGTGGCAAGTCTGTTCTGTCTAACACTGAGTTGATGTTTGGCTATTCTTTTAGCATGGAGGCAATTGTCTGGGGGTGGGAAATGTCCGAGGGGTAATTGGCACAGGGGTAATTGTTCTGTTACCCATGGTGGCAACAGAATAGGCAATTTGTGATAAATGCCCAAGTCATCAGGCAGTTCTTAACCCGTGGTGCCTAATTTATCAACAGAATGATTATACGACCATCTCAGGTTGTGAGAGAAATTTAAAGTATTCTCACATAGCAGAAAAAGTCCTCAATAAAAGAAATCAATTTAATAACTAGAATTTGTTCATCCTAAAGTCATCATGACTACCTAAAATCAGAGGGAATTCAACATTTTACGCAACTGAACCCCAAAGCATGACTACAAGAAAGAATCAGAGATTAAGATGTTCCACATCAGTACACAGATGTCTATAATTAAACCTTAGAGTATCCGTTGTAATATACGGCACTCACTTCAGATTCAGAAGCCAGATCAGTGTTAGAAGCAGCAATGCCATAGCAGCATTTACAGGAACTGCTGGCTGATAGCTGAAGAACGACAGATCCCGAGCCTAGTACAGAATAATAACAATAATAATCTTCATTTAATGAGTCAATCTGACAAACCGCAGAATGATTACAGACCTGTACAGGTTATACGAAATACGGCCCAGTATAGCTCGACACGCAGGTCAGCTTTACAGCAGTGGGTTCGGTAGCTTAACACTAATAGCCTAAGTACTGGATCACTCCTGGTCGGCCAAGCCAGAAGTGGAAAGGGCTATCTTATTTTCAGCACAACCAGAGTCAAACAACACAACAGCAAAGCGCCAATGGCAGCTAACAGAAACTTTAATAAATTAATGCCATGAGCGAGGCTTGAACCCGGGTTGCGTGGATGACACTCAGTTTAACGACCAGCACTCTCTCAACTGAGCTACGAACCCCCAAAAAAAACAACAACAGAAACATATCAAGACAGGAATAGATATAAAATAACACATCTCACAATGTCTCTAGTGCCATTAACAAGATTTAAACATCATCCAAGTAAAATCTTCAAAAACAGACTGTGCAGATGCTCATGACAGTGGTTGGCAAACACTTGGGTCACCAGAATACCAGCAACAACGTAAAACACATTCAATTGGTATAATTTATCTGCACTTTGCCAGCCAATTTATTGTTTTATCAACAAACACCTGTGCAGTCTTACATGCAACAACACTACCATATATTATCAGCATCAGATCCATTTTATTCTTAATTTATTATGTCAGTTATTTTCTATGACATAATAAATTCTTTGGCACAATTAGCAAGATACATCGTACATTCCAGAAAATGTGTGCAAACATGATGCATGAAACCATTCTCTTTCATAACAGCCTCACACAACAACAGCTGCCATTCCTTGCAGACTAATATTGTCTTCATTCAACATGTCTCCAATCCTATTTGCCCATGATGTGAGTTCCTGAT
This sequence comes from Lumbricus terrestris, assembly GCA_949752735.1. Classification (NCBI taxonomy): domain Eukaryota; kingdom Metazoa; phylum Annelida; class Clitellata; order Crassiclitellata; family Lumbricidae; genus Lumbricus; species Lumbricus terrestris. Next base: position 14,093,200 of record OX457047.1, on the reverse strand, counting down.
TCCTTTATTTCCTTTCCCACAATTCCTTTAAAACCACTCTGTCTAATCATGATTTAGAACTGCTACAAGGTTAGGAGGGCCTACAGCGGGTCTCTATTGAAAGGACAACGTAACAATTTTAAGAGTAACATTACAATAAGAATCTGGAGATGCCATCAATCAATCACGCAACTGCCCGCAAATCTTTTTTCCAATCGCTCTGTGGAAAGTGAATGTGTATTATCATTATTATGGAACAAAACATGAGACTGATAGGTGCTGCTCTCGCATGTTATGTTTTGGCATGTTGATGCACTAGTTGGACTTCACTGCCTTTTTTATATATTTTCAACAGTTTCAGGATATACTTAAAGTATTTACTATTAATTTATACTTTTGTCTCATGTCACCTCACTGTTAGTCTCATAACTTTTCATCCACTTCAAAGGCAAATTTTTTATTACAATTATCGTTTTGGCTACATCCACTTTGAAATTGTACAGCCAGGACCTGCTTCAGACGCAAAGAAAGGCGCTCATTTTGCCCTACACACCGTTTGCAAGATACTGCTTTGCTTTGGGTTCTGGCACCCTTCGATCGCCAACTGAAGCGTCATATCATGCTTCAAGCAAGTGAGTGCATGTCAAAATCCGAAGGAACAGCTACAAACGAGTGCAAAATTGATGACATTTAATAAGAACTAACATATCCAGCATACCAGAGTTAATTTCAGTGAGAACATCATCTTCAGTTAGTTGAAAGTGTTTAAATAATGCGTCGATGACATGGAACGCCTTCTTGTCAAAAACCTTTGAAAGAACAGAAGACAAGCTTCAATTGAAATTCTCAGTTTCTACGTAAGTGATTAAATCTCTGTGTGACAATGTCTGACAAAATAACTCACATAATAAATTCATTTGAAAAATTTATAAGATATATGTGACACAGGGTTTCAAAACCCGTCATCACATGTCGATTTCTGACCTTTTTATTCAGTCATATGCTGCAATGGCTCTGCTTAAAATGCTTTTTACAGAATGAGAATGTCCCTATTCTAACTAAAGTTATACTCGTTTGAACCTTTCATTAGTTTATGGTGAGAAAATTGAATAAAAAGTTTAAGAATATTCATGTCCTCAAATCGTCAGAAACCACCAATGGATTAATCTGCAATTTTGATGGTCAGTGATGGAATATATTCTGAATAAAATAATGCAAATGGCATCAAAATCGGTTTACTACTTCACAGGTTATGGCAAATTCATAGCTATCTCCTGAATTGAAGAATATTCTACATTCGTGACCCATCTCGCCTATTTCAGCTGCTAGCACAATATCTAGCAACGAGCTTCGAGCCCCAGATTCACATATGGTATATTCCTGAAATGCGCTGAAATTGGTGTTTCACAACAGTTGGTAAAGACAATAAATTCCTGGCGCAATGAAGAAATGGTTTACCCAAGTCAGAGAAAAATTGAGAAAACCAACAAAGGCTTCTGCGTGTCACCCTAGTTACCTGCAAAGCAGAAGAGGAGTTCCTAGTACAATTCTTGTAGCATCTTTTCATCACATGCTCGAGAAAGGTGATTGATGGGAACTGATGCAACTCATGCAGTCGGTGCGTTCCTTTCCACTAGCAGCAAAATAAAAAGTAGTCAAACAGCAAAGAAAGAATTACAAAATCACTCCTTAATGCACACTGTTGTACAGTAGAGATGAGACAAAAAAAATTTAAATTGTCAAATCATGCCTAGATCATGATCAATGGAAAGACAAGCAGATCAGCACATGTAGCACAGCAAGTGGAACTGTTTTGAATTGTTTACCATGCTAACCAATCTAGCAATCACCTCAGTGCATGAGCACAAGAATCGCTTCGGTGCATGAGCACAAGAATCGCTTCGGTGCATGAGCACAAGAATCGCTTCGGTGCATGAGCACAAGAATCGCTTCGGTGCATGAGCACAAGAATCGCTTCGGTGCATGAGCACAAGGTTCAGTAATAGACTGAGACTAGGACCATTCCTTGTTTCATCAAAACCTTGATCATACAATACATGAGATAAGCAAAGAAAAATATTCAATGTCTTTCTTTTGAAGTAACTTGCATTTGATCCAACATGAAATGGGTCAACACGCAACGGTCAGCCTTATCTGATCATGAATGCATTTAAGTATGACAATTGACCATAGAAGGAAATAATAAGCTTGACATCTACAGCATCTGATCCACAGATTCCTATACACATTTATGTCAGCAATATTATTATTACATAAATAAATTTTTAATGCCCGCAAGGCCACACCGAAATGTGAATCTGAGTTGCGGGTAATCATGTAATTATACCTACCAGAGAAACAATTGTTTCAATAAACATACCAAAGAAACAATTATTTCAATAAACATACCAAATTAACAACTGTTTCAATAAACATACCAAAGAAACAATTGCTTCAATAAACATACCAAAGACACAAGTGTCTCAATAATCTTGTTGAAATTGTTGCACAGTATCTTCATGCCATCAAAACTACAACAATAAACAGACTTTAATCTTTTGAAGGAACTGCAGAAAAACTCAATCTTGAACTCTTGAGTTCATGAAGTGTTTCATTCAAAATCTGATGAATAACATGTCTGAGCTGAATCGTTTGTCACCGAACCTTCAGGTCATAATTAACAAAAAACCTTTTACAATAATTCAATCAATCAATCAATAGTACTTTGCTGAAGAGTTGAAAGCCAAGAATTTTATCCTTATTACTGTTAAATAACTTCCTTAATCTTACCAACAAATAAAGTCTTGCCTTTTTAGTTGCCATGAACTTTGCACCCTTATGCAGAATCACTCGTCCAGAAGTGTCCTTCTTCCTCAGTCAATCTCAATTCCTTTCATATAAGAATTTGTATTTCTACTCCATTAAGCGTCTCTGAATAGTCAAAGCTGGCTCTATAAATTACTGGATACGATGATCACCAATATGTTAAGTACACAGTATCTGCCACTTCAGAGACTACCATTAATTCAAAATCTCATCACATTAATTATTTACACAGAATATGAAAACAGTTCAAGTACATGAAATCCATCATCATGCGAGGGACATTTCCATCTGAGACATTTTGAAGAATAGAGATACTGACTAATAATGACGAGAACCTTTTAGATTGCTGGTTATATTCCCTGATTTTCATATCGAGAATATTCTTAACTTCATCTAAATCCAACACAGCCATCCTGTAAAAAACGAAACATAATATCCCACTAAAAGTCCAATATATTTACAGCAATCATGTAATAGCATGACAAGCAGAATAAGTTCCTCTGCTGAGTTTATCTTGAATTAGAGCACAATGAATTAGATAAAATATCAATTATGTTTAAGATTTATGAAGAAAGCAACAGTGATACACTTCAGTGTCATTGGACAGAAACCTGTTAAGACACAAGCTGCATCGAGAGGTTGCATCAATTCTCTGGTGACACTAGAGACGTGTTAGCACATGACAAAGGAACATCCTGTGTAGCACTGGATGTCATAATGTTTGCTCAATCAGTAAATAAGCTGCATCCATGGGCTAATATTTAGTCTTCCCCATTATATTAGACAACCTGTATCAGCTGTGGATAGCTGAACATTAATGCTGCAAGTGCAACAACAACTGGCTGCAGATGGTTTAAGTCTTATATAGACAGAACAATACTACTACTAGACAAAGCAAGTAAACTTAAAATAGATGTGCATGTATCACCAATCAACATCTATTTCAACGACTTTACTATATCACAATTAATAATATTAATTTAATATTATTTAATAATATCATTCCACACTGTCGCCATTTGAACCGTCAAAATTTGTTATCACCTTGGAAGTGGAAGTAAACAAGGGAGTCAGTCGCTCTCTTGTGTCATTCACTCACCCACTGGACTGTGTACATCTAAGAGAAGGATTATTCATTACATGTCAGCATGCTTACTGTAATGATATCCTTGCAAACTGTATATTACAACACCTGTCTGACAAACTGCAACCTCTTCTTGACATACTGCTGCAAAACTGATTTCCATGCTAAGATATTAGCCAGGAGCACTTTGAATCATCCCCAATGCAGCAGATATTCAATTGGTCATATCTGCTCATAAATGACCCAGTGCATCGGTTGCCACCATCCAATCACCTCACCATCCACATTCAGATTGCGACAGTTCATGCTTCGTCGTGATTAACATGATTACTAGATTAGTTCTGGTAGTGAGGCAACTGGAAAACCAATTGATGCAGCTCAGTGTCATAGTGCTAAAAAGAATCTTCAAAAGTTCGTTGCTCACAAGATCTACAGAGGTGTCTAGTGTCTCTTCATTGTCTGGCCATGCATTAAAAAGTCTTTGCACATATCTCTGATATATCAGAGATATGTGCAAAGACTTTTATATATTGTATTCTTACTGTGCACATATTAAACGTCAGCTGAAAATAATTATAGCAACAGTAATTATAGTAATGTATTTAGTGAACGTGAGCTCACAAGGATTGCTAAGCTTCCGTGGGATAAGTTCACCAAATAGCCAGCGTGATGGATCACTTGCCAACACATACCACCTGACAAAGTCAGCTGTAGGTCGTGCACCACAATGTGGTCTCAATGAGACAGCTATCAGTGCAGACCACACATCGGTTGTTAGTTCAAATGCATAGAAATTAGAAGATTGTCTGCAACTTTGCTTACCTTATTGTTTCCAGTATTTCTTCATCAATGCTTCCATCATCCTGAAAACAATTAACAGCATTGCATAACTGCAACATGAGCAAGGGACTATGAGATCACTTTTCTAAACATGTGGAAAAGTCGTGGATCCTACCGAAAATTGAAGTGCCAGTGCAGATCGTGTGGAAAAAATTTGGTGCATTCATCTGGCATGTCTCCTTCATCTTGCTAACAGACTCCCACTATAGATGCTATATACCATTTCCCGGCCATGTTTGGACTGATCTGGCCATGTTGCGTCTTTTGTGCAGCACTGATAAATTCATGACATTACATAATCATTACATATCATTTCCAGTCAAAAATCTCAACCCTCTTTTCACATGGAGTTATTCACTCACAGCACCAGTTCCCAGTGCAAGTACCCCAAGAAAACAAATAGGTTTTGAGGGGAGAGAAAGAGAGATATGTAGGAACTGATGTGGAAAGAATGGAGACACATAAAGAGCAGAGGAGGCATTATACAGGGTAGGCCTAATGATGGCAAATGATCCAGTTTGAGTCAAGTTCGAGGGACAAAGAGATCACGCCAATTCGAAGAGCAGAAAGGTTGGAGAAAAGCTGTAGATGAGGAGAGTGACTGAGATCTCTAATATATTTTTAATATATTTTTTCATCTAGTGTCCATGATTTGGGTGTCACTCTTGATAGCACCCTTTTGTTCTCTAATCACCTCTCACAGTTGACACGCTCATGTTATTATCACCCACTTCACCCTTATCCCGCCCCACCCCGCCCCAGTTCACCTGCAAATTATTGAGCGTGTGTGCGTATATGTATTTTAACTACGAGATCAACAAAATTATATCATAGCTGGCATGTGTGGGAAGCTTTTTTAACCACAAGATATCTTGTAGCCAGCGGCCAATGCGTCAAGGTCAATCGATTTTGTTGTGTTCTTTAGCTTATTTAAGCGTATTCATATTTCTGAAAATATACCTTTTCACTGTATTTTGACTAACTTTCGCGAAAATATTGAGCTATAGATTTCCGTAGGTCAGTGGGCTTGCTGAAACATTGGTCGGTAAACACGCACACTGGATGCCCGTACTCCAAACAATATGGTTGACAACAAATGCAATAAATTAGAGCGTGGCGACCTATCGACGACATCGCAACATGCATCCCAGCATGCAAAGCGCTCAGTAAGTAAGTAACCGGCTCATTGCCCGCATCCAAGATAAGTAAGAAATCGAATGAAAGGGCGATATATGGTTATATATTCAGTACATTACAGTTTGAGAGTAAATAAACCGGTGCTTTGCGAAAGAATTCGGCGCTTTCGAAGCTATAATTTAGCTGATGTTCCGCCTGGCGCTTATGAAGCTATCAGCTAGGCACGAACATTTTCACTATTATTTTGAACACTTAAGTAAAGGCGTATTTCTATTAATTCGGTAGCTTTATTGTAGCTTTACCGTGGCTTTATCGTAGCCTTATCGTAGCTTTATAGTTACAACATATTAAACATCATGATGAGTGGCTCCAATTTGATTTATTGTTAGATCACATTCAACGTTTCTTATTCACATCGCTTTAATTTTTACTGTTGCTACTTGCGTAGATTACTTACTTACTTAGCGCTTTTCATGCTGGGATACATGTTGCGATGCCGTCGACAGATGTCGTCGATAGGTCGCCGCGCTCTAATTTATTGCATTCGTTATCAACCATATTGTTTGGAGTACGGGCATCCAGTGTGCGTGTTTACCCATTGGGCTATCGATCGCCGTAGGTCAGGCCGCTCTATTCTGCTCCTATCCGTGACGGCCATAATGTTTACTTGCTACCAAGCCGTCATTTACCTCTACCCAAGTATGTGATTAAGTATCATTAGCAAGGCGGTAACACACGATGCTTCATAAAGGCTTGGGAACCCGTCTTCTGTCAGTTTCTCTATAACTGTTTTGTCCGACATCTACCAAAGTTCGACCTCTAACCTCAAAAATGTAAACAATAGTCGTATTCAAAGAGGTCAACACAGTCGCATACCTGCCAATGAAAAGTGACAAAACCAGTACCAAACATTCCCCGAAGACGTAATTCACCAGCAGCACACATATTCTTGTTCGTTTGAGGCTAACTATTCATGTAAACTTATTATAACCATGGTATAACCATTTATATCCGTGAAAACCGTAAAAGAATCGTTCTCGACAACCATAGATATATAATAAATAGGTTAATTATATCTATGTCAACCACCAGTCGTAATCTGAAAATCTTTGCCCACTTCGATGCTGGCCTGGAAAAGCTCCCCCCCCCTCCACCAAGTGACGCTTTCTGTGCTAATCCAATGATTAATTTTCTTACTCGAGTACCCGGAGCCTCTAATGGGTATTCCAATATCGACTTTCAGCAATTTTCTAAAACTATGACACTTAATTGCAACCTTATAACTTGCAACTAGTAAAAGAAATTATTGTGATCAACTATAAACCAGATAGCTTGCTTCGCCAGATAGATTACATAGTGGACAGAAAGCGATGATGATCATAATATTCGTTTAATTCAAAGTAAGACAATTCCTGCTGCAGGTGACATACCGCACCAGGTTACAGGTCGAGATATAAAAATAAAACACAGATCGCGAAGTAGTAATAAACTTTAGTACCGGTATTATTTATTTAGCGTATGCAGTTCGCGCTGAGCCAGCATACAGCAGCCTCATCAGCAACGTGGAGTGCGGTTAATCCGCCCGGGAAACAAGTTGTTGTACAGTCATTAACGATGTGGGACATAGTTTGAATTTCTCCACAACTGCAGAAAGGGGACGTAGCCATAGGCGCAACCACCCTATGGGACCCACGGGACGCGTCCCCCAACTTTTGAGTGGTCCCCTAATTTTATTATTATGGTCCCCCCAACTTTTAGGACGTGATTCATTATGGTCCCCCCAACTTTTAGGACGTGATTGCACCTATGGACGTAGCCTGCTTCCAACGAAATTGATTTGCCGCACAGCGGCCCTGACCGGATCTGAACTGGTTCAGTGCGGACCAGAGACGACGTGGTAGGTTGAAGCCCGGGGGTCAAACAGACGGCACGGACACGAGGGAATGGTTTACAACATCCGTTGCAGACCACTCAGCACTCCAGTCCGAATTAGCTGTCATGTTCACCGGTGGATTCAGCCAAACGGGCCGTCTCGACGGTAGATGCACTGCTGGATGGAACATGCATGATATCTGCGTTCAGCGGGAGTCTGTCATTCAAGCTGTCTTTGGCGAGTAGGCTAGTCTTGCCGTCGCCTCCCGTCTTAGTACCGGTAATAATAATATAATAAAGTTGTGGCAGCCATGAGATCTCACCCTTCAGTCATGTTGTTGATGTTAAAATAGACAGTTGATGTTGAATTACTGTCATTGAATCAGTTATAATTAAGCAGCTAGGCCTATCTGCTGTGCTAGCTCGCAAAGCTCTAGCGTGGATGTACAAACGTGACAAAGCCTCAGCGATATGTAGTTCGTGTTATCAGAATACGATCTTGGTTTTTGGTCTTTCGTTTCACACTGAGCGAAGATGGCGACGTATGATTTGACTTGTCGGATGAGTCCTTATTTGGACCGTCATCTTGTGTTTCCTTTGCTAGAATTTCTTTCTGTCAAACAGGTAACATTCGGAGCAGGGCCTAGATTTTACTACTATAAATATATATGGACATAGTTGTCGAAGTAAACATTCTCTGACGCCGCAACGAAGGAACACTGGCGCATGTGCTGATCATCCACCATATGCGCTTACTACTATTAGGCCTAACGAGGCTGTTGAATCGTTATGTATTGTTTTAGCCTCTCAGTTTAACTGCACCATTACCCATATGTTATGAGTGACCCATACGCAGTGCGTTAGTGTTACCTTCTGGTTATTCGATGGGATAGAGCGGAGGAGGGTTTACGACGGCTCGGTTGCCGATATACTTCGAGTAAACAATATGGCCGCCCCAGACAGGGACAGAATGGAGCGCTCTAACATACATCGATAAATAGCCCAATGTTTCCGCGAGAGTAAGTGCTAAGGAGGCCATGAAAACGTATACATTTTTATACTGATTGACTTACTTTCACGGAAACACTGGGCTATTGACCGATGTAGGTCAATGCGCTCTATTGCTCTATTCTGTCCCTATCTGGGGCGGCCTGCCATATTGTTTACTCGGTGCGTATCGGAGACCGAGTCGTCATAGACCTTTACCCAGAAGAGCTTAAATGTTTTCTGGTATAAGTTTTTGGTATGCTTTCAATATTGGGGACTGCTAGTGTCTTTATTATAGTGGGCATTACAGGAGAATGCTTGTGTAGAAAAAATGTGTACTGTGATTTGTTGCCATAAAAAGAGGAGGGTAAATATACCAGGAGGTAGAGCAAGTTTGATATGACACAAAGTATGCTGAAATTCTAAGATAATGATACTATGCATAGTAAGATGATGAAGAATATGACTGAAGTGCAAATTCCAAAATATAATCCCACAGATTAATATTGATAGGCCGTTCAATGTTGTAAGAAATGCAATGTCCATCTGTTCATTGTGACTGTTTTGCCTTTTGTTAGAAAACTACTTTGAAGCGAGTCAACTTTTGTTTCACATTGAGATATTCATTTTAAAGCCAGACGTCTGCTGATTAAAAAATTCACACAATTATATACTAAGCTGTAATCCTGGTTGCCGTATTTGATGTTGTACTGTGCATGCTGTCAATTCACTCAATTTTGTGGAAATTCTGGTGGTGATAGGTAAAAGGCTAAATTATCAGAAAATTTAAAAGTACTTATTAAGTAATTGGTTGGTGTATGTATGTATGTGTGTTTAACAGATCTGTACTTGTTATGTAGATTTATGATGAGCGTGAGATGCTGAAAGGGAAGTTAGACCTGTTGAGTAACACCAACATGGTTGACTTCGTCATGGATGTTCACAGAACTTTGTACCCTGACAAAGAAGTTCCACAGAGTGAGTTCTAAGACCTTCCAGATATATGTATTGTTATTCATATGATGGATTTATTATTCAAAAGTTTGAGTGCTTATGTACCAGTAAACTTGGTTTTGGTGGTGCTGACAGGTGCAGTGCAAAAATAATTTGAGCAGTTTATATATTCTGACTTAAAGTAAAGTATTTCCCACATGTCCTATATTTAGTGTATTGAGGAGACACTCTTATACTTCTGGCAATGGAAGGCCCCATGGTCTTAGATTTGAAGCCATAGCAGTGCGGAAGTATGCAGAAGTATGCTGGTGTAATCACCAGTTCTGCACTGCACTGGCTACATATCCTGATACTGCTTGGCAGCGTAAAATAGAGTTTCATAGAAACCACTCTGCAGACTGCAACGCACAGTCTTTAGATAGCACACAAGTGCACTTCCAATCTATCTGAGTACCATGTTGCTTGCTGTATGATAAACCATGAGAATTAAGACAGATTTTAGAATCATTGACTGCACTATGGTACGTAAGGAACTGATTCCTGTCTAAATTTCAAATTTTAGAATCACATGAGGATTTAGGATTTTGTGCGCTATTTTAAAACATTTGACTATTGATTGGCTCTGTAGATGATGTACGTTTATTATGTCATGTCTGTACACCAAAATGCAGAGTTAGCAATTGTTCTATTAAAGAATGTTCTGATCATCTCCTATCTTGTTTAAAGCGTTTGGATGAATATTTGTGGTTGCAGCCTTGAAGGAGAAGCGTGTTGACGTTCTAAATGAGTTGAAGCGACTTCAGATAGAAGCAGAACCAGTCTTTAAGATCTTTGAAGCTGAAGATTTATTTAACAATATACAAAACACAAGGTACTTTACAGTGTTAACTTTATTTCGTTTTGCTCCAAAATGCATCATGCTGTTCTCTTCACGTATACATGAACCATTGCATTCTTGTTATGCCTTCTAAGAACTTCTAGGTGTTCAAGACCAAAAGGTCCAACAATTCTGCTAGTAACTAATGCAGTTTTCAAATTGGATTGAAAGAATTACCTGAAGACTTGCACATTGCACCATGTGATATACACTGTGAGCCATAAAAAACCGGGCCACTTTATGTTTAGCTATATCTCTGTCATTTCTTTATCGATTTTTACACTTTTTGCATTATTTTAAACAGGAATCAATAGGCTAAAGAGCAGAAATAAACATTATCGATTTCATCCTACATGTATGTTAAACTTGTCTTACGAAACTGAAGACACTAAAAAACACGTGAGAATCGATCAATGCTGCATTTTTACTACTTAAATGCAAACAATTTTTCAGTGCCCTTATTTGTTTAAAGTTTGTGTTCAAAATGACTTCCTTTTTCACGTACACATTTTGCCAAGCGACGTCGCCACTGATCAATTGCAGTGTCAATAAGATGTTCCAGATCGTTCCAGACGGATACGAGACACTGTCGAAGTTCATCAGTGTTCTGAATCCGCTTTTGGTACACGTGCTGTTCCATAATGGACCAGATGAATAATCGAGTGGATTTAGGTCAGGCGAATTGGGTGGCCATATCTCTGGCCCTATGAAGTATGGTGCATTGCGAGACAGATACTCAATTGTTTCACGAGCCCGATGCGCCGGAGCTGAATCTTGTTGTTCGCGACGATTTTGGCCGACCACTTCCCGCAGCGCGTTCAACTGAACCGGTAGTTCTCAACTTTCGCAGAAAGTCATCTAATGTTTTTCTTTTCCAATTCTTGTTTGGAAACTCCTTAATTAATCGTCTAGAAGAATAATTTTTGCATTCCCGCAGATTTTTAATTAAAATTTTATCCTCAAAGCTCAACATTTTCAAATTTTAACTCAAATTTTCAACCATCAACTTTATTTACATTATGCTGCGAAACGGATATGACGTCATCACGCAAGTAAATAAGTAAATCGTAGAGATTTAATTTTTCTTTCAAACGACACAAAAATTATAAAAATTGTTAAAATACCAACCGACATATAGCTAAAAATAAAGTGGCCCGTTTTTTATGGCTCACAGTGTATATGGAATATAGCTTGTTTATTATGCAGACTAGCGAATTTACAGTTTCAGGTCTATGTTATAAATTTATACCTTTTTTATCTATGTCTGCTATATTTTATAATTGTAAATACAGCACCAGATTAGCTTGATTCAAGATTTGATTTATAAAAGCAAGTGATTTCTGTTAAGTTTTTGATTTGTTTGCCAAAATTTGTTGAATTTTGTTGAAATTTGATAGGGATGGACGTCAGCTGTTTGAATACCTGTCCAAAAACCGCGGTGTAAGTATTGTTTGTTAGCTAGTTAGTAATTCAGACGCTTCATCTAACATATCTTAAATACCTGATTGATAAGTGCCACCAATGCCACTCTAAATAAATGAAGCATTTAATTAGCAAAACATTCAGTAGTAAGCAAAGAAAAGTTTCCTTGATGAAAAGATGTGGTTCGGACAATGGTCAGTTAACAATGGTTGCTGATGTCAGTCATCTGTTACGGCTTTTTTCCTTTATTTCTCTCTTGGTATTTGATTTTTGTGGACTCTGTGTTCTGTTCATTGTGAATTGAAAAGACCATCCACATTTTGATACTCTGACAAGTAGTGTTGTGAGGCGGAAACTTTCCTCGGAAAGTTTCATATCTTTCCGGAAAGTTTCGGAAACTTTCCGACGAATCTTTCCGGAAACTTTCCGACATATTTTTCCACATATAAAATATTATTAAATACATACTCAATTCTAATGAGTCCAAAATTTTCTTTCAATATAATGTTACTAAATACATAAATCACTATCAGAAGTTAGTGTTGTGAGGTGGAAAAATTGTCCGGAAAGTTTCATATTTTTCCTGAAACTTTTCGACGTATTTTTACACCAATAAAATATTATTAAATGCATACTCAACTCTAAGGAGTCCAAATTTTCTTTCAATGTAATGTTACTAAATACATCCATTACTATAAGCAGTCTTAGGTGGTTATAAGTAATAGTTTATTCAATAGATGGCTCTGCTAGTGTTAGTGATAATTGTTGACACAGCCCAAAAATACCGGTACATTTAGGAATTAAATGCAATTAAACTTTGCTGTATATTTAGAGAAAATATTTTTTATCATTCAGTCACCTTCATATTTGTGAGTTATGAAAATATAAAACAGAAATTGATGCTGTATTATTTCATGCTTATATCAGTTTTTTTTACACATTTCCTGCAACAGTTGACTGCAGACATGCAAGTATGAAACTAGTTTTCAATAGGCTACTCTAGTCTGAAATGCTAATGAACAGTGTTTATTGCTCATATTAATTATTTTTAAGTTCAACATTGTTTGCATCGACAGAAGTACTGTAAATAAAAGGATTTTAAACTATAAGAACAATTTCTGAGAGTGAAATTCTGATATTTTCTGATTTTAATGTGTTTTCCGGTTCTTCGGAAACTTTCCGGAAACTTTCCGTCAAAATACTTTTCCGGAAAAGCTACATCACTACTGACAAGTGAGAGTTGCAGGGAAGATGTGAAAATGTTGAAATTATTAAAAAACAAAAACTGTTGGTAGACTGAATATTAAAATGGAACCGTGTTGTAAACGGGATTTAAATGGACCAGAGTTTGGTCACCAATGTGTATCATCAGGTTCTAGTATCTTCGACTCATCAGAGCTGTAGCTCATTGTATGACAGTGCTAAATAAGTTTTTATATTTTGAAAGACAATTGATTTTAACCTGTTCTTTTCTTTGTAGCTGAAGCTGGAGATGTTGGATACGCTTGTGAAGTTTGCGAAGTTCCAGTACGAGTGTGGAAACTACAGCGGTGCAGCAGAGTATCTCTACTTTGTACGATCTCTGGTGAGTTGATACGGAATTACGGATCGCTGCTCAATTTCTTGATCACTTCATAAGTGTTGCAAATACAGTATTACTCATCAGGCATCATACATCCATTCTGGTTATCACTACAGTATCACACATTCTAGTTTTGTCTTGGGAAATCCAGATATAGGGCATGTATCTTAGGCAGTTTTTTTTTGCCGCGCTGAGGTTGGGATTGCCTCTGAGTAGCCACCTTGAAGAGGCGCTATATAAATGCATTGAATGAATGAATGAATGTACTATATTGTTTCTTGAAATTATAGTTTGTGCTTGACTTGTTGGCTTTAGCATATTCCATCTTGAGGGAGCACATTGTATGTGCTGTCTAATCAGTTTATGCTGAGTTATATCACCTCTGTGGTGTAAGATACAATTCAACAATTTAGCACAAGTGTTTGAAATTGGCTTTGCATGTTCTTTTTCTTTGTTGTTTCTTAATCTGCTGTCTGTTCGAAGCATTTGTCCATGTGTTTTCATATGAAGTAATTGCTCCCATTCAAATCAAACTACTTCTGTTTGCTATAATGTCTGTCCATTGTGCATTAATAATAATAATATAATAATAACGGCAATTTATATGGCACCATAACTTGGCCATACCGCTACAAGGGCGCCTCACAAACAAGCTTTGATTTAAAAGAATCCACATTTCTAACGCGATTCGGGACCAGCTTCAGTGGCTTCGCATAGGTGACCGCATCAATTTCAAACTTTGTATCCTAATGTACAAATGCCTCAACAATTGCGCACCAGCCTACCTCGCGGACAACATCAAACCGTTAGCAGACGATCCAAGGAGGTCCCGGCTGCGATCGTCCAAGACCGCCGACGTGTTCATTCCTGCGGCGAAAACAAAAATGGGCGATCGCGCCTTTCGCGTCGCAGGCCCACGCGCCTGGAACAGTCTTCCATCAACTCTCCAGGGAATCAAAACTGAAGCAACTTTTAAAAAACAATTGAAGCTACACTTGATCTCGAGCTCATGACATTTACTCTGACATTTGACATTATGCATGTGAAGCATCCTAGAAGTGGCTTGCCTCTGACGATGCTATACAAATTGTCTGAATTACATTACATTACATTACACTAAGACGGCCAATCTAATGTCCGGTGGAAGACTGTTTCCAGCATCTGGGACCAGCAACCGAGAATGCGCAGTCGCCAAAACGTGTCACTGGTGCTATGTTATTAAGTAATGATGATAATAAAAAATTCTGAGTGGATGAGGCTTAAAAACGTCTAAACCTTATAAAATCTGTGAAAGCATTTTTCTGTGAACGAGATAACCATAACAAAAAAGCAAGTTTTAGAGTACTTTGTTATGCTTCTGAGATTTAAATATGTTGTCTAAATGTGTTGGAAATTTGCTTTTGTCCACTTCTGGTAAAAGTTAGAAACAAATTGTTTTGTTTGTAATTTCTTAATTGCAAGTGTGATATTTAGCCACTGTTTTTTTTATAGTTTTTCTGCTGCATTAAAAGTGATTCTGACTGATTTGTGCATTGTTGCTTCTATTATTTTGTAAGATGCCCACAACAGATCGGAACTACATGAGTGCTCTTTGGGGCAAATTGGCATCTGAAATTCTGATGCAGAATTGGGACAACGCAATTGATGACCTCCATCGACTTCGTGAGATCCTTGACTCAAACGTAAGACAACACAATATAATATTATGCTCGTTTGCTCAAGATTGAGAATTATTTCATATTTTCCTAATTATTGTATACTAGCTGAATTACCCGGCGTTGCCCGGGACATTTCGGATTTTGTTCAGTCACGTCTGACCACACTCACACGCCCGGCAAATTTCGGTTTTCGTCCCCCGCCACGCCTGACTCCGCTCCTACGCCGCCCTTGTCACCTCCCCTTCTTCCATCGGGCCCAACCCGGTCCAAATACTTTGAGTGCCCGGCGAAATTTATGTTTTCGGTCCAACCCGCAGCTGCCACCCGCCAATGTTTACGCTATAGTCAGCATTTTTGCGAAACCGCATGCCAAAAGATCTGCCCTCGGTGAAAAATGAGGTTAAAAATCTATTGGTTCATTGAAAACCGATCGGCCAAAATTATTGCGTCTTAAATAGGCTTCTGATACATACAATACGGTAATAGATAGATATTAATTAACGTCAATTTTAAAACCGGCCATGACGTCATTAATGTACTGGCTTCAATCATCAATATATCATCGATGGTTTTAATGTCTGTTGATAATGATGGTTGTAGCCTATGCAAATGGCGTCTTATATTAAACACATGCGTTAGCATTGCGATAGAAAATAAAAAATTTCAAGCTCGAGAAAGGGTAAGATTTTTGGATCGCGAATTCCGATAGTGTTTTCCGCAGGTGCTAAGAAGTTGTTTTGTAAATTATTTGAAAAAATCGGTAGCGCGGATGAGTAGATTTTTTCTTACGCACCCGTTGCAACTTGTGTTTTATAGTTTTAGATGTATATTCTCGCCTGTTGTCACTTATGAATTAACCTCTTGACCTTCGTGTAAGGTGACCTTCACTTTAGACTATTTCACTTATGTACAAGCATATATTTTTGAAAAATAATCGAAACAGATTTTATTACATGTGAAGTGATGCACTCTGACCCTAAGTCCAGTGGATCTTCCTTAGAATGCTTTGACATTTTATTTATCGGTTGTTCTTCTATTGTTAGCCTATTACTTGCTTAAGACTGCTTTCCTTTTGGCTATGGTCTTCCTGTATATATCTTCGCATTTTTATAGTTCATAAGGTCATAAAAATTCTGTGAGGAACTTGTCTATCTCACAAATTTATACATGCTGCAATGTCTTTGTATTGCATTGTCTTTTATTTCTACATTAAATTAAGTCTTGAAGCTTATGACTCTAACCTCTTTTTGTCGTGTTGTCTCTTACTGCACTTGACACAAATGTGTTATCCTTACAACTGTGTGACAATTGAAAACTGTTGTTGAAAGTAAATGTAAACAAGCCATGATGCTTGCTTTCTCCTACAGTGTATTTCTTTGACTTGCAGCAAATGTCGAACCCATTGGTTTTGCTGCAGCAGAGAACCTGGCTCATCCACTGGGGCCTTTTCGTCTATTTTAACCACAACAAGGGTCGTGACATTGTCATCGACACTTACCTTTACCAGCCGCAGTATGTTATTTTTCTATCAAAAAAATATTATATCAAGCAGCATAATTTATGATTTGACGTACAAGTGTAACAGTTGGAAGATGGCAGCATTCTAAGAGTTTTTGAAACATGTACAGTTCACACATGACCAAAGGCAGGCATGTTGGATCGCAGCATTACGTGTGCTTAGCTTAACGAGTCTGCACGCAAGTATACATTGGGATTTCTCAATAGGTCTTACTTATTGGTCATAGACTTTATGTGACTGACAGGTTGAGTCACTGCAAACCTCTAAACCTTTCCAGATCTCGGACTTCATACTGACTTCATCGGCTGGTAACCTGTTTCTCTAAATGGTCTGATAGTGAGTTTGATATCCTGTAATGAAAGTGTCCAAACGCACACAGAATCAAACGCACACAGAATCAAACGCACACAGAATCATGGCAGAATTTAGAAAACTCGACAAGTGCAGAGTCCGTTATTGCATGTATCTGATACAATTGATACATGCTCAAATCCGTCAGATTTCACTGATGACCAATTTTTAAACAAATGATGTGATAGACGAATCTACAGCCAGCATGACGGAATGCATAATATAATATATGCACTTGTCCCACTTCATTTCATATCTGCCATGTGAGTTAATAAGATGCACAAACAGCAATGTCATGAAGTCATTTGTGAAGTGAATGTTTTTTTTGTGCTTTCAACTAGACTCATTTCATTTCAGTACGTGATGCTGCTAAAAACGTTGTCAACTGTTGATGTTCAGAAGATTACTACCCGCCCTATGTTTTTTTTTTCAAATTGCTTCTAAACTGTGGCATACATTTAGGTGTGCATGTAATGATAGTTCAGATGCATGCATGATAGTCTTTTGACAACATGCGACCCATGGACTGATGTCCTCATTGATATTCGTTTTCACCATCTTCTGATGGAAGAACGTCTTTTTCTTTCACAGTGATCTTATTTCCCAATAATGTGTTTTTAGACAAATGCTGATTAAACGGACTATTTTAGTAATTTTTTTGTTATTTGTTTTACTTTTGCCAGGTACCTGAATGCTATACAGACCATGTGTCCACACATTCTTCGCTATTTAACAGCGGCTGTCATCATCAATCGGAAAAAGCGCCCTGGCCACGGTCAGCAAGTTCTGAAAGACCTCATCCGAGTGATTCAACAGGTGACCTTACTTACTTGATTTCTCATTTCTGTGTTTTTATGTTATGTGCATTTGTACATGCATGGGTTGTGTGTCACATGTGGATTACTGCAATTCAATATTTACCCAAAACAATTGTTTCAGCTCCATTCTGTTATTACATTATTATTATTCTATATATATATATATTCGTTTTATTTGAAAATGAGACAAATCCGGGTGACACACTGCAACCAGTTACATGTTGAAGCACATTAAATGGAAAGAAATAAAAACTAATGTGAACAGAACTACTGTGTCATCGATGGCTGGCAAAGAGAATCCTTTGTATTACAGGATTTGTTTCATGAATGCAAGGCCACACAGACAGATGAATCTGAGGCACAAAAATTTTCTGTTCTCAATTGCATGGCCCAGTCAGGACAAACAAATTGAAGTATTCACACAGTTTCCTGTTGTCATCAAGTGCATTACATCCATTATCATATTTCTGGCATGTGTTAGCACTGTGCACTGACTTACATAAAGAAGTTTGAATTTGAGCCACCTGGGTTGATCATTTTACTTTCTCTCTGTTAGTGACTTTAATTCATTAACTGCAGTTCCAATTAGAAATTTAAATAGTTGAAATTCTGATGATTAAAGTTTGATGCATGTTCTTGATGTTTTGTCAACATTTTTGCAGGAATCATATACATACAGAGATCCGATAATTGAATTCTTAGAGTGTCTCTATGTCAACTTTGATTTCGATGGCGCTCAGCAGAAGCTACGCGAATGTGAAACGGTGAGCTCTTTATCTGCTTTCAAGCACACCATTCACTCAGAAAACGGTATTAAAATGTGCACTTAGCAAAATCAATAGAAATGATTATTGCTGCTTGCTGTGAGTAAAACCCTACATCTCTGATTTATTCGTCCATAATGGAGTCTGACAATCATTCGTTCATTGTCTATCGCTGTGGTCCACATTGAGCCAAATTATGTTAGTGTGGTATTAGTTTTAATATTTCTAATCCATTATTATCAGTCCATTAATGGACTCTTATTGAAAATATAAAAATATTATTCATTTGTTTTCCAGCGGCTATTTATCTAATATCCAGTTGTTGCCTCATGGTAACGAGTCCATATTATTTCTAAACCTTTGCGCAGTGATGCAGAAACCGTTAATTTGTTGTAAAATTGATACGTTGACCTGTCTCATTAGCAAGCAGATGTGTTTGTCGATAGTCAAAAACAAGCAATCGTAAATGTTTGGCCATTTTCAGCAATTATTTGATAAAATCTGTTATTAAAATTAAACTCTAAGCACTTTAAGGAAATAATTTTTTTCCATTAGTGTTGTAGTTTTATAGTAGTTTTTATTTTGAAATTAAAGATTAAAGACTGCTGTTTGTTATGATGCTACAATGATAAGTTCTAGGTTCTGTACCTGACGTAGCTGAAAAGATACAAGGATAATACATGGAGCTGTAGTTAGATATAAAAGACGATCTGTAACTCTTAGTGTAGAAACTGCAACTCATAATAGTCCACAAAGCATATAATAATAACTTGTGCTCTAGTTTGTTTTTGTCTGTTTGTTTTCTAAAGTTACTACTGAATGACTTCTTCATCGTTGGATTATACGCTGACTTCATGGAGAATGCTCGTCTCTTCATCTTCGAGACGTTCTGTCGCATTCATCAGTGTATCAGCATCAGGTAAAAAAGCGTTGATTGTTGTGATGCTGTCATCATCTATGTTCATCATTCGTGTCATTACACAAAGGTGCCAATGAATGCTGGGAAGTCTGCCCCATAACTAATCTTTGTCTCCAGCCATAGAGGTAAAGTTTAATTTTCTTGCAAGCAGCCATCGTCAACTCAACGTGTTGTATCAGTTGAGATTTGCAACCATAGATAATGAAAAGGACATTTTGCCATCACTTTGGTTTGGCACTGTTGGGACTGTATCTTGCATGTGCAGTGTGCACCTGTGTTCGTTCTAGTTATTACTTGGGTGGTTGACTGTTCTTGAACCATTCCATGTGGCACCCACAATATATCCACTGTTTTGAACCCATGATCAGTGTTTTAATCATTTTGCCAATCTGGTGTCATCAATCATTGTGTTGTACTAACTAGAAATCATATCTGTCATACATCTACACATGATCAGCGCTTCTCTTGTGTTGTACCCTTGTTATGGATTATGTTCAAAATTTTTAAGGGAGGAACAAAACTGGGCAAGCTCCTACAAATTCTTGAGTTGCATGATGTATTTAGACAGATGATGTGGGTAATGAGAATTAAGTGTTTTTTTATGCCATCTGAAAGATAAATGACAAACAAGGTAGAATCTTTGCTGAGGAAAGAAAAAAGATTGAGAACGTATTGTAAGAAAACATAAGAGTTTGCATTTCTGTGAAGCGTTATAACTTGGAACTAGATGACTTGAAGGTTGAAGTCATTTTTATCAACAGCAAAGCTATTAATGGTAATGGATAAACATGAAGACTTCACGAATTAGCTTTGATGTGTGCATTATCAAACCAAATGTTACTTGATTGTTTCCAATAAATT
Organism: Lumbricus terrestris; assembly: GCA_949752735.1. Classification (NCBI taxonomy): domain Eukaryota; kingdom Metazoa; phylum Annelida; class Clitellata; order Crassiclitellata; family Lumbricidae; genus Lumbricus; species Lumbricus terrestris. The sequence goes on along the minus strand of OX457047.1, from coordinate 14,072,750 downwards.
TTCAAGTGAACATGATTCAATTGCAGCAATGTTATTAATTGAAAGTGGTGGTAATTATAAATTTAGGATTGGTTTGTTGTAGCATGCTGGCTGAGAAATTGAACATGAGCCCTGAAGAGGCAGAAAAGTGGATTGTTAACCTCATCCGCAATGCTCGACTAGACGCAAAAATTGACTCCAAGCTCGTAAGTTTTGACTCGTGTTCTCTGTGCAGGAAGTTCTATGACTATGATTTGTTTTTATATGGTCTATTTGGTTTGACAAAAAATGGCTCATCATTGATTTTTCTGATAACTAGCTACCTTCATTTTAGGTAAATTTTGGCTGAACTTCATTTCTATTTAACTGAACAAATTGCTAAGTTAATTTTCTTGTGAGACTTTCAGTATTTCAAACTTCCAGTTATATTATATTATGGGTGATACAGTTGTAGAAGGGATAATGATAAAGCCACCAGTTCTTCTTGTTAGGAATGTTTTCATAATTGTGTGGATCAAGTATCTACAAATCTAGTATCTGATAGTAGTTTGTATTTTATGAGTTACGTTTCCAACAAAATATCTGCATAAATTGCATTGCATTATTTCAGGGTCGAGTTGTCATGGGAACACAGGGTATCTCGCCCTACCAGCAGGTCATAGAGAAGACAAAAAACCTGGCTTTCCGTTCACAGATGCTTGTCATGAACCTTGAGAAGAAACTGTCGACTAAGGATCAAGAGGTATGTATTATTGTATAATTGTACAAACTCTAAACCTGAAGTGTAATTTAGTTGTAAATTGTCATGTAGTTACCTGGTTTAGTTTTGAATTATAAACACAGTTAGTGTGCCTAATGTCAAACTAGAATCATAGACATAATTTTTATTTTTGTGATGTTATTCACCTTGTCACCTTGTGCTGTCAGCTCGTAGAGCTCTAGCAATTTTCCTGACACACATTCTCCATTGTTCTCTGTTCGCAGACAAGTCCCTCAGTTCTTCCAAATTCATGCCAGTTATGTAGTGTATCTCGTCCATCCATTTCGTCCTTGGTCTGCCGAGTCTTCTCCTTCCCTCACCGCAAGCCAGCATCATTTCCTTCTCCAAACCATCAGATCGCATTACATGCCCGAAGAATCTTAGCTTCAATCTTGTCGCAAGTTGTTTTAACGACTCTTCGTTTTCCAATCCTATCTCCATTCTTATAGATTCGTTCGTTCTTTTCTCTGTCCAAGATATTCTCAACATCTTCCTCCAAATCCACATTTCGCATGCGTTAATCTTTTTCTCCATATTCTTTGTCTTTGTCCATGTCTCGCAGCCATATAATATTGTAGGGAAGATCAGTGCTCTCACGAGCTTCTTTTTAGTATCTAAACTAACATGTTTGTCCTTCCATATCTTTTCCAGTCCAATCATTGCGGTTTTCCCTATCGCTAACCTTCGTTTTATTTCTGGATCACATTTTCCCTCTTTTTCGATCAGCGATCCCAAGAATGTGAAGCTTTTTACCACCTCTATTTTCTCTCCATCTATCTCAAAACTAATCCAATTTGCTGTTGTCATGACCTTTGTCTTGCTTATATTGAAGTATAAGCCGGCTTTTTCACTTTCCCTCCTCACCCTTCTTATCAGTTCTACCAGATCAACTTTCTTTTTTGCCATTAATGTTGTGTCGTCCGCATATCTAAGATTATTCAGTGTTTTCCCAGCAATTTTTACTCCCTCAGTTGCCCCTTCTAATTCCGTGATGTTATTACTTGTGGTTATCTCTGGATTTTGGCTGTTGAAGTAGTTAGTCAAATATTTTTTTATACAATTTGGTATATTATTTTAATAGTATTGAATTCAGTTCAAAAATATTTTTATTTAAACCATTTTCAGGGCATCACAACACACTTAAAAACAGTTCATATTTCACAGTACTGACAGAGTTTGATGCAGCCATCATTACTAGAAAGTGGAAGCTTGCTATCATGTGTTCTACTACTGTGTGACCCTTTTGCTAATTTTTTTCTCCAAGACTCAACATTGTCTAACCATAAACTAGGTGAACACTTTTATAAACTTCATCCTACATGGTTTGTGCCTTAGTGTGTGAACAACGACCTCACTTTCAATATCTTGTTGCTCTGTGAAATATCCTTGTCATGCATTGTAAGCTTTTTGCTAATTTTAAATACTGACATTTTATTCTCATAAGTACAAGCAAATCGGCTTTATTAACACTTTAACAACAAGAGTATACTAAAAATCGAGCTGGTTTTTAATTGGCAAGAACTGTGAATATAGGTCATGATGAGCATGATTATGTACTAATTTTTGATAATCTTTCGTGATGAAAACTTCTGTATGAAGATTGTCAAATCTAGAAATGTTTTTTTTGTCGTTTCAGCCTGCACAGTGGGGAGCTGACTAATCTACCAACTGGCTTACTGGTTGAAGTTCTGGATATTAGAGCACTGTGGAAAGAACATTTAGGTTTCAAAACAGAACTTGACAAGAAATTAGCAATGAAATAACAGATCTAAGAAAATGTGTATCCAATCTCTTCACAGCTGTTGCATGCATTATTTTGTTAAGTAACAAATGCATGATTGCATGTGTTGTAGCTACTGGAAGCGATGAATGAAAATAGCAACATTGTCAATTGCATTAAAAACCTTGATGCATGTTGTAGTATACATGAAAGTGTTGTAGTTCCTGGTCATTTCACAGATGTATTGTAAGCAAAGTAAGTAGTTGCAGTAGACCTAACTGTCATCATAACATTAACCCAGAAAAAAATATAAGTTTACTTGTAAATGGCATCAGGTATAACAGAAAAGCTATCGGGAACATAATCCTACATTTACTACAGATACTAAATTGGAAACATTGCAAATAACTACATTTAACTTACTTTTAAATAAACTGTTGAGGTCTGTGTCAAGAGCTGTTGTAAGATTATTATTAATGTTATTAAAAAGATATTTATATTGTGCTAAGTTAAGAATTCAAACCAAAACTGCTCAATTATTTTTAATATGAGATAAGTATCAGTATTCCACAAGGTAATTTATATGGATTTATTTTTTAGGCCTGCACACCATTAATGTTTACAAACGGAGGTTCAAAGTATATTGTTGGAAGATCTGAGAAGCACACTGTGAACTGAACTGTGTGTTCATCGTGAGAAAGTGATGGCTCTTTTGAACCACAGCTATGCTGGATTAGAATGATTTGACGATGCTGTTGAAATTTGATTATGTTAAGTGCATTATAGTGATCTACTTGAATGTATATGAATTTCTGAGCATTTCTACAGCATATTTCAGAACCACAAAGAGGTTCTTGATAGTCTAACGGATATTATTAGTTCTGAAATGTTCATAATGCATCCTAAACAAAGTCTGCTGCCATAGAAAAGGCACCAAGATGGGGAGCAAAACAAAGATGCCACAATGCCTCCGCATCTATGATGCCTAAGAAGTGCTGCATGTCGTACAAGTGCTGAAAGCTAAATTTCTTCACATTCAATTCTGACAGATATAAAAGCAGGGTCTATTGAACAAAATGTGAGTGTATTTAGAGTTAGGAGAGATCTGGGGCGACTGTAAGTGAGCAGTAGGACAGAATGGAACCTTGCAAGTTGCCATACTGTTAAATTTGACTCCTTTTAAATCAAGGACATCAAAGAGCTAGCTGGTCCATGGAGCCATTTCTGACCTGCAGACAATAGTTTTCTGACAACACAATTTTAGAATAAAGGTTCAAATTGGTCATTTTTAAGGATTACTGAATTTTTTGATGCTCGTGGTTGCAATGCCTGAATTAACTTGTATACGGTACTGAAAATGCACATTTGATATTTAGTGAAAAAATTAAAGAAATTTACTCTGCTTTGCTCAGTTGCCTTTGGCACCCTGGCCCACCATTACAAAAATTGGCCTAGTTGGCAAATGAATAGTCAACATGCGCCTTCGTTTCAAATGGCTCCCGTTATGAGACAAAGACCAAGTATGTCTGTATGGTCGCTGGCCAGTCAGTTGGGGCAAAGTGAAAGCTAATTCACTGGTGCCTCAATTTATTGACGTACAGCCTAGCTTCTGAAAGCTGGGTGACCAAGATAGGTTTTGGCGACAGTGACACCACTGACATCGAGAGCTTAACATTTTACCTTAACCATGTTATCGCTTATTTTGAACGTTGATACTATCAGACTGTTGGCAATGGTCCTTGAACTTCAGTATAACAAGGATTTGATGTACAGTACAAACACATTATCAGTATTTTAATTCTACGTCAAAATTATTACATGCATTTCATTACTTTCTTACTCAGTTGTGAGTGTGATGTAAGCAATCTGTAAACATCAATCTGTAAAAGTGTACTTTAATTCATTCTGCTCACACATGATGATGTTCAACATTAACAGGACTATCACAATTATAAATAATAAGACAGATAAAAATATAAAAAGGTTCACATTTTAAGAGACTAGAAGTCTGTGAGTAAAAGCAACATCAAAAACATCAGAACTTTCATATCGTTTAGTAGAGAATAGCAGCTACAATAACCGTAGACATAAAATCTGTTACAATACTGAAACTCCATGCTTATCAAAATGACAAAGCAATCTGGAATCACTTCTGTTGAGTTTGAGTTCACAGCGTTGCACACACACACACACAGTGAGCAGAAGCATCCATCAGTAAAATTCAAGAAATCACTTTTGCGGAAACTGACTATGAAATGCTGAAAGAAGAGAAATACAGACATTAAGTTACCATGATCAAGGAAACAATTGAGATTTTAAAATAATTACAAAATGAGAATAAAAGGAAATAAAAATTCTTTAAATGCAGATCTCTAAATGATAACTAATTAAACTAAGAACTGGAGGCTATTTTTGATTGTGGCAAAATCAGCTGTTACTCTCTAGACATACAAGTCAGCTGTTACTCCCTAGACATACAAGTCAGCTGTTACTCCCTAGACTTACAAGGTCAATGGTTGCTTGCTCAAAGACCATCACTGCAGAAAAAAGTATGAAAACATTCCTTACTAAGTCAAATCTTGTTTATTCGAATGGATTCTGTTATATATTGTTGAGTCAATAGTATTCTCATCTATCACTAGAAGTGGAACTGATACTTTGGCAGACCCACATCAAGCACATCAACGTGGCATTTTTGGGCTATATATTTTAACCTAGTAATTATCGGCCCACCACTGCTTGTGTCATCTAAAAGACCTGGCACACACTTCTGTTGAGTTAGGCAAAGCCTCTTTTGACTCCTGCAAGCCACATTGTAACACACGATAAAGCAATATGGTGGCTGTGTTATGGCGCCATAGAAATTTTCATTGTTATTATTATTATTTATTATTAGTATTTAAGAATGTGTGCATCACATGCACATCGAAATCGGTATGTATCAGGCATGTCTTAAAAACTGGCTATAGCTCAACCTCTTAAATAAAATTTCCACAAAAATCTTCATTTTCTAAAAGATAATAACTCAATACATCTGCATCCCTTTCAATTTCTACACAGCCTTCCAATCACTTCAACTACTCTTCCAGAAATCCAGTCCTCATACCTCCAACACTTCTCTTGCCACTCCAATTGCAAGCTCCATTCACTATAACCCACTGCCTCATCTTTGCATCTCGGCTTGAAACCAAATCTGCCTTTTCTGCTCCATTAACTCTGATGTGACTGGGTGCCTGCAAAAAGAGCATGTTCCCACAACATAGTTTTCATGATTGACTGATGATTGAAACAATAATTGAAAGAAGTGTAACTATGAAGAAAAACGAGATGTGTGCACCAACCTTCCAATATCTCTTGCTTAGCTTTGTTAATTTCATTACGAACTTCGAAAAGAATTTCCAGCTTGAGTGCCTCCAAGTCAGCTGCTGTAGTTTTAATTTCGGTGGTCCCACTTAGACTGGTTCCCAGGTTGAATGACTCCTGACCCGTCAGTGACTGAAACCGTTTGCTGTGCATAAACCATACATGATCAACACTTGCTCCAAATTCATTAATGCCAAGTTAATTTTTGCACCCTTCCTGTTTAAGGTGTGTGTATGCATGATGGGGGGTGGGGGGGTATATTCAACATATGTCTCAAAGACTTTCTTCACAAGCCTCACTAATGTTAGAGTCCATTACGAATATGTTCACCCATTGGCGAGTGATGCTCAAATATCGGTTAGAATCATCTCTGGTGGGCTCTGACGGACACACAGAATCCAACCAACAGAGTCTCATGAAGGGCTAACAGTTGACATCATGTTCAGAGTTCCCATTCTGTGCTGCACACAGCATGGAGATGGCCAATCGCAGGTAGAGAGTCAAAATCTATGTCTAGCAACAGCAAATCTCATTCATGAAGACCAAGTGATTACATATCATAAGAGTACTGCATTCACATGATGAAGTTGAATTGTGATTTGACTTGGTAATAAGGACTGATTTTAACTGCTGTGGATGGCTATGATGTAGTATCTTATAACTATAGTCAGTGTTTTATCGTATCTGAAAATGTATAGAGCACTTCTCACAGCATAGACTATTAAGAGGTGCTTGCTTTCAGCACAAAGGCCTTGGGAAAAGAAACATCTTGAGAGAGCGATAGGATGCAGGGAAGAGCCCAGACGCGAGTTTCATCCAGAGAAGAGGGGACGACCATTCCATGATGAGGGACATATCACAGCAAATGCTCGTCTCCGAGTCATGGCACACCAAACACGAGAGTCAAAGAGGTCAAGACAGTCAGTAGAGCACAAGAGGTGAACAGATGTCGATGAGAGAGGCTTACTTATATAGTTGGAGATATTTGGGGAAACGACCAAGTTGCGATTAGGAGACCAGAAGGATAATCTTATATTGGATCTGAAAGGTGCCAGTGTAAGACTTCAGCCATACAAGTGAAAATGTGAGAAAACAAAGAAAGGCATGCTATGAGCCTAGCAGAGTCACACTAAATGAGACAGTAAAGTAGGGGGAATTTGTCAGTCAACAGTGGAAAGTCGTGGTAAAGTAAGTAATTTCTGTTTTGTTCCAAACCAAACGCCCCAATTTAAAAATAAATATTGTGTTGAACAGGAAGCCAAAGCAATGATTTATAACCCTGTTGGGCAATATGATCAAGAATCTAACTAATTCAAGATCTGCCTAACAAGTAGTCTAATAACTGACTTCACAAAGCAATGGTCATCAGTGGATTGTTGCTTCAAGAAAGATCAGAGTTAAGAATCAAACTATTAGTGAAGATCAAAATTCAGCTTCTTCAGCAAATGTGGAAAAGTTCCAGGCTTCTGACCAACTGGTAATTCTTCAGCCAAAAGCTGCAGAGCTGGAAGAGGAGAGGGAGCACTGGAGCAGCTCATTTTTAAGAAACAAAGCTGGAATAGGTTAAGCGTGCATAAAAGTGCATATTAGTGATGAGAGGACCAAAAAGAGATGCTCAATGTGCAATCTGAGCCACGCTGTATTGCATTTGGCATTTCTGTTCCTTTGCACAGATACTTTCTTGACAATAATGCCACATGTATGTAGTACCATACTCTGATGGATAAACCTGACATTACAGTACATGACCCAATGTGTATAAATGTTAATTATGTGAATTATAAGTTATAACTTAAATGATATAATATGTTAAAGTTTTATTGAGCTTCTATAGAAGCTCTGCTGCTGGAAATACTGTACAAAAACTCCTTTGAGTCATAATAAGCCACAATCAAACACTTTTCAGACAGTCGTGGCACTACAGCAGAGCAAGGCAGAGCAAGTGTTCTGGTAAAAAGTCTCTGCCTAGGTTGCTGCCCAGCCAAAAATGCTGCCAGAATTTATGCTCTGCCAAGAATATATTTGGAACAAAAATCGCACTCTGCAGTGGTTACTTGCATTGTTACTTGTGTGACTGTCCAGGCTATGCCCTGGTAAAAAAAAATGTCTGGCACCGCCATTGTTTTTAGAGCCACACGATCAGTCAAAGACGGAGTCTACAAATAATTCCAGAGCTGACTAACCTTTGAATCAGAGGCAATCAGGCATTAACGCTCCTGAGCGAGATTTACTCCAATTCACTCAATCCATCATCAGTAAACTGGACTATCTTATCTTGCCATGCCAGTCAGTGTGTCTTCAAGTCTTTGCATATATGCAGTTACATACTCAACTGTCAACATATTCAAAGTTCTGTGAAAACTTCGGACACTGAAAGAGGAACTCTTACATCACTATAACGTTGCTGAAAGAAATGCTGGACCAATAAAATTTGTCAGAGAATGAAAAGTGGTAAATTTTGAGAATTGAAATTAAAGTGAATGTGAAGAAGCATAAAAAGTGAGGCATACATGCGTGTAAGCCTTGGTGAATCATAATTCTCATTTGACTGGTTCGATGATTTATTTGGAACAGCAGGTGAAGCAGGCTTAGCATTGTCTTGAGATTTCTCCACCCATTTCTTCTCAGGAATGGCACTGGAATTCGGCACACCATCATCCTGCAACATCAGAATTCAACATAAAGCATCTGAACGACTGAAGCAACCAAAAATTATAGTCAACCACATGGCAAGTTGGAAATGCAATGAAATTAACTGCTCATATGACAAACATAATGGGTCATATAAAATTATTATACATAATATATCAGCATGTTTTACTATGGTGCGAGCTGGTCATATGCAGTGCATGTTGTGCTTGACTGGCAGCCAAACTTCTTGAATTTCCCAAAGTACATAACCTGCCAATGGATATTATGCCCATCAATAGTCAACTGAGTGGTCAGGCTCTGTTAGGACTGTGCCTAGTCATCAACTATGCATGCTGTCTACAACTGCAACAAACTTGTATTCAGTAATGCAACAACGAGGTAGACTTTTGGAATCAGTGCCGGCGCTAGGGTACCTGAGGCCCTCCCCAAAGAAAAACTTGAGGCCCCCCCCATACCTTGAGCTGTCATTTCAGCAAAATTTCTCATAATATAAGTGCTGGAAGACATGGTGTAAGACTTCAATAAATGTCCCATCCCAATTGTTAATTTTTTTGGAATTTCCATGCTGTAATGGTAGAAATTTTAAGCTGTCATCTTTACAAAAATAGCTGTTTTTCATTGCTGTTAGTCGTGGTTTAGAACTTCAGAGTGTCCCTCTCCATTGTTTAAATTTATCCGATTTGCCAACTCTAATGGTAGCATTTATAGGCTGTCATCTGAACAAAATTGATCATTATTGATGGGCATTGGATGATACTTATGAAATATTTCTGAAATATTGGGGATACAAGGATTCCGTCCCAACCACAAATTGTGGGGCCGTGCCCCGTCCACACCCCCAAGTCTCCTCTTTGGTTGAAGGATAATGCTCTATTGGTTTGAGTAATATAATTTTGTATGCTTTGCGTTAAAACATAATTCGGTGCATGGTTTCAGGATTGAACAGTTATGAAAGGTATAATTACCAGCTACATTTGAGGCCCCTTGCAAACTTGAGATCAGACACATACCAAGGACATATGGGACCCTACACAGGCTTTAATGTTTGGGTCTCACGCAGGTTTTATTTTGAGGCCTCATCCAATTAGCAATTAGAATAAGTTACAATTTATAAGCGTTGTGTTTGAGAAAGTGGACGAAATTGCCTGAGTTAGTTTAAATGGCTTTATACTTTTGTCCAAAATCAGTATGTTATTTGCATTAGTTCTGCTATGTCAGTGCCATATGGTTAGTTGAGGTATGCACCAAACCGGATCTGTACAATCATAAATGGGCATAATGACCAGCTAAATTTGGGGGCCCCTTTCAAACTCTAATGGCTTTATACTTACGCCCAAAACCAGTACGATATTTGCATTAGGTCTGCAAGGGCAGTGCCATATGGTTAGTTGAGGCATGCACCAGACCGGATCTGTACAGTCACAAATAGGCATAATGACCAGCTAAATTTGGGGGCCCCTTTCAAACTCTAATGGTTATATACTTATGCCCAAAACCAGTATGATATTTGCATTAGGTCTGCTATGGCAGTGCCATATGGTTAGTTGAGGCATGCACCAAACCGGATCTGTACAGTCACAAATAGGCATAATGACCAGCTAAATTTGGGGGCCCCTTTCAAACTCTAATGGTTATATACTTATGCCCAAAACCAGTATGATATTTGCATTAGGTCTGCTATGGCAGTGCCATATGGTTAGTTGAGGCATGCACCAGACCGGATCTGTACAGTCACAAATAGGCATAATGACCAGCTAAATTTGGGGGCCCCTTTCAAACTCGGGGCCCCCCCAATTGGGGGGTACGGGGGGTGCTAGCGCCGGCACTGTTTGGAATGATTTTTGTAGTCAATCATTGAAAGGTCAAATGACCAATTTGGTCAGCTACTGCTGAATGTTTTTTTTCCGCACACATTTTGTGCTGGGATTGAGGATAAGGTAGATTATCTGCTACATGTGAGAGAATGAATATTTTGAAGTGCTGCAGATTTCAATCAGCTCTAATGATTTCACATGGTCAAAACTGAGCGCACAATGAGCAGCTACGTACATCTCCTGATCCTCCTTCAGTCTTCGCTCGACGTTCGCGCAGCCGCTGAGCCATTTCGGACATCATGTTTTCCGCTCCTCGGAACACTGGAATTCCAGTTCTTCCAATGGTTCCAGTGGAGGCTGCGTAGCTGACGGAAGACTCATCTTCCCGGTTATCTTCAGACTGCAAAACAGGAAAACAAGCAGCACGACAAATTAGTAATAGCAGGCTAGAATTGTATCTCCCAGAAGAGTCAGCTGAAATGAAATATGGGACCTTAAAATCCTCTTAGCTGCTAATCAATGCAGCTTCTATGCACAGAATAGGACTCAGATTTCAGGTAAAAACATCAATCTGGTTAGCAACTGATATGCATACAACCCACTTTCACAAGTCTAATAACTATCGAGTCCATTTTGTACACTCTTGTACAGAAATCCTCCTCTTAGGAAGAAACTTCCATTGCAGAAATGCAGTGCTTCACTTAACTCTGCTCAGCAAACAAACATTTTCAAACTGACTTAAATTGTACTTGTTTCTAAATAAAGATCAGTTGGATAAACATATTTTAAGAAAAACTCAAACAGCACACCATCACGTGTTGTGATGCATACTAGGGTGCATCAAACGCCCCATAATTGTTAAAAAACTTTCAAAAGTGTTTGTCCCTAATTCACTTCTTTTCCTATTACTAAAAAAGTGTGTTTCCCAAAATTTGAGAATTTTCTGACATATTCTAGGTATCCCACCCAGCAACTGAAGTTTTACAACGGCGAACCCACTGAACAGATTATGCATTATTATGCTGCAACAAGACTTTAAAGATGGGTCCAATAGTTCTTAACATTATCTGTGCTGTATTAGCCAAGAGCCATGTTCAGAACTATTGCAAAGTATTGCAAAGATTCTTAGAAGTGAACAATTTATTATTACTATTGTAAAAACATTTATGTTGCGATGCTATTACATGACACAAGTCATGTCAAGCGGATATTGTCATTCGGAAGTTGGCCTGCGTTTGCGCGGATTGGATCGTCTCTGTCGGTCCTGTTCCACAACTTGAAGCACATCTTGATAATGCTGTTCAGTCTTTGATGCTGACAGAAAATCCGAGCTGTGCTTCACTCCTCTCTCAGCACAGTCATTGATTACGTTGAGTTCTTCAATGTTCGTCATAGCAGTTTGATAGTCATTGCGGCTCCACTAGTCGGACAGCTCTTCGTTGAGGAACTGAGTGTCAACTTGTAGTATTTCACATATACCATGAGTCAGTCCCTGCAAGATCGGCCAGAGTTGTTGTTGCTGTGATTACATCTGGAAATTTAGGTTTCCCAAAGCCCGATCCAAATCTGTTCTGCGGCAATTGCAAGCGTTCTTTTGGCTTAACTGAAAGCAGGCGATTAGCAAGGACACGTCGTTCAGTGTCTGGAACATTATTACTAAACAGTGCAAGTGGCACCATTTCTGTCGTTAAATACCACAAATGTCGTTTGAAGGCACGAACAGCACTCGCGGAGACCTGTGCATTCAGAAAGTCATATTGCAAGAATGATTTGTATAGCTTCAAGTCATTCCATGGCGCATCAGTCACCGAACTACAAGTCATCAACCAAGAGCTGTAAACCAGGGTCACAAAATTCACGAAGTCTCTCACTTTTGTGACCTGACGCTCTGTTGTTATTGTGTTGCGTGGAAGCTTTGCAATCTGTTGCTCAAAAAGACATGTCTTGATTGAATAAATCAATTTGGCAATCCATCTGGCCTTGTGGAGTGCTCCAGGTCGCTTGAATGTGACTTTATCTCCTTCTACTTCTCCATCAAGAAACAAGAGCAGAGATCTGCAAATTCCTTATAGTCATCTCTACGAAAGGACAACTGTGAACTATAAATCTGTCGAAATTGTTCTCTGCAAATGTCAATGAATGGTTTCGCATTCTCACTGAACACATTATCATCGAAGCGTGATAGTCTTTCTGTTGTTGACCGATGTGTCTTGAGGAGATTGAAGTTCTTACGAAGCCTTGCGAATAATACCACCTCGGGTGATTTTGAAGTCTCAATTTGAAGATCTTCAAACACGTGTGTAAGAATTACTTCGCCAACGTGATGTCGACATCCTGACCAGAGAAGAGCTCGACCTAACCGCATCTGAATTGTAACACAAGCAGCAGTAACGTGTCCTGTATTTGATCCGGTGGTGTCAAATGCCATGTTGACAATCGAGTCACTACATTGCCATGAGCGCAGGAGATCAATGGTCAGATCAGCAATGATGTCCCCCGTTTTTCTCTGTGATCCCATTGCATAAGATGACACACCGAGGAACTTCAGCTCTTTAGCATTCCCAACAACAATTGCAAGGCGCTCCTCCTTAATATTCTTATTTGACAGCAATGGCATTTGTTTGGAGTCCCAATGCAGTGTTAAAAGCTGTGGAGCAACCCATTGCTCTTTGCAAGCCGAAGCTATATTCTGTCCAACATGACGCCTGGCTTTGTCAGTCGTTGCGTATGATGTAGAGACTTTTGTCACAATCATCTCCTCCAGCCTCAGATATGAGTACTTTAGTGTAGGCTGATTGTTGTGTTGGAGTCATTTTTAGACGTGTAGCTAAGGCAACAAGTTTGGGTCGCTGTATGATATCATGAGGGATGAATGCAGCAGTTCCAGTGCGAGTTCTGCGGTGATGACTTCTCTGAATAGCGGCTGAAGAAGAATTGTTCGAAAAATGTTCCAATTCAGATTCACTGTCAGCTTCGTCACTGTCAATTAAATCTACAACTGCAGTGACACTTTTCAGTTCATTCGTTACTTACTCACGCCGCATTGCTTCCAGCTGTAAGCGCTTCTGACGCCGTCGAAGTTTTGAAGCTAACACTATCACTGTCATTATTAAGCCAAATGTTGCCGCTTGCCGTTAGCACTTTGCCGCCAAAACAAAACTTCTATGTTGAAACATAGAATAGTTAGCTTCATATATCATAGAAAGCACAGAACACTTAAAACATAAAGCATATAGTAACTATGATATATTTCTTTCCAGCCTAAAGCAAGTCCTGTTAAAACGCCATACAATCCGACAAATTCAATTAAGTAGCCTAATGTATGTCGAATGATAATTATGTACATTTTAAAAAATGGAGGTGGGATACCTAAATAATTTTTTATTTTTATGCTTTTTGATCAGGGATATATTGGAGATAAAAGGAACATTTTAAGCCTAGGGACAATGCATTTTGAAAACTTTGGGGCGTTTGATGCACCCTAATGCATACACATATGTACGTATGTGAGGCAGAAGAAGGTGCACCAGAAGTCACTAGGAGACCATAGCAGTTATATCTCTCAGTGCAACTTGACTGATCAACCAGCCTCAACGCTCGATAGATTTGCAGACTTAAGCTGAACAGTCATTAAGTACGAAGACATGGTCAAAGCATCTCTATCCCTCTCTCTAAGTGCATCTCTGCTACTGTATTGACTATCATGCTCTGTATACGCTTCATCTGCACAAGAATTCGAGTGCACTAAATTCTGATGACTGTTCATCTCTCTGTGTATCTGTTCATCTCTCTGTGTATCTGTTCATCTCTCTGTGTATCTGTTCATCTCTACGTGTATCTGTTCATCTCTTTGTGTATCTGTTCATCTCTTTGTGTATCTGTTCATCTCTCTGTGTATCTGTTCATCTGTATGTGTATCTGTCTTGTTCTGGCTGTGTGACACTCAACAAAACACAGAACCACGGCTTTGAAGATTCAACCACCAGTGCAAAAGAACAGTGTTATCAAATCTTTACAGCAGCAATCAATTCGGTCCATCTTTCATATACCTTTGATAATTGTGCGGATTTCAAAGCAGACGCTAGTCCCCCAGTGTTCACTGGTTGGGAGGAACTTGACGCTGACTTGAGCACTTTCGGTCCAGGAATCATTGATGGTTGCGGTGGTGGGGGTGGTGGTGGTGGCGGAGGTGGTGGTGGCGGAGGAGGTGGTGGTGCTGGAGCTGTAGGAGCAGGTGGGATAGGAGGTGCTGGTGGTGGTGCTAGTGCAGGTTCCATCCCCATAATAGGTGGACCGCTGGTGTTTGACATTGTTGGGAGTGTGGCATAATTTTTCGGCGGTGGTGGGCCAGGTAGAGCAAGTGGAGGCCCACGTGGCAAACTAGCAGCTTCATATGCATATCCAGAAGCAGAAGCAGAGACAGCAGGGTCCGGAAGAACTGCACCTGTCAAATACACACACACAAACACAAAGTCAACTTAAAACCAACAGCCACTTTTAAAAATCTGAATTTTCCATGCTGTGTGCACTAAAAGTTTCCTGTTGCGATGTTTCCCAGTAGTGAGAAGCTACACACAGAATGCCAATCATGATCGCTTTAAGGCTAGTGCGTGCCTGGGTGCTGTGATTACCTTTAAATACCTCTCCCCTCTGACAAATCACCGGTCCGCCACACACGAATTTATAACTACAGCCCCCCAAAAATGTGGTCTCTGGTGCTGTAGCACCCTTATCACCCACCTTAATGTGGGCCTGATGCTAATTTTCACTGGTGTCAATCGTTTTGCTACCAGGAAGAGTCTTAATGTAACACAGCCCAGCAACATCACAATATATGTGATGTAAATTGCTAATTGGTTGAGATCTGAGTGTTTGAGGAAGCAGCCAATGGTGACTCTACATCATTTTCATGCATGCTAAGGTTTCTATTTTCTGATGAACATTAAAATTATTTTGCAGGCCTTTAAAGATGCTCTTAAAAGGCACCAAAGAAATGTTCAGCTAAGGGCAGACATTTGTCATACTTATATTGGTTTCCAATGTTTAGAATGCTGAAGGCAGGTAGGTGAGAAATGCAGAAAACATGATGAGGTAACAATGCTGCTATGATCTGTAAGTAAGCAAAGGAAGTGATAACAGTCGATGTATTCTGCTATATATTCAGATGACATGGTCACAATGACTGTTTGTAGCTCTATCATATCGTTCTTCAGCAATTAGTTGGTCACACGCAGAACAATTTTCCTTCAGTCAGACCAAATTGCGAAGCTCACACATTCTTCGAGTTATCCTATCTCTTGACACTTTTTTACACGTTTGGATAGTGCTTTAGCATTTATGGGCTATGAGGTTTAGTAAAGAAACCTGAGAGCAATACAAGAACAGTAAAAGATGCAGAACAGTATTATCACATGTAATGTATTCTAAGAACGGTTATTGAAAGCAAGCAATCACCTGATGCACTTCTCTGATGTGTCTGGTACTGATAGGATTCCCGGTTCTGTTGCATCACCCTATAAGTTCAACAAGTCTTATGCATTAGTTGTCATCAAGGATTCTGACCATCTTGACCATTGTAATCATCTACCATACCATCATGTGTCATTTTGAATCAAATAATTGCTATGTTGCCAACCTGACTTGATGATTTTCTACTTCTGTGACGAACTATGCATTCTCTGAGCAATTTCTCTTTCTTATCGCTGCTTCCAAGTGTTTCAATAGTCTTCAACTGCTTGCAATCAAAGCCTCATGCACCAGAAGTACTCATTCATTTGAAGAGTTCAATATACTAGACAGTGCATCATGTGGCCCCATATCCAAGGTACAACTGGCACACCATGCTTTCTCTTTCTGCAATTTTTAACAGAATATTATTGAAACTCCATGGTATAAGAAACATTCTCAGTGCACATTAAGTGCACTGAGAATGTTTCTAAATTCTTCAAATTCATGTTTCTGAATTCTTTCTTGAATATTAGACAGCCATGTTCATCATTTCTGGAAAGACTGTGGTGCCATATGAGTGTGACATTTTATGTTCGATATGAACATTGAACATCAAATAATGTACTTTTAGCCGAGGTTGGGTCGGGGGCGCTCCTGAGTACTAACCTTGAAGGGCACTTTATAAATCTACATAATGAATGAATTTTTATCACTTTTCTGTAGAGCTCATAATAATAACAGCCTTACCACTGTTGGTCATCAATCATATCAGCTGGAGTCGGTCCATTCTGAGCACCAGCGCCATACACTGGAACCTGTTGCAAAGCCTGCTGCTGCTGCTGCTGCAGCAGCTGGGGCTGGTGGTAATGAGAGTGATGTGATGGTCCTGATGGGCCAGGGTAGTTAGTCGAACCACATGATGCCTGACTACCTGCTGGAGCCACCTGAAAGACCTGATGATGTTGAGGTGGAGTCTGTTGTGGAGGTGGAAGCTGTCCTGCATTCTGCAACTGATGAGGAGCACCAGAACCAAGTGGAAGAATGTAAGGTGGTGGAATACCTGGATAAATATGCAAACTTCCGATGAGTTAAGTGAAGAATAGAAAACAAAACAACTGAATGAATGTCAATCAGACAAAACCAAATGAGACAACAATGTTGAATGTTCAGCAAAACACGGGTGAAGTCAGCCCCAGAGGGACAACTGAGAGTCAGTTACAGGAACTGTTCAAAATCAGTTTCACTCTCATAAGCGGACATTTAAACGCAAAGTATCTGCTGATGTGAACAAGAGGGACCAGGATGCAAAAAGAAAAAAAATGGCCATAAACAGTAAACAGAATCTTAGCATTCCATAGTAGTCGAACATTAGTCTCTGCTGTGTATCTAAGGATAGACTGAATTGCAGTGAATTACAAGATTATCATCTGATGCTTGCCATTTCCAGTTTACTCAATTCAGTCTTCATATCACACCTCACCTCTTCTTAGCATATTAATTGCTTTAGCTCAATCCCATCCACAAACACATTTACCAGCATTTGTAAATCCACTGGCGGAAGTTGGGAAAAAATCAAAATTCAGATATTTTTAGTAAACAAATGGTTAGATTGTCCTCTAGAGCAAAAGTTGCTTTGCTGCCTTTAGATATACACACATATATCTATAGCACAAAATTTGCTGAAAAGACAGCACACTAGAATACAGCAACAGCAGAAGCAGTGGATGGAAACTATAAAACAAGTTCTATACATAGTCTCAAAATTAAGTATATGCTCACTTACTAGTTAGCACTTCGAGTGCAGTGAACATTGCCTGAGCAAAGCTATCGGCTTCTTCTTTGGAGCTGAAGTTTAGACCGTAGACCTGGCGGTTATCACGCCATTGGTGGAATGTTGGAGTGGCCTGGTTATACTTGAGGCCCTTCAGAATGGCACAGTTGATGACAACCTGGCAAACAAAATGGCTGGCTTGAGGAAATGAATAAAAAGAAAATAAGAGCTGGCCAATAAACAGCATATTGCTCATGTGTTTCCAAAACTTTAACAACAAACTGCATTGGTTTCTCAATCAATTTTAGTATACTCACGTCATTAAAGTGTCAAATAACCGGAATACTACGACAAACGCAGTTGTCTGAAAGAACTTCCACTATGTAACCGTTTAAACCAGAATATGAAGTAATTCACTTAAAAGAATTTAACTTTTACATAACAAGAGGTATTTTTTCTCAGGAGTCTCGTAAAAGTGTCTCGGCAATCCATGTTTGCTCTGCGTGTTTTAGTTGCCCACGGCCTCCATGGTCAACGTCTGTTTGATGTTGTTAGAGCTACTACCATTGCAAGATTACTTTATGCCTCTCCTGTTTGGTGGGGGTTTGCCAACGCAATGGAGCGTAAACGTCTTAACGGTCTTTTAAGAAAATTGATCTGTTCAAGCTTTCTTCCTATCGATTTTCCTAGTTTTGACGCACTCTGTTCCAGAGCTGACTCTGCTCTTTTCCGCTCCATCCTCTTAAATCCTTGTCACATTCTTCACGACCTCCTCCCTCCCATTAAGGTCACTCCATACAATACTCGACCAAGGCCACATAATCTAACCCTTCCTAGAGTTGATTCTTTTGCCAGAAACAGTTTTATTATGCGAATGTTATATAACTTTGCATAAATGTTTTTTCTATTATTTATTTCCTCTGTAAACTACTGTGTGTTTGCTGGTGGTATAATAAAGAATATTCTTACTTATTTACTTACTTAAATTACAAGCAAATTTAGAAAATATATTAAATTAGCGAAAGATCATGAAGAATTTTGGTAGATAATAATTATAGCACTGTTGCAACACGCACTACATATCAGGTGATGCATCTGGTGATTGAATTGCCATCTACTGTAATCATGCAAGAGTTACTAATTGTTGTGTTCCTTAGTACTGTAGGCACTGTGTTGCACACAGCACAACCATAAGAGATTTTTAGTAACCTTGAGATGCTACTGAACTGTACTGAAAAGGTAAAAACAATGACCTTAGAAGAAACTAGTATCCAAAGCATTGAGTTCCTGTCCACTGAAAGTCAACTTTAGGCTTGCCCCAAATAAACTCCACAGCATTTATTGAATTTCACTTCAACAAACTCTTACAACTCAAGGAGATGCAAAATTATTGATCGTGTTAGCGGCCAGTCAAATTTTTTTTAAACTTTGAATCCTGAATATGGAGTTTTTTGTGACACAGAGTCACCAGTTATCAGGTGGACAAAAACTGTTGCTATTTTTAACAAACGTTTTTAGCATTGATCACCAGATAAAGAAGCCAATAAATGATTCTATGATCAAGATGCAATGCTACTATTGCATATGATTTGAACATGTATAAAACCTTAGTAAAATTAGTTAAATGTAACACGTTGCATTCTGTCAGCCTAAGTTTTGAATAAACAAAAAATGAATTGAATTGTGAAATAACTAATTAACTAAGAAATTTCTTTTGCTAATTAACTCATCATCATCCTCAGTTGCAGTTCATTTGACATGATTTTCTTTTTCAGTCCTTTATAACATTTTGCGTTGTCCTTAAGTTCAGAAACTCTTCATTTACATTGCATACAAATATATAAAAATAAACAAATTTAAGTGCACAAGTGTCATGTACTGTGTACCATTACAGTTTGAACTAGAACAACGATGCTTATAAAAAGAAATAAAAAGAGCAAAGTGCTGCTTGTGTGACTCTACCTCATGATCTTGCAATTTACGGCCTACAACTCGGAATGTGTTATTGACAGAGTGCTGGTAGATGTGTATTTTCGAAAGACCCTGCGTTGATCCACTAGGTATCCATTTCTTGTTTCCTTCATCGTAGATCATCACTGAAGCCCGTGCAGCAACAATTGAATGCTCACTGACACACAACATAAGAAGAAATTAATCAGCAAAAACATATGATGTACAGATTCAGGTAGGGCACGAAAGCACACCCAAGGCCGAAAGAAAGTGGGTTTAAAATATCAATTGAAAAAGCTAAGTCTAGAGCTCTGATTTCAATGTTTCCAGAGAACGTGGTCAGGAAGGCTATTCTATGAAGTCGGTCTAGCGAGAGCGAAGGTACAGAACTTTGCCAAACCGCATTAGAGCTGTTAGTGGACTTTCAGAAGAGGATTGTAGCCAACATCTATTCTTGCTGTTGGCTACCCAAATGTAGAAGTCAGAGATGAAGTGCGGTATAAGCATGACATTAATACAAGTCTATAATTTATATATTCGTTTTATTGAGATTCTCACTGACACACCGCAGCCAGTTACAAATAAGAAATTATTAAGAAAAATTATAACAATTTACCCATATTAACATAATTTTTTCTATCCATATGACCAAACTATCACAATTTAGCTGTTCAACAGCTTTATCCACCAGTTGTCTGCATATCCCAGACAGTCATAGTCCATCATTTCCAATATTTTTAATCTTGATATGAAATGCAATTTTCTATATTCAACTCATGTCATACAGATTCTTTTCTGAGTCCAGCAATCTGAATAGTCATCATCTCATTTTTGTACAGTCAACGCTGTCCTCAACTGTCATCAGTCACCCAGAGCTGTGCACTATAAAAAGACAAAGTATTTACTTTTCCCTTTCCAACAACTAATTACTTTGAAGAGTAACTATGCAACTCCACAACAAATGCACAATTGTCCAGCATAAAAAACAGAAACAATGTGGCAACCCAGTCAGTCAGCACAATTAATGTAATGTGAAGGAAAATCTGTATCACAGAACAAGATTCTTTCAGAAACATCAGATTCATTTCATTCTCCCAATAATGACTGTGAGAGTGAAGCATGGGAAAGCTAAATTAAACCTGGGATGAATGTGCATGGGCTTAAATTGGGTGGGACTGTGGGGGAACCACGTTCCCACTTCTCTCCCAATTTGTTGCTTGCATTCCCAGTGCTCACCATTCATGGAACCCCTCGAAACACAAGCGTTTCAACAAACTCTTCATTGGCAGACCCACTGCTCACCTAAACCACTGAATGTACATCTGTTTCGTGGTAACAGTTTCGTGATATGTTTCAAATAGAATGATTGCAATGTAAACAGTTTTAAAGGATTACATGTATCAAATGTATGGCCATATACGCGGTTGAATATGATTTTGTTCCAAAGGAATAGTTAGGGTTGTGTTTTGAAAAATTATAAAAGAAGAATTATATAATAACCTCAAGGAATTAAAAATTAATGCTTTTAGCTACAGCCACAGATGTTAACAACTAATTGTTCAATTAATTGTTAAAAATTTAAACCAATTAATTTCAGATGGCTTGATTAATTACTTTATTTACTTTTCAAGGTGTCGAGCGTAGGGCTGCCAACTTTTGATTTTGTCATTCCGGGACGCCCACTGTCACTCGATATGCCGTTACCAATTTACACTGTCCACATGTGTAACCGCATAATGTAACCGCATATATAGGTCTAACGTAGCAAATGTTGTGTCTGTCCAATTATACAATCTAACCTAAAATCTACAAAAATAGTAGGCCTAGTTAATAATTTTTTAGATAAATTGTCAGAAGACAAGTAGCCTAAATTTAGGATTTGAATCGCCCTCAAGAAGAGATTTTTTAAACAAATGTAAGTCCAGTAACTTGGGCCTACGTATACCAGAGTAAGCAGACTTATGAGCCCAGTACAAGCAATGTTCATAGTTAGCCTATAAAATTATAGGCGACATCGTGCATGCAGATTACAAAATTTAATGTCATTTATTAAATTATCAGGTCGGCGACCGCACAGCAGAACTTAGCCCAAACAATTTACTTCTGCTGAGCTTTATGCAGTTCCAGAACACTGGTCATAAGTCGTAGAAAATAGCACATGTCATGTCAAAATTGATGCTTAGGCCTATTAACAGTTCCGCTTTTACAAGGTCGATGCTCAGCTAGGTTTAATTGCGATTGTTAGACAACTGGTCAGTCCATAGTGATCCACGCTCTCTCGCAAAAAGCATCAAAACGGAATGAGAGTAGGCCTATGAAGGACAAAATATGCTAGGCTAAAATGAGTGTCAGATGTTTGTAAAGTTTTGAAGACTTCAACCCAGCGCTGTCCAACATCTGATGCTCAGCCAACAGCGTCAAATTCATCGAACAATCTATTAAGTTTAGCGTGCCAATAAGAACAATATTGTGGAATGTGGGTCTTAACAGCAAATTGCGGGACAATTTAAGATCAATCCGGGACACGGGACGCACAGGGCCAATTCCGGGACTGTCCCGGCGAATCCGGGACGGTTGGCAGCCCTAGTCGAGCGTACCATTTCCGGAGCAAACAATATGGTGAATAATGATAACGTGAAACATTCAAGTGGAAAATTAAGCGATCATTTTGCATTTATGCCAAATGTTCAATGGAAAAGTCGAAGATGGTTCAAAATTAATGTCTTCAGTGCAATAAACAATTCCCATTGTTCAAACAAATCCCTGATGTATCAAGTTCAGCAAGTTGAATGATTGAAAGTTTCTGTGAAAGGAAAGTAATAACTGACTGAGTGATTAATGGTTTGTCATGCTTTGTCATAACAGATACTAAATTAATCGAATTTTTAAAATCAATTGACCAAAGTTCAATTTTATAGATCACTAGATCAATTTAATAATGAGAATCAGCCCAAACTTGAGTGCATTAAGAGAGAAGTGAGCTCGATTTCTAATATTTTCTCAACTGTGTTTATTACAGCAGCAACAACAAGTCCATAGGGTTCTGCCCTTGTTTACAGCACCACAGACTTCATGTTATTAATAAAAACAAATTTCCAAGCTGGAAAAACGCGGTTGGGTTCATCTCAGAACCTATTTTTACTGTGTAAAAACTGTCAGATTTCTTTTCAACTATTATATGGCGCACAGTAATTGTCTAAAGATGGACTGATGTGTGAATGGTTGGATAAATCTACTGTGGACTGAAGGATGGTTGGAAGGTAATGACTTTAATCTAAAATATTAATCTCACTTAAAGCATTGGAAACATTTGGTGCGGTAGAAATGCATAGTTTTCTTGACATAAGCTTACGTTACATTAACTTCTGCCATTTTTTCATAGATTTATATAGCACGAGATGATCGTGTGAATCACCACTTACCTCATTTTGCCGCTTCTCGATCACATGGAAACTTAAATAATCATCAAATAACTAGCTCTACAGCACCGCAAAGAAGAACACTTTAATGGCTTATGATATTAAATACGTAAAACCCTATAATGAAGACCAATTTGGATATTATCAACTTAATCCATCCATCCTTTCACCACTGCCACCATGATCCCACCATCGCCATCTTATGCCAGGTTATTCGCACTGGCTGCTGCACACCGCACTGGCATCATACATGCAAAGCATCAGCATCAGCAGAGTGCTAACATCATGACGCACATTATGTCTGGTCTGTCTTGTATTGTATATGTTGCAGTGCAAATACAATAATAGCTCCCACACCCTAGATATGTAAACGAACTCAAATTTTAAGCGCTGTTATAATGGCCTTCTAAAGTGCTTGTGCGTATTTTGGGATGCAAACGTTACCGATCGAGTCGTTTCTGAATCATTCTTAGGTTACATGTCATTATGCGAATGTTGCATAATAATTATAACTTTGCATAAATGTTTTCTATTATTTATTTCCTCTGTAAACTACTGTGCGTTTGCTGGTTGTCAATTAAAGAATATTCTTACTTACTTACTTATGTATTATGATTTTTTTTATATGGCCCACAGGCTCACGTATGTATACCAAAGACCTTAGAGCCTATAGTCTACGAAAGACATTCCATCTTCTCTTTTGCTTCCAACGGTACATCATCTGGCAGATCAGCCATCAAACCTTCGGATCTACAACATTATTTTCATCTAAGACTTCAGTCGAATAGGCTAGGCTACATTTCCTTAATTTCCTCTTCTTCTGTCATCCAAGCCGGTGCACATACTAGCCTATATTATATCTTTGTGCCATCTTACAACTTACTGTAGGCCTACCCAGGCGCACGTCTACAGTTTGTTTATGCAAAGAATTTTATTAAATTGAATATAGTTTCTATAGGTCAGTTAGGCTGACTCAGAGTGCATAGTATACGCTCTGAGGCTGACTATAAGGTCAGATAAATAGAGTCGCATATGACCTAATATTATTAGCCTATAATAATAAATAATTAAGAGGGCCTCTATTATATAGGGGTCCTCTTATGGCCAGGACCGCAATTTGCAGCGGAAGAAAGAAGCCATCTGCTTCGATCAGGCCATCCGCTGAAATTTGTTCCCTCCCATATATATAGTCTTATATATACAAGCTATAGATCAGCTACAGCATAAAACAAACAGCTAGTCGGCTAGCTATGTCGACTCCCAGTCTCTATAGGAGCTGTATTATGCCCCCAAAAAATTTGAGGGCAACGTACGGCCTCGATCTGTTGTCATAGCCCTCGCCAAATCTGGATCCATCCATCCACTCAGGTCTCTGCTGCAGTCAAAATGTGTGAGTGATATTAGAGTATTCGCCGTTTACTCATTCATTCATTCATTCATTAAGTAGAATGGCGACAACGAAGTTGTGTGTGTATTCGTTTAATAAGCAAAAACAGGTTGGCAAACCGCAACCTGGTACATTGAGATAGACAAAAATTACATTGTAATAAAATATTAATGTTATAGGGAATCAGTTATTGGAATTAAATTGAATCAATAGTTAGACTATGCTTTAATAATATGTTTGTAAAGGACTCTAAACAATAAAAGTCCAGGCAATGACGGCATAACGGGGGAAATGATAAAGGGAGGAGGAGAAATCGTGATAAAAGAACTGCACAAGATAATCAACACAGCATGGAAAGAGGGACGAACACCCAAGGAGTGGAAAAAATCATTGTTGGTGATACTACACAAGAAGGGCAGCGCACTGGAATGTGGCAACTGCAGGACAATTGCTCTCATAAGCCACCTAAGCAAAGTCCTGATGTCGATACTATCCGTGAGACTCAGAGGACAGACAGAGGAATTCATGGCGGACGAGCATGCAGGCCGGATTCAGGAAGGACAGAAGTACAGTACAACACATACTGGCTCTGAGACTAATAGGAGAAAAAGCCAGGAGGAAAAACATCAAGATCTTCAACTGCTTCGTGGACTTCAAAAAGGCCTTCGATAGCATAGACCAGAGCGTAACATGGGCGGCCATAGAATCCTACGGCGTAGACAAGAAGCTAACACGTCTGCTGGAGGAAATAAATGGCAATGCAACAGCAGCAGTGAAAATAGGTGGTGACCTGGGAGAATGGTTCGCAACAAACAGAGGCACAATTAAGGCAGGGAGACCCGATATCGCCAACCACCTTCATCTTGGTACTGGAAAGAGTACTGGACAAGATTCGGGATAAAGAAGGAGGAGTAGTCATAAGTGGCACAACAATTAATAACCTCGCGTTTGCCGACGACATCGACCTGTTAGACAGAGATGCGAAGAAATTGGAAGAAACAACTCGAGAGCTGAATGAGGAGAGTAAGAGATACGGCCTCAATATGAACTTCGAGAAAACGAAAACGCTAGCATTTGGCGCAGAAAACCCCACCGAGGTACTAGTCATAGACGGAAACCCGCTGGAGAACGTTGAACATTTCACGTAGGCCTACCTCGGGAGCAACACGACATATGACCTAGACGCCAGAAGGGAAGTGCAAACTAGGTTGGCGAAGGCAGCAACAGCACTGAAGGCAATGGAGAAGGTGTGGAAAAGCAAAGCCATAGGGACGGCAACGAAGAAGAAGGTACTACAGACATGCATTTTCAGCACTCTGTTATACGGGTGCGAGGCCTGGATGATAACGAAATTCATCGAACAAAGACTTATGGCCTTCGAAAGAAAGTGCTACAGGAAAATACTAAGAATAGGGTGGATGCAGAAGGTAAACAACACAGAACTATAGATATATATATATATATATATATATATATATATATATATATACGAGCGAGTGCAGCTAAAGGAAAACATCATGCAGAAGCTGATCAGAAGAAAACTAGGACTGTTCGGGCACATCTGCAGATTGGATAACAGCAGGAAGATCAAAGCACTGATGTTCGGACGAGTGGACGGGACAAATAAGAGAGGAAGGCCGCATAGGGAATGGCTCGACGACGTATCCGACTGGGGCAAAACCTCGCTTCAGGAGCTGAGCAGAGCGGCTCTGGATAGAAGAAAGTGGAAGGACCTGGCGAAGAAGGCATCAGACACCTACGGGCGCTGAGCCCACGGTTGTTGATGATGATGATGAAAGGACTCTAGAAACAAAGTTTCGGTCATCATTTTGTGGCATCATGGCATGAAGATTAGGCTAACTTACTGACGCTACTACAACCATCATCCTGTAGGTCTATACTTGCGATCGCTTTTTTAATATGAATCAGGTGACGTCACAATCCACAAATATGACGTCATCGCTAAATGGTTTTTATTATTCTTTGTTCTCTCATCAGTAGGCTAACAGTTAGGCCTATACTGTTTCTGAAACATTCGGTCAAATTTCTGCTGAAAGCTGAAGTCGAAAACGACGACGAAATTAAGTGATGGAAAAGATGACGAAACAGAGAAACTCAAACAGAGATCGATCGAGGCAGACGATCATCGATGGGAATTTATTAAAGAAATCATTCGTAATGTACGTAGGCCTAAGCTTATGCGGAAGTTATGCCAGAAATTTAATTTCCTCATTTCAGCAACCGAAATAGCATAATAGGCCTAATCAGTAGGCCTAATTAATTAAGGATGTTTAATCGTCATAGGCGGAGACTTGGTCTAGGATTCTAAGTTTATTATGTCAAGAAAATTGGGATGCGGTTTTTGCATAGGCGGAGACTTGGTCTAGACTCTAGACTCGACGCTGGGTAGGAGGAACGATCGTCGAGCGGCCAAAGGACAATCGGAAGGAGCGACATCTTTCAGTTTCGCCGACGAAATCTTCTGACGACCTTTTTAGTCATTTGGTAAAAAATTCTGAAAGACATATCTTTACCCTGCCAAAAAAAGGTTGACGACCTTTTTCATTTGGAATTTTTTTTCTCAAAGACACTCCTTTTTCCCCGCCAAAAAAGTTGATGACCTTTTTTAATCCTTTCGTCATTCTCTCTATAGTTACTTGTTACAATAATCTGTTCTTATAACTTTACTAGATGTGTAACCCGGCGTTGCCCGGGAAATTTAGGGTTTTAAACACTACTCAACGTTGACCGCTAAATTTCGGGTTTTCGCCAACCCTCTACCCCACCCCGCTTCACCAAAAAGTCAAACGTAACCCGCCCCTGCGGGGCGCTACGGAAATTATTACTGGGTTTGTATGACGTCATTCGGGCTGTAGACTCTTTTACTAAAGCTGTTTACCAAAGTGTGAGCGATGAAGTCTGTCTTAAAACGCTTCTGTCTTAAAACGCTAATAACTCGAGTTCTAAAGTGAAATTTAGGGTTTTAAACACTACTCCACTCTGGTACCCATCGTTGACTGCTAAATTTCGGGGTTTCGCCAACCCTCCACTCCACCTCGCTTCCTCAAAAAGCCAAACTTGACCCAACCCTGCGGGGCGCTACGGAAATTATTACCGGGCGGGTATGACGTCATGCGGAGTAGACTCTTGAATAATGCGCTGGCGTAATCAATTACTGATGAAATCTGTCTTAAAACGCCAATAACTTTTGTTTTAAACTGAATTAAAACCTGAAAATAGTTGCGATGACCTTATAATTTGGGTAAGAATCGATTGCAATAATTTTTTTAAACCGACGCTGTTTCATTTCCGAGCCTATTCTGCAGGGGAGAGTCAAAAGCGTACAAACAAATAAACAAACATATGGAAAGTGTTTCGGAATTATAATATAGATTATAGCGTCACCAGTCAGTATATTCACCAAATGTGCATGTTCTAACACTTAACCATTGGTTGGGGTGGGGGACAAATGCATAGACTGGACGGTCCCCCAACACAAACATCAAACATTTAGAGGTCCGTCCCCTGTCACCCCCTAAGTCTCCGCCCATGGGAAAGGTTGCTGGAGTCTAAAAAGGTTGAGAACCGCTGATCAAGGGTCATATGTTGACGAGCCTCGCAGGACAGCACCGACAACGAAATTTCAGGGACATAATTTTATATATAATTATATATAATTATAAGAGATAATCACATTCTCCTTAATTCTCAAAAAAGGAGCCAGGACTTCAAATGGAATCTGCGAAACAAGTGGACTCAACGAGGCAAATGTATATATATATATAATTATATATATATATAATTATATATATATATATATATATATATATATAGTCAACGGGAGTCAATGAGGCAAATGAAGTCAATTATCAAAATTTAATGGAGTCAATTAATGAGTCAAATGGATATATATATATATATATATATATCTTTTCCAATTTACCCTGTCATAATACAACGAAGGGTATGCTATAAATGCACGTAGGCTGCCTTCTTAAGAGTTGCCTTAATACTTCAAGCCCAAACAGCCAGTAGGCCTAGTCCTGTACGCTCACAAGCATGATCACAATAATTGTGGTTATGTTTGATACAAGCATATACTTTTCATTGTCTGGTATTGCACCACAGCAACTTCGACTTATAGCCATGCAGTCATTGAAATGGTCTATAAACTGTCATTGACAGTGAATGTGCTATAGTTGCCAACACTGTTTACGAGCACTGAAACCATGCACGTTCATTATATCAGTCTATCCTGTTGCAAGTCGATAAGCCGAGCTATAGCCCCAGCCGTTGTGAACAATTAAGTCACTTACTTGTCTCAATATATCACTAA
The DNA here is from genome assembly GCA_949752735.1 of Lumbricus terrestris. NCBI lineage: Eukaryota > Metazoa > Annelida > Clitellata > Crassiclitellata > Lumbricidae > Lumbricus > Lumbricus terrestris. Next base: position 14,044,151 of record OX457047.1, on the reverse strand, counting down.
GTAGCCTAAGTCGCTCATATGTTAAAGTGAACCAATAAGTTCTTAACGAATGACTCTATCGACCATGTTACATGCGATGCCGAATCTCTTAAACAGGCAACGGACACATTTTCAATTTGACCTTTACCCTATTTACTGAACTTGCTAATGGACAGAGTTTCTTCATTATGCGTTGCACCATCTCCTTCAATTCGTTCTTCAGTCACTTCATCCTCGTCTTCGCATTTGATTTCGTCGTAGTAGCTGTCTGGTATTTCATCGTACTCATGCTTGTCTCTTATGTTTGAACTGGAGTACGGTGTAACTGCGTCAATTCGGCCATAACGCGCTCCAACGTATCTATAGCTGGATGCTCGATCGAGGTTGTCTAAGCTGCTCCCCATGCTGCTCGTTAGCAGATTGACGAGTCTGTCTTTCTCTTCGTCTGTCATTGCTACCAACGTGTGGACGAGTGCCGCGTCGTCGTCGTCGCCTGCTACATGCTGGTCTTCGCTGCAGTGATCAGCCCGGGTCAGAGTGGAGACGTCTCCCCCGTCCTTCGTCTTTCTGTATCGCTTCGACTGTCGTCCAACCGTCGGTGATCTCACCAACTGCGATGGTTTAATCGGAAGCTGCTGCTGACGTCGCTTCCGGTTTAAGACGACGACGACGATGATGATGACGACTGCTACGCACACTAGCAGAAATCCTCCGGCCACTGATGCCCCGACAATTACAGCCATTTTGCTGTGGAACAGTGGACCAGCCGCTGTTGTAGCGTTGCTGCAGGTGTTCATTGAGAAAGAGGTAGTCAACATCTCAAGGCAAATCATGTAATGTGACCCTGGAGTCAGACCAGTTAGACTGTGTTGATTAGCGTCATAGGGAAGTGGTGGAACACGTGTAACTCGGTCGTCGATTACATAAATCAGGTTGAACCCCTCGGCAGCAGGAGAACGAGGCGTTGTCCAGGTAACAAGGATGCTGTCATGCGTGACATCAGAGAGTGCGAGGACAAGTTTTGTGCTTTGGTTCGGCGTCGAAGTGGATGAGGCAGAGGAGGAAGGAGGCGTAGTGTATTCCAGATGATAGCATTTCGTCGACTGATTAGCGGAGGGGCAGTTAGGGAAGTCATCGTCGGTGAGGGTTGTGAAGAGCTTGCCGTCGAGGTTGGCGCATTTCCACTGGAGTGACCTCACCCGGAACTGCGTCGCTGGGTTGGACTTTAACGGTCGAAGTAAGTCGTGGAGCCACTTGAGTGCACAGTCGCATTCCAGTGGATTGTTATTCAGCTGGAGCTGGAGAATATCCAGCTTCTGGAAGTCGTACAGCACACACTCGTCCAGGGTTCGCAGTTTGTTTCCGCTTAGGTAGAGACGGACGAGGCTGGTTGAGAGACCGGCCAGTGACCTTTGCGTCAGATTGGAAATGGCATTGTTGTTAAGATCCAGGTTTTCCAGTCCAGACATTCGACTTAAGGTGAAGTCGGGGACTTCGGTTAATTCACATGACGACATCCACAGCGTCTTGAGGGCGCCTAGTATACTGATCGCTGACCAGGGACTACTGGACAGATTAGTTGATCTCATGCTCAGTAGCTTCATCGAAGTCACTTGCGATGTGAAGCTATACTGATCTAGGACAAGGTGCTGGGAGCCATCCAGGTAGAGTTCTTGAAGAAGGGTGAGGCCGCTGAAGGCATCCGGGGCGACGTTGACCAAGGGATTGTCGTCAAGGTGAAGGACCATGAGACTGTTCGCCAACTGGTTTGATCCTTTCAAGCTTGTTATGCGATTTCTTGCCGCTTTAAGAACCTGCAAATATTTCATGTTCTTCAGAAGATCGTCGATGTCGTCGATGTCGTTGTCGCTGATGTCTAAGTAGACGAGAGATTTGAGCCGACTGATCGCCTTCAGCTGGGCATTATTGAGGTGGCATTGTTGAAGTGATAGGTTTCGGAGAATGCTCTCCAGCCCGGAAAAAGCGTCCAATTGAACCTCTGTCACTGGATTTCTGGCGAGGTTGAGGACTGCTAAGCTCGAGGCCCCGTCGAAGGCCGCTGACCCGATAGTGAAGAGTTGATTGAGGTCCAGATGAAGCACGGATAAGCTGGTTAGGACGTTTATTGCCGAGGTTGGAACTTGCTCGAATACGTTCGAGTATAAGTTCAGAAACGTAAGTTGGGATTTCTGGGCAGCAAAGTCCTCAGAAGTCAGGAGACGTAGTGCTCCTGATGTCAGTGCGAGCGACCTCAGGTTGGAAAGTGAAGTTAAAGCGCCTGGAGGAAGTGCTTCATATCCGTAGCCGACGATCTCCAGGCTTGTCATCATCGTCAACTTACTGAGTGCGACTGTTGGAAATTGCGTCGACTGATCGACCTCAAGAGCCAGTTCAGTGAGATCTCTTTCTAGACCAGAGAATGCATCGTCTGCGATGCTATTCAGACGGTTGTTCGTTAGGACCAATCGCCGGATCCGAATCCCAGCGAAGGCGTTTCCCTCTATCGTCCGGATGGCGTTCGAATCCAGGGTCAGCTCGTAGTAGATCTGATCCGCGTTATCCGATGCAAATGCTGGAACGTGGTCGAGGTTCTGATCGCGACAGTTAACGACAAGTCCATTCGGATTTGCCTCGCAACTACAACTGGCTGCTCCTAAACAAGCAGCCTCAGCGGCAGGTGAACTGCATATCCACATCATCATCATAAGCAACAGCTGTAGCGAGATTAACGCCTTCAACAGAACTTCTCTTAGTCTTAGAAGCATTTCTCGCAGTTTTTCAGCGCAACAGTCTTCAAACGAATGAACACAGTGCTCCTTTTAGCGTCCCGAATTAACTGTATCCATCTAATAATTTACCTACTGATCTTCATAGAGAAGACAGTCTACAATTCTGTGCGTAAAAGTTCTACAGCGTATATAGCGGATCGTTATATTAGCTGATCACGAAATGCATTCATAGCGTCCGGCTGACCAAATTTCTGCTCTTACATCCTGGTCGAATAATCGATAAGCATTTCCTTAGACGTCTTTTGACCGCAAACATGACGCTACAAGTAAGCACTGCTTCCAGTAATTCGTGGACTAAGCATTAGCACTTCTTAAACGGAAATCGACTCATTAGGAAATCTGTTACATATAGCACTTATTTAATGCTCGTAAAGAACATAATTATACAGATGTGTATACGTGCAGCATACATGATATCATCTTGGATATTTAACGGGCTAACCCCTACGTACGTTCGCACAGTAATAGACGAGTTGGCCTACATACCTGTAGGTACCTATAGCTATTAGTGATGTGCTTCTGTCGTAGGCCTACACTTCATCCTAGAGCCCTAAGCACACAAACCATTAAGTCACACACATCGTAGGCCTACCATTAATTTGCCTAAGGATACACCGAAGTAGGTCCCATGACTGCCTCGCTCCAATATAAATGCACTTATAATAAACCTAATTAATAAAGGAATACAATGATGGGACGACTAGGCCTACTCTATTATTTGCGAGTCGAACAGGAAACAGGTGGCAAAGAAATTACCGCACGGAATGAGATAAGATTAACAAGCAAACCTATAATTATGAATTAATGTATTTGATCAGGATCGACTGCGTTTTCAAGCGCCACCGGTGACATCTGGAATATTAGACACCGACGCGTTACAGCTAGAATCCGTTAATTCACAATTTAAATTTTACAGCATAATACGAAGTTGTCAAGCCACAAGAAAAAAGCAAACTATATTAAGTGATGATGTTTGGTCTAAACACATCCTCTGCAGACCCTGCTAGTTAGGCTGTTTAGGCTACACATGAATGGGCGTATAGGCCTGCAATAAACGGGCGTTAATAGCAGCATATACAAAGCGCGTCTATCCTTGGGGAATCGAACTCGAGTCATACCATGCAGTGTGTTATCCAATGCGCCCCCGCCCGCCCGCCACCTCCCCATCTCGCTCCCACCTCTGATTGATATTCATATTCGATTATTGGCAACATTGATGTAGCCAATCCAGTTGGCCAGAGAAGTAATAAAGAGCGTCTGCATTAATTGTGGTGCAGCTGAGGTGGAATGTATGCTATAATATACAGGGTGCGCCAAAAAAAAGTAATTCCCTACGGTTTTTTGCCCATATCTTGGCCGAACATATGAATTTTTAAATGAAACTTTGCAGACTTAAAGGCAATTCATATTTACGTACAGTGGTCAGATAACAAAAAAAATATTTCAAACAGAACAAAAGTTACATCACTTTTAGTGAGGCCACCCAGCGCTTTTTGACGATTCAAAAACGAAGCGCAACAAAAATTAGGTTTTTGGCCAATATCTTGGCCAAAAGTAAGAATATCGAAATGAAATTTTACACGCTTAAAAACAATTCATACCTGCACATGATGGCCAGATTCTATCAAAATATTTCAAACAGGACAAAAGTTATACCACTTTTAGTGAGGCCACCCACTGTTTTTGACGATTCAAAAACGAAACGCAACAAAAAGTAACAAAAACACGCTTTTATTAAGTCTCATCTCAAATAACTGTTGTAAAATGAACTTGGTAGTGCTTCACAACTTGTGCTCAATGTGCCCACCACCAGTGCCAAAACTTCTTTTGAGTCTCTTTGCAAAGTTCTTGATGGAGCTGTTGATTAAGCTGACAGATTCCTTATTTACCGATTTTATTGTCATCTTGCTAAGTGACTTCTCAGTGACGTGCAGCAACGCTGGCGCCCTGTTCCTTTTTTCAATAGTTATAATAATGATCATCTGACAATATCAAGGCTATCTGATAACAATTATTTGAGATGAGACTTAATAAAATCGTGTTTTTGCTACCTTTATGCTGCGTTACGTCTTTGAATCGTCAAAAAACGGTGGGTCGCTTCTTTAAAAGTGCCATAACTTTTATTCTGTTTGAAATATTTTCCTGAAATCTGGCCATCATGTGCAAATATGAATTGTCTTTAAGCCTGTAAAATTTCGTTTCGAAATTCTTACTTCCGGCCAGGATATTGGCCAGAATAATTAAATTGGTTTTTTCTTACTTTTTGTTGCGTCGCGTTTTTGAATCGTCAAAAACGGTGGGTGGCCTCACTAAAAGTGATATAACTTTTGTTCTGTTTCACATATGGCGATGAAATGTGGCTATTGTACGTAGATATGAATTACCTTCAAGCCCGTAAAACTGGATTTGAAAAATTCCTATTTTTGACCAAGATATTGACAAAACGCCGTAGGGGATTACTTTTTTTGGCGCACCCTGTATATGCGACTATATTTATTTATGATGGCAGCGTCGTATAAGACGATGAAGGAACTGATGCAGATTTTCGTTCTCAGACTTCTGTTAACGTATTAGTCAACTATAATTGTATGTGTACTATGCTCGGTTTTGAGGCTCTGTGTATCCTGTTGCCGATATCAGATGACGTCTATGCCCGTGTTGTCTATTATGCCTCATCAGCTTCGGCCACGCCTCTGTAGGACATTGAAGTCACATGCTGCTCCCTCGATCATACCGGTCAATTCTTATACTTTGATTGTGTTTGTTTAGGCGAGTGACTCAGAATTAGTAGTCAATTAGTAGCATAGCTGATGTGTGTAGTCATTACGAGTTGGTTCGAGCTGTCAACTGAACCCTGAACATAATTATCAGTCTGATTGCTCGATCCATGCAGCGAGTATATTGCTGGCCAGAGCAGTGTGAGAATTGTGGAAAAATAACTGGGGGTGTTGGTCTATGATAAACTTGGAATTGGGGTGTGAAAAACAGAGTTTACTATGGGGCACTAAGAAATTTACTGGGGGGTTGAAACCCCCAACCCCCCCGGCAATTCTCACCCTGGGCCAGAGGTTATAGAGGCGCTATATTAATTTCTTCAGACTAATTCAGAATTTTAGATAAACTGGCGAATAATATGTTTTACTACTGTAGCGTTTTGGAAAAGCTACAAGATTATACTTATTTTTATCCATGTTGGCCATAACGGTTAATTAACTCTATGCTGCACCAGAGCGAGGCTGCGGACATTACGCCAGCATGACGTGTGACCTTTTGGATGACGTGGCGAAAGTGTGGGCGCCGCTGATTGGCCAAGAGCGACGCGTGACCTAAAAACAGCGGTAAAAGGTCGCTTCCGATTGGCTGTTGGTCCAATCTAGGTCGGTAGGAGGAAGAGACGCAAGAGAGTGAAACCGACGAGAAAGACTAGGCCATCTTTTTGAATAGAAATTCGTTTAAAACTAAGTTTTCGGGCAGCTAAATTAATAAGAAAGTTAACTAAATTATTAGATAATAAAGTAAACGACCGCTGGTCGCCTCCGGTGGAAGGAGAACGTCGAAATAAGCAAAACCGCTTAGGAATCAGGGAAGTAGAAATAAATTAAAGTGTAGCGTGCTGAATCTGTAAATGAATGAATGTTTAAAATGGCCGGAACGCGTTGATATAGATTATATAGCGCATTACAGGTAGAACGAAGGATAAATTAGCGCTTGTATTAAGAAGCGTGAATATATTGAAAGAGTTGATAGAAGTAGCATTGCAATATAACTGTTGCTGTGGTCGTGGTAAATTAGTGCAAAGTGTTGATGTTAATTCGTTGCTTGCGTTGTAACTGATTAATAGCGTGATTTGACCTTCTGCAGTAGTTAAGGAAATGGGAACTGAACTGATAGTCTAGTTACATGCAGGAGCATAAAGGATAGGTATCAAGTAATGCAAAGTGTGTAATAACCAGCCATAAATGCTGTGTAGTGTTAGGAATACTTTGTGTTGAACTGATAAGTATTATAGGCAGAATTGTATTTACACAGATTGCTGCCAATTGTATATTAATTAAGTAGTAGTGAAAGCACAAATAAAGTGTTGCATATTGAACTAGAATTGAAGGTGATTCACTGACTGACTTGCAATTAGTTGTAAAACAGAATAATCCCATGTCTCGTGTCAGCTCTTTGAGGGGGGACGCCCTAGAGGAATCGGATGATTCGGAGGGAGGGCGGACAGTCAGTAGTGATGAGAGATTGATAGAGCGCCAGATAGATCCAGCCAAATACTCTCCACCACCTCTTCAGGAGTTCGAGTCCCTCTCGCCCAAAGCTGCCGTGGGGATAACGAACTCAGACGAGCCCCGGAAAGAGGGTGCTGTCGCGCGTCGACAAACCGCCGCGGAGACATGTCCTGTAGGCCCTGGTACCCATGAAAGAAGAGAATCTGGACGTTCCTCCCTGTCGTTCACACTTGAGGTTCCCGTAGGTGGTTCCCTGTCGCCCCGGCAGTACGCCGCCACACTAGGGGAGGGGGGCGAAAGTAAGCGAGTAAGTGGGGCATCCCTTGCAAGCGCTTCCGGTCCCCTAGCGGTTAGGGCGGGCGTAACAAATGGTACCAGAAGTGAAGTAGAAGTGGAACAAGGGGAACCGATGGAACAAGGGGAACCAAGAAAATTTGGAAGGGCAGAATTTCCTGGAGAGAGAGAGAAGTGGGAAGGCGAAGAAATGGCTTACTATGGTGCTAGACCCAAGTGTCCTTCGGACTACCCCGTTACCGAAGTAATTGATGTGGGTTTTGATTTTGAATTTTACATGAGAGATAAACAAGCGAGGTTGATTAACAGAAAGCTTGGAGGAAATAATTATGAAAGTGAAGGTTCGGAGGTAACTGATCTGCGACCCTTTCATAATGTTCTGTTGCATCCTAATATGTTGAATTTGGATAAAGGTTGTGTTGGGATCCTTGCTAACTCTGAGTGTATAGTTTCAGATATGGAGGATGGGGATTCAGCGCTGCTGAGGGAACTGGGACTCCCGACTTCGGATGCACATCCCGGGCACCCAACCCTAGTCCACCCTCGGGCTACCACCTTCCCACCACCGCCTCCCTCGTCGCACCCGTTCGCCGTCCGAGCCCCTCCTGCTCCGACCCTGAACTTTCCCTCACCTGCTGCTGTCAAGGTGGGAGGAAACACAATCGGTGGTGTCGTCAAGTCGAATCCTTGGGTGAGCATCGTCACCCCGGTCACAGCCTCGGTGTGCAAACTGTTCGTATCCGTCGTGTCGTCGACTCAGTCAATCATGTCGACCTTGTCCTCGTCGTTGAAACCACAGGTTACACAAAGTTCCGCCTACCTGCCCTCGAACCCTGGCCCTCCCGCTTACCTGTCAGGTGGTCGACCAACAGCCGCTCTGTGTCGGCCAGCTTCCGCCTACGATGGGCGATTCTGGGTAACCACACGAGCAGCCCAGAACAACCTGGAAGCGAAGTTCCATGTTGTGTCTACATCCGGGAGCGAAAACAGTCAGTTCCAGTTCGAACAGTATGCTGAACCGCCTACAGCTGAACCTCAACCAACGATCCAAGGTCGTTTTCAGCCGAGTACGACTCCACCCTCGTCGGTCACTGTGCAGTCCCAATCACGCGTGAGCAGAACTGTTGATTCGACATCCAGACAGTATATGAAATTGGACAGGTACAATGGAAAGACATCGGTCGAAGCTTTCCTAAAGAAATTCGAGATCTGTGCGAACAGTAATGGTTGGACAGATGGGGAGAAATTCGCCCAGCTGACCTGTGCCTTGACAGAGCCAGCTGATCAGCTGCTCTACGAGTTCGACTCCGAAACCATAGCATCCTGGTCTGACCTGGTTGATCGTCTACGCCTGCGGTATGGAAGCTCCGATCAAGCCGTCCTCTACCAGACCCAATTGAACACACGACGGCAAAAGATGGGTGAAGACCTCAGCTCTGTAGTACGAGACATTCGACGAATCATGATTCTGGCGTTCCCTGGTCCCACCTCGGTGCACAGTGAAGTCATAGCGATTCGTGCCTTTCTCGACGCCCTGCGAGACAGAGACTTAGCCATGAAGGTTCGTGAGAGGGAACCTACCACCTTGGACCATGCTTATAAGACTGCCATGCGTTTAGAGAGTTACCGTCAAGCGGATGATGGTAACCTTGGCCGCGACGAACACCGACCTAGTCGGGTAAAAACTGTAACGGAAGTAGACTCTGCCCCTGCTGACGGTCAGAGACAATTCCAGGAAATCGTACTAAGAAAAGTTGAACAGATAGAGAGGAAAATAATGTCACTAGAGAGTAACGGTCCCGACCCCCGGCAATTTCGACAGTGGCGACCCCAGCGTCGAGCGGAGCCTCCGTCCCAACACCAAAGATCGGGTAATCGTCCACCTCGATTTTCCTTACACGAGCGACGTTGCTACGGGTGCTGCCAGACCGGGCACCTCGTTCGCCGCTGTCCCAACCGCTACCGTGACGAGAACCCAACCGAGAGACGAGACAAACCTGCGCGACACAGAGATGGAAGCGTCCGACATGTCCCTGGGAGCACTGACGCCTATCTGGAAGTGATGATAAAGGGCAAACGTCGGACAGCGTTGTTGGATTCCGGCTGCGAGGTGAATCTCTGCCCAGCTTCGTTAGTCAAGGGCGACGAAATACAGAAGTCCCGACAACAACTTCACGCCGCCAACGGGTCCGCCATACAGGTGCTTGGTGAAACCCGGCTCCAATTGCAGATCGACGGACAACCATTTGACATACCCTGCTTGGTCACCGAGCAAGTGTCCGAGCTTATCCTAGGCCTGGCCTGGATGCAGGCCGAAAATGCCCTGTGGCACATGGGACAGAACTGGATTCGGGTAGGGGGTCGTCGGTTTGAGGTCCGCCGGAAAACCTATGGGGGAGCATGCCGTCGGGTAATAGTCTCCCGAGATACCTTAATCGCGCCGAACAGCGAGATGGATGTTGAAACCCATGTCGTGTTGGAAAATTTGAAATCATGGGAAAATCAGTGGGCGGTTAACCCTCAACTTTTAGAGACAGGTCTTATTCTGGCGGGTACCCTGCTACCTGATAGGAACTTCGACCTGCCACTCCGCGTGATGAATCCGACGAACAAAGCGGTATGGGTGAAGAAAGGAGTGCGGTGTACGGCTGAACCAGTTACCGTTATGGGAGAAGATAGCTCCACCGAAGACAGTATGATGTGCGCCGGCGTGGTAGAAACACCAGGAGGACCTACCGAAAGCGAAATGAGAGAGGTGCTCGCACCCTTGTGGGAGGGGGTCGCGCCAGATGTTCCAGAAGAGACTCGGGAAAGACTGAAAACCATCATCTTGGGGAACCAAAAAGCCTTCTCCGTAAACGAATGGGACCTGGGCTTTACCGATGTGATTCAGCACGAGATAGAAACCGGAACTGAGACTCCAGTGAGACAGCCGCTTCGCCGACAACCGCTGTCCTTACTCCCCGTCATCGATGAGCAAGTAGGTCAAATGTTACAACAGAGACTGATAGAACCCTCCGCTTCCGCCTGGGCCAGTAATGTAGTTATGGTTAAGAAAAAGGACGGAACCCCGAGGTTCTGTGTTGACTACCGTGCGGTAAACACCAAAACTCGGAAAGATGCCTACCCCTTACCACTTATCAGCGAGAGCCTCGACACCCTGGCAGGGGCCAAGTGGTTCAGCACCTTCGACCTCCGGGCGGGCTACCATCAAGTCGCCGTTCATCCGAAAGATCGACCGAAAACGGCATTCATCACTAGACGGGGGAGCTTTCAATTCCGCGTGCTGCCCTTCGGACTGTGCAATTCGCCGGCTACGTTTTCCCGAATGATGAATTTGGTCATGGCTGGACTAAACTTCGAAGTGTGCCTCATCTACCTTGACGACATTATCGTTTTTGCAGAGGACCTCGAGACCCACTTGGCCAGGCTAACACAGGTGTTGGAGAGATTGTCTAAAGTGGGACTGAAACTGAAACCATCCAAATGCCATTTGCTACAACGTGAAGTGCTGTTCCTGGGACATGTGGTCAGCGAACGAGGGATCATGACTGATCCCGAGAAGACTGCGGCGGTGAGAAACTGGCCAACTCCGACGAATCTCAAAGAAGTTCGAGGCTTCATTGGGTTATGTTCTTACTACCGTAAATTCGTCCTTGACTTTTCGAAAACTGCCCAGCCCTTGCATGCACTAACGAGAAAGGGGTGTCACTTCTACTGGTCCGGCGAGTGTGAGAAAGCGTTTACACGGTTGAAACAACTCCTCACCGAAGCACCCGTCCTGGCCCTTCCCACAGATGAGGGGATGTATATCCTCGATACCGACGCTTCCGGAGACGCCATCGGAGTGTTCTATCCCAAGTTCAAGAAGGACAGGAGCGGGTAGTCTGCTATGGGAGTCGGCTCTGTTCGAAGGCGGAACAGAACTACGACGTAACCAGAAGGGAACTCCTCGCGATCATCCATTTTCTGAAAACCTATCGACAGTATTTGTTGGGGAGACGTTTCCTACTCAGAACTGACCATTCAGCGTTACAATGGCTGCGGAGAACGCCCCTTCCGATCGGACAGCAGGCGAGGTGGCTGACCATTACCGAAGAATTCGAATTTGACATTCAACACCGAGCCGGGTCGGCACATCAAAACGCAGATGCTATGTCCCGCCTTCCCCACCAGGTACAAGCCGTTCGGGAATTGCGAGATATCGAACGGGGAGGAATGACTCTGCCGGAAGATTGGAGCAAAAACACCTTACGAGATGAGCAAAGAGCGGATACTGACCTGGGCTGGGTGATTCAAAAGAAATGTGACTCGGACGATCCACCTTCGTTTGCTGAGACGAGGGATCGGAGCGGAACAGTAAAAACGTTAGTCTCCCAGTGGCCGCAACTAGAATTGAAAGAGGAACTACTAGTCCGGGCTTGGCTCGACGCGGAAGACAGCAAGGTCGCCAACTACCAGTTAATTCCACCGCCTCATCGCCGTTCGACACTGATTCAAATGGCTCATGAGGGGATCACGGGAGGCCACATGGGCATCCGACGTACCCTGTCTCAGCTCCAGAAAAGAGCCTACTGGCCTGGGTGGAGAGAAGACGTTCGCGTAGCACTACGGCGATGCAACCCCTGCGCCCAATATTTCAGAGGAAAACCGCCCAGGCAAGGGCGACTGCAAACAATGACCGTAGGAGCACCCATGGAGTGCCTGGGAGTGGATATTACCGGCCCACACCCGACCTCCAGCACTGGATACCGCTACATACTGACCGCAGTCGACCACTTCTCGCGTTGGGCTGAGGCCCATCCGATCCGTAATCAGGAAGCCGCCACTGTGGCACGAGTCCTCGTGAAAGAAGTCTTCTGCCGTTTCGGTTGTCCACGCCAGATTCTGACGGACCAAGGACCCTGCTTTGAGGCAACTCTGTTCAAAGACCTGTGCAGACTCCTCAAGATCGACAAAGTCCGCACCTCACCCTACAAACCGAGCACTAACGGAGCTGTCGAGAGGTTCCACCGTACCCTGAATGCCCTTCTGGGAAAGGTGGTAGCCCAAAACCAGCGGGATTGGGATGTGCATCTCCCCTACGTCCTCGCCGCCTACCGTGCCAGCGAGAGTGAGAGTACCGGCTTCACTCCAAATCGCCTTTTCCTAGCGAGAGAATTGTGCATGCCCATTGATCTAGTGCTTGGTGATGTGCAAATTATGAATGCCATGTCGAATGTTGATGATTTTGTCGCTAGTCAAATGGAAAATGTACAAATAAACTTTGCACTGGCTCGAAAATTTATGCAGCGCCAAGCCACTACCCGAGAAGCACGGTACAATATGAGAGTCAGACCAGCTACCTTCGCCATAGGGTCCTGGGTCTGGTATTTCTACCCGCGACGACGGTCAGGGATCAAGGAAAAATGGAGTAAACTGTACACCGGACCGTATCGTGTCCTGGAACAACTGAGTCCGGTCCTTTACAAGGTCCAAAAGTCGGCCCGAGCCCAACCGAAACTAGTTTATGTGGATAAACTCAAGCTATACAGCGGGGAGACCCCTAACGATTGGGATGTGAGCCCGAGTTCCGATACCATCGGACCAGTTGACCTTGACACCCTGGCACAGGTCGAAGTCCCTGATGAGGAAGAGGCGATGACTCCCTTGAGACCGCATCGCACTATTGTGCCACCTCGGCGGTATAGAGAGTAATGTAGTGTAATGTGATGGTAATGTCGCGTAATGGCGACGAGTAGAGATTGTGGCAAGAAGCCTAGGTTTTAGTTCCTTTCGATGAATAAAATTTTTATGTTATAACTTTGATCTAGGTTAGATCATTTGGGGTAGATTAGAATTGATACTTGTGTGTTTTATTGCATTGTTGTTTTTATTGCCACAGAAGAAAGGCAAAATGTTGTGATTGCATGTGGTTTTAAGATTTGATGTGCATAACCTTGATTGCAGATTAGATTTTTGAATCTAAAATGTGCTGGATTAAGAGCAAATTGCATGTGCGCATTGACTGAAAAGCAGGCTGCTAGAATTTGGTGAATTATCCTGATGTATGCATTGGCCTGAGTAGTTGGTAAGTGAGTAAGTTATAAACTTGTAGGTGGACTGAAATTGTGGCAGGCCTTAAGGGTTACATCGAAGAGGAGACTGGTGGTCTGTTAGTGAGATGTAATAAGCGGTAATCCGTCCAATCGTCGTTATTGGTTGCTTGAGAATTTTCCTGTGTGGGAATGAATGAGATGTACTCTTTCCGTTGGTGGAAATGGATGTAAACTTCTTCCTGTGTGGAAATGAATGAGATGTAATAAGCGGTAATCCGTCCAATCGTCGTTATTGGTTGCTTGAGAATTTTCCAGTCTGGGAATGCATGAGATGTACTCTTTCCGTTGGTGGAAATGGATGTAAACTTTTTCCTGTGTGGAAATGATGGTGATATATTCTTTCCGTTGGTGGAAATGTGTGTACTTGGTCCTGTGTAAACTTCCTGTGTGGAAAGGTGACGTAGAGGTAACAGCGTAGGTCATGGAGTCAATCCGTCCTAGTAGGCATAGGTACGCTTCACTAAGCGGTAATGCCTTATGCAGCTGGTTCAGCCTTGTTGTAACGTGTTGTGCCTGTAATAATGGGTCAGTTACTGATGTGATGATTTGTGCCTGCTGAGAGTTAACTTTGGGCTGGATACATAATGACAGAAAAATGATTCATCTTAAGTTTAGTTGCTTTTTGGATGAAAACTGCTTTAAGTCAAATTGCTTATATTTCGTGTTAGTCTAAGTTGTCGTTAATGTTGTAGCTAATAACATGGTAATTGCGCTAGGATTGTCTGTAGGATTTGGAGCCGAAGCATGATTGTATGTGTTAGAGGACATTCTCTTGGTTTGTGGCTTCGAGCTGTTGCTGAAATGGATTGTAGTACATTGTTTACTGTAACTGTTTGATGTGCATTACCTGAAACCTGGGTGGGAGGATAACCCGATAGCACCTGATAATGTGTAAGAGTATGGATAATATTTCTATTGGGATTTCCAACCCTGCTTTAGTTCAGAGACTTTGTGTCTGGTAGTTAGTAGTCCCGGGGTTCGTGGAAGCAGAGACTGGTGATTAAACACCAATGGCCTGTATTCCGACGAGGATTGGGTAACCAATGGACGTAGTTAGTAACCCTAGTGAGGTAGAGGCTGGCCTAGTGGTATGCTTTCTCTGAATCGCCTGATACCCTGACCTTGTGCCTTTGCTGAATTGTGGTCTGCGTGGAGTAGGGAGCGAGAGTGAGTTGGAGACCTTCAATTTAAGTAAACGTCCCTCCCTCTTTTTGCTGGTGATTCCGAACGTATGGTTTCAGGGAGATTGCAAAGTAAGGATGTTACATGAGCGTAAACATTGCCCTGCAGTCACCTTGAGAATTTAAGCGGCTGTGTTGTTAGGGTTAAGTTGTTATGAGTAAAGCCGTGCTAAGATGCCGTACTTTGTATGCCTGAACTTTTACAACAAGCGTTGCTAGGAGGCTAATTAGTTGATTTCTCCTTTTGTGAATTAGGAACCCTGTTGGTTCTTAGAGTTAAAATGAGACTTCATACAGTTGCTGATGTAGAATTGCCTGCTTACTGTTCAGACTGTTCTCAAGCAGCAATGTCTTTTAGTATAGTAGTGATGACCCTGCCTTAGCAACTCATGTACAACGGATTCAGTACGCGACCACTGCTGAATTTTCCAGTAATATGGAAAATTCGGGTTAAGGAGGGGAGAGTGTAGCGTTTTGGAAAAGCTACAAGATTATACTTATTTTTATCCATGTTGGCCATAACGGTTAATTAACTCTATGCTGCACCAGAGCGAGGCTGCGGACATTACGCCAGCATGACGTGTGACCTTTTGGATGACGTGGCGAAAGTGTGGGCGCCGCTGATTGGCCAAGAGCGACGCGTGACCTAAAAACAGCGGTAAAAGGTCGCTTCCGATTGGCTGTTGGTCCAATCTAGGTCGGTAGGAGGAAGAGACGCAAGAGAGTGAAACCGACGAGAAAGACTAGGCCATCTTTTTGAATAGAAATTCGTTTAAAACTAAGTTTTCGGGCAGCTAAATTAATAAGAAAGTTAACTAAATTATTAGATAATAAAGTAAACGACCGCTGGTCGCCTCCGGTGGAAGGAGAACGTCGAAATAAGCAAAACCGCTTAGGAATCAGGGAAGTAGAAATAAATTAAAGTGTAGCGTGCTGAATCTGTAAATGAATGAATGTTTAAAATGGCCGGAACGCGTTGATATAGATTATATAGCGCATTACAGGTAGAACGAAGGATAAATTAGCGCTTGTATTAAGAAGCGTGAATATATTGAAAGAGTTGATAGAAGTAGCATTGCAATATAACTGTTGCTGTGGTCGTGGTAAATTAGTGCAAAGTGTTGATGTTAATTCGTTGCTTGCGTTGTAACTGATTAATAGCGTGATTTGACCTTCTGCAGTAGTTAAGGAAATGGGAACTGAACTGATAGTCTAGTTACATGCAGGAGCATAAAGGATAGGTATCAAGTAATGCAAAGTGTGTAATAACCAGCCATAAATGCTGTGTAGTGTTAGGAATACTTTGTGTTGAACTGATAAGTATTATAGGCAGAATTGTATTTACACAGATTGCTGCCAATTGTATATTAATTAAGTAGTAGTGAAAGCACAAATAAAGTGTTGCATATTGAACTAGAATTGAAGGTGATTCACTGACTGACTTGCAATTAGTTGTAAAACAGAATAATCCCATGTCTCGTGTCAGCTCTTTGAGGGGGGACGCCCTAGAGGAATCGGATGATTCGGAGGGAGGGCGGACAGTCAGTAGTGATGAGAGATTGATAGAGCGCCAGATAGATCCAGCCAAATACTCTCCACCACCTCTTCAGGAGTTCGAGTCCCTCTCGCCCAAAGCTGCCGTGGGGATAACGAACTCAGACGAGCCCCGGAAAGAGGGTGCTGTCGCGCGTCGACAAACCGCCGCGGAGACATGTCCTGTAGGCCCTGGTACCCATGAAAGAAGAGAATCTGGACGTTCCTCCCTGTCGTTCACACTTGAGGTTCCCGTAGGTGGTTCCCTGTCGCCCCGGCAGTACGCCGCCACACTAGGGGAGGGGGGCGAAAGTAAGCGAGTAAGTGGGGCATCCCTTGCAAGCGCTTCCGGTCCCCTAGCGGTTAGGGCGGGCGTAACACTACGCATCACTAGAATATTGTGTCATCGTGCAGCCTCTGCAGTAAGCAAACCCGTTTTTCAACCGGTTATATCCTGATCAGCAACCAGATCCTTCAGCTCGAGGTCATCCCAGGGTCAATCGCTGTATTCCAAAGTCAGCCTATTCGTGGTCAACCTAAGGTCAGCCGCTTCACTCCAAGATCAGCCAAATGACAATCCACTGTGACTTGCAATGCCATGAACAGGATTTCAGTTCAACGATTCTGACCAAAGAGGAACCTGAGTTCGTGGTTTATGGACCGGAAGTCACCAGACCAATGGCGACTGAACTCAGATTTCCATTCGTAGCAGACGACTGAACTTGAGAGGAGGACAGATCCAAAGGACAAATGTGCGGTGAAGAAGAACTCTCCATACGACGTCGATGACGACCAAATGATTAAAAAAGGTCGTCAGCTTTTTTGACTGCGAAATGATTGAAATATTTTTTTGAGATTTAGACCATTAAACGACTAAAAAAAGTCGTCAGAAATTTAGGCGAACGAAAATTAAAAATTTCCTCCGCGATTCGTCCCTCGATCGAGACTTCTGGACCAAGTCTCCGCCCATGGGCTTCGGCCCCCAAAACTGAAATCCTGGCGCCGCCACTGGCGCTTCGGCGTGAAACTCCGACGCAGTGTCCGCGCTGTAGTCGAGGGCGCCTCTGAGTACAGAGCTTGAAGGGCGCTATTATGATTACCGAGGTAGACATCTCGAAACCGTCGCATGTGACGTCACCGTGTCTCCACAAGCTATTGAGATATTGGGCGTCCTTATAAGGAAATAAATTTTCTTTCGTTAGTTACGTAATTGCATAAATGTTTACTTAAACTAATTGAATGATAACAGCAATTGAATTTCTGCAAGTTGCGCTATATAAATCCCAGCACACAGTGGCGGCGCTGGGGGGCTAGGGGGCTAGGCTCCCCTTTCAAAGGTTAAGCCTCCCCTAAAATAAGGCCATCCGGGTGTTTTTTACATGCAATATTTTCACGATTTTTGACCGGATGACTAAAAAAAGGTCGTCAGAAATTTTAGCGGATGAAAAAATGAAAATGGGAAATTTCCTATGGGCCCACTCAAATCTGAAATCCTGGCGCCGCCACTGCCAACACAATTAATGCAAAGGATGAGCAAAGCGTAAAGCAGTCGCGCGCATTGAGATGTATTACATATATATATATATATATATGTTACGCCCGCCCTAACCGCTAGGGGACCGGAAGCGCTTGCAAGGGATGCCCCACTTACTCGCTTACTTTCGCCCCCCTCCCCTAGTGTGGCGGCGTACTGCCGGGGCGACAGGGAACCACCTACGGGAACCTCAAGTGTGAACGACAGGGAGGAACGTCCAGATTCTCTTCTTTCATGGGTACCAGGGCCTACAGGACATGTCTCCGCGGCGGTTTGTCGACGCGCGACAGCACCCTCTTTCCGGTGCTCGTCTGAGTTCGTTATCCCCACGGCAGCTTTGGGCGAAAGGGACTCGAACTCCTGAAGAGGTGGCGGAGAGTATTTGGCTGGATATATCTGGCGCTCTATCAATCTCTCATCGCTACTGACTGACCCCCCTCCCTCCGAATCATCCGATTCCTCTAGGGCGTCCCCCTTCAAAGAGCTGGCACGAGACATGGGATTATTCTGTTTTACAACTAATTGCAAGTCAGTCAGTGAATCACCTTCAATTCTAGTTCAATATGCAACACTTTATTTGTTCCTTCACTACTACTTAATTAATATACAATTGGCAGCAACCTGTGCAAATACAATTCTGCCTATAATACTTATCAGTTCAACACAAAGTATTCCTAACACTACACAGCATTTATGGCTGGTTATTACACACTCTGCATTACTTGATACCTATCTCTTATGCTCCTGTATATAACTAGGCTATCAGTTCAGTTCTTATTTCCTTAACTACTGCAGAAGGTCAAATCACGCTATTAATCAGTTACACGAAAGCAACGAATTAACATCAACACTTTGCACTAATTTACCACGACCACAGCAACAGTTATATCGCAAGGCTACTTCTAGCAATTCTTTCAATATATTCACGCTTCTTAATACAAGCGCTAATTTATCCTTCGCTCTACCTGTAATGCGCTATATAATCTATATCAACGCGTTCCGGCCATTTTAACCATTCATTCATTTACAGATTCAGCACGCTACACTTTAAGTTATTTCTACTTCCCTGATTCCTAAGCGGTTTTGCTTATTTCGACGTTCTCCTTCCACCGGAGGCGACCAGCGGTCGTTTACTTTATTATCTATTAATTTAGTTGACTTCCTTATTAATTTAGATGCCCGAAAACTTAGTTTTAAACGAATTTCTATTCAAAAAGATGGCCTAGTCTTTCTCGTCGGTTTCACCTCTTCGCGTCTCTTCGTCCTACTGACCTAGATTGGTCCAACAGCCAATAGGAAGCGACCTTTTACCGCTGTTTGTAGGTCACGCGTCGCTCTTGGCCAATCAGCGGCGCCCACACTTTCGCCACGTCATCTAAAAGGTCACACGTCACGCTGGCGTAATGTCTGCAGCCTCGCTCTGGTGCAGCATAGAGTTAAATAACCTTTATGGCCAACATGGATAAAACTAAGTATAATTTTGTAGCTTTTCCCAAAACGCTACACTCTCCCCTCCTTAACCCGAATTTTCCATATTACTGGAAAATTCAGCAGTGGTCGCGTACTGAATCCGTTGTACATGAGTTGCTAAGGCAGGGTCATCACTACTATACTAAAAGACATTGCTGCTTGAGAACAGTCTGAACAGTAAGCAGGCAATTCTACATCAGCAACTGTATGAAGTCTCATTTTAACTCTAAGAACCAACAGGGTTCCTAATTCACAAAAGGAGAAATCAACTAATTAGCCTCCTAGCAACGCTTGTTGTAAAAGTTCAGGCATACAAAGTACGGCATCTTAGCACGGCTTTACTCATAACAACTTAACCCTAACAACACAGCCGCTTAAATTCTCAAGGTGACTGCAGGGCAATGTTTACGCTCATGTAACATCCTTACTTTGCAATCTCCCTGAAACCATACGTTCGGAATCACCAGCAAAAAGAGGGAGGGACGTCTACTTACATTGAAGGTCTCCAACTCACTCTCGCTCCCTACTCCACGCAGACCACAATTCAGCAAAGGCACAAGGTCCGGGTATCAGGCGATTCAGAGAAAGCATACCACTAGGCCAGCCTTTACCTCACTAGGGTTACTAACTACGTCCATTGGTTACCCAATCCTCGTCGGAATACAGGCCATTGGTGTTTAATCACCAGTCTCTGCTTCCACGAACCCCGGGACTACTAACTACCAGACACAAAGTCTCTGAACTAAAGCAGGGTTGGAAATCCCAATAGAAATATTATCCATACTCTTACACATTATCAGGTGCTATCGGGTTATCCTCTCCCCCAGGTTTCAGGTAATGTACATCAAACAGTTACAGTAAACAATGTACTACAATCCATTTCAGCAACAGCTCGAAGCCACAAACCAAGAGAATGTCCTCTAACACATACAATCATGCTTCGGCTCCAAATCCTACAGATAATCCTAGCGCAGTTAACATGTTATCAGCTACAACATTAACGACAACTTAGACTAACACGAAATATAAGCAATTTGACTTAAAGCAGTTTTCATCCAACAAGCAACTGAACTTAAGATGAATCATTTTTCTGTCATTATGTATCCAGCCCAAAGTTAACTCTCAGCAGGCACAAATCATCACATCAGTAGCTGACACATTATTACAGGCACCACACGTTACAACAAGGTTTGCACCAGCTGCGTAAGGCCTTACCGCTTAGTGAAGCGTACCTATGCCTACTAGGACGGATTGACTCCATGACCTACGCTGTTACCTCTACGTCACCTTTCCACACAGGAAGTTTACACAGGACCAAGTACACACATTTCCACCAACGGAAAGAATATCTCACCATCATTTCCACACAGGAAAAAGTTTACATCCATTTCCACCAACGGAAAGAGTACATCTCATGCATTCCCACACAGGAAAATTCGCAAGCAACCAATAACGACGATTGGACGGATTACCGCTTATTACATCATTCCCACACAGGAAAATTCTCAAGCAACCAATAACGACGATTGGACGGATTACCGCTTATTACATCTCATTCATTTCCACACAGGAAGAAGTTTACATCCATTTCCACCAACGGAAAGAGTACATCTCATTCATTTCCACACAGGAAGATTCTCAAGCAACCAATAACGACGATTGGACGGATTACAGCTCATCTAACTAACAGACCACCAGTCTCCTCTTCTATGTAACCCTTAATGCCTGCAACAATTTCAGTCTACCTACAAGTTTACCACGGATTTGCTTACTTAACTTCTTCAGGGCAATACACACCTTAGATTCCTAGTCAATTATTACTACTGTTTCCCAGCTACTGCTTAATCAGGAGCTCAATCCTTACAACAACTTTTATATAAGAATTTAGACTATTATTCAACATGACAAATAGCTAAGTATCAGCAGCAATCTTGCATATATGCAGTGTTCTTTAAGAATTCTATTATCCTATGTCAAACCATTTCCACAGCCGTACTCTCCTAGTAAGATAAAAATCATAGACATTGGCACTAATCATTATTACAGGCAAGACACATTACATGAAGGCTGAGTTACCTACACCAGGCCTTACCGCTTAGAGAAGCGTACCTATGCACCATGACCTCTACACCTCCATTTCCACACAGGAAAGAGTACACTTGAGCAACCAATAGCGACGATTGGACGGATTACCGCTCTTACCAAATAATAGGTCCTTAGTCTCACCTTCGCATGCAATTCTTAATGCCTGCAACAACATCAGTCTGCCTACTAGTCTACAACTTACTCACTTACCGACTACTCAGGCCAATGCATACATCAGGATAATTCACCAAATTCTAGCAGACTGCTTTTCAATCAATGCACAAATGCAATTTGCTCCTAATCTAGCACATTTTATATTCAACTTTAATCTGCACTCAAGGTTATGCACATCAAATCTTAAACTAACATGCAAGCACAACATTTTGCCTTTCTTCTGTGGCAATAAAAACAACAATGCAATAAAACACAAGTAAACAATTCTAATCTACCCCCAATGATCTAACCTAGATCAAAGTTATAAAATAAACATTTTATTCATCCAAAGGAACTAAAACCTAGGCTTCTCGCCACAATCTCTACTCGTCGCCATTACGCGACGTTACCATCACCTTACACTACATTACTCGTTATACCCCCCAGGCTGCACGAAGCTTTCTTGGTGATCTCGCCAGCGATGGTGAGGAATGGTGCCTCTCGACAGAAAGTGACGATTCTGCGGAACTCTGGTGCGTTTCCTCTCTCTGTCTCGATAGGCGGCGAGACCAGAGGAAGGATGCATGTTAGCACCACGAAGCCCGACGAAAGTCGGTAGAGGCCACATTCCACCGCAGGTAGGGCTGGCGAAGTGGGAGGGCAGATGCACACCCCGACGAGGCGGGACTCGGGCCACCACCTTGGGCTGGTCGATCTTCCCCCCAGGACTGGCTGGAACAGGAACTCCTTCTGGTGGTAGCGCTTCCGCTTCGACCGATGCTCGTGGGATAACACAGGATTTTCCAGCGACTTTTGGATTCGAACGCCTCACTGAAGGCTTTTCTTTTACTTTGCAGTTCGACGACACCGGGACAGCGGTTGAGACGATGACTCGACGACACTGCGCAGGGCGGCTCTTCTGCTGAACCTGGCGTGCTTCATTGTGTTCCAGTCCTTCTCCCTCCTCCTCCGGCGTCGAGTCGTGGTAACGAGTGGGACAAACTCGAGCAAAGTGACCGGGTTGTTGACACTCGAAGCAGCGACGGTCACCCGCGGGGAACCTTGATGAGCGGTTAACTGTTCGCTGGTTTCCGAAGGTAGGTTCCGCCCTGGGTGGAACCTGACTTCGGGGCCGCCAGGGGCGAAATTGTCCATCGCCGGAGGGGCTGCTGCATATGGCGTTCATTCTTGCTTCCATCTGCTCCAGCTTATTCAACACGATTTCTTGGAATTGTCTCTGACTGTCAGCAGGGGCAGAGTCTACTTCCGTTACAGTTTTTACCCGACTGGGTCGATGTTCATTGCGGCCCAGGTTACCATCATCTGCTTGACGGTAACCCTCTAAACGCATGGCAGTCTTATAAGCATGGTCCAAGGTGGTAGGTTCTCTCTCACGAACCTTCATGGCTAAGTCTCTGTCTCGCAGGGCGTCGAGAAAGGCACGAATCGCTATGACTTCACTGTGCACCGAGGTGGGACCAGGGAACGCCAGGATCATGATTCGTCGAATGTCTCGTACTACAGAGCTGAGGTCTTCACCCATCTTTTGACGTCGTGTGTTCAATTGGGTCTGGTAGAGGACGGCTTGATCGGAGCTTCCATACCGCAGGCGTAGACGATCAACCAGGTCAGACCAGGATGCTATGGTCTCGGAGTCGAACTCGTAGAGCAGCTGATCAGCTGGCTCTGTCAGGGCACAGGTCAGCTGGGCGAATTTCTCCCCATCTGTCCAACCATTACTGTTCGCACAGATCTCGAATTTCTTTAGGAAAGCTTCGACCGATGTCTTTCCATTGTACCTGTCCAATTTCATATACTGTCTGGATTTCGAATCAACAGTTCTGCTCACGCGTGATTGGGACTGCACAGTGACCGACGAGGATGGAGTCGTACTCGGCTGAAAACGACCTTGGATCGTTGGTTGAGGTTCAGCTGTAGGCGGTTCAGCATACTGTTCGAACTGGAACTGACTGCTTTCGCTCCCGGATGTAGACACAACATGGAACTTCGCTTCCAGGTTGTTCTGGGCTGCTCGTGTGGTTACCCAGAATCGTTCATCGTAGGCGGAAGCTGGCCGACACAGAGCGGTTGTTGGTTGACAACCTGACAGGTAAGCGGGAGGGCCAAGGTTCGAGGGCAGGTAGGCGGAACTTTGTGTAACCTGTGGTTTCAACGACGAGGACAAGGTCGACATGATTGACTGAGTCGACGACACGACGGATACGGACAGTTTGCACACCGAGGCTGTGACCGGGGTGACGGTTCTCACCCAAGGATTCGACTTGACGACACCACCGATTGTGTTCGGGGTCGGAGTAGGAGGGGCTCGGACGGCGAAAGGGTGCGACGAGGGAGGCGGTGGTGGGAAGGTGGTAGCCCGAGGGTGGACTAGGGTTGGGTGCCCGGGATGTGCATCCGAAGTCGGGAGTCCCAGTTCCCTCGGCAGCGCCGAATCCCCATCCTCCATATCTGAAACTATACACTCAGAGTTAGCAAGGATCCCAACACAACCTTTATCCAAATTCAACATATTAGGATGCAACAGAACGTTATGAAAGGGTCGCAGATCAGTTACCTCCGAACCTTCACTTTCATAATTATTTCCTCCAAGCTTTCTGTTAACCAACCTCGCTTGTTTATCTCTCATGTAAAATTCAAAATCAAAACCCGCATCAATTGCTGCGGTAACAGGGTAGTCCGAAGGACACTTGGGTCTAGCGCCATAATAAGCCATTTCTTCGCCTTCCCACTTCTCTCTCTCTCCAGGAAATTCTGTCCTTCCAAATTTTCTTGGTTCCACCTGTTCCCCTTGTTCCACTTCTACCCCACTTCTGGTACCATTTGTTACGCCCGCCCTAACCGCTAGGGGACCGGAAGCGCTTGCAAGGGATGCCCCACTTACTCGCTTACTTTCGCCCCCCTCCCCTAGTGTGGCGGCGTACTGCCGGGGCGACAGGGAACCACCTACGGGAACCTCAAGTGTGAACGACAGGGAGGAACGTCCAGATTCTCTTCTTTCATGGGTACCAGGGCCTACAGGACATGTCTCCGCGGCGGTTTGTCGACGCGCGACAGCACCCTCTTTCCGGTGCTCGTCTGAGTTCGTTATCCCCACGGCAGCTTTGGGCGAAAGGGACTCGAACTCCTGAAGAGGTGGCGGAGAGTATTTGGCTGGATATATCTGGCGCTCTATCAATCTCTCATCGCTACTGACTGACCCCCCTCCCTCCGAATCATCCGATTCCTCTAGGGCGTCCCCCTTCAAAGAGCTGGCACGAGACATGGGATTATTCTGTTTTACAACTAATTGCAAGTCAGTCAGTGAATCACCTTCAATTCTAGTTCAATATGCAACACTTTATTTGTTCCTTCACTACTACTTAATTAATATACAATTGGCAGCAACCTGTGCAAATACAATTCTGCCTATAATACTTATCAGTTCAACACAAAGTATTCCTAACACTACACAGCATTTATGGCTGGTTATTACACACTCTGCATTACTTGATACCTATATCTTATGCTCCTGTATATAACTAGGCTATCAGTTCAGTTCTTATTTCCTTAACTACTGCAGAAGGTCAAATCACGCTATTAATCAGTTACACGAAAGCAACGAATTAACATCAACACTTTGCACTAATTTACCACGACCACAGCAACAGTTATATCGCAAGGCTACTTCTAGCAATTCTTTCAATATATTCACGCTTCTTAATACAAGCGCTAATTTATCCTTCGCTCTACCTGTAATGCGCTATATAATCTATATCAACGCGTTCCGGCCATTTTAACCATTCATTCATTTACAGATTCAGCACGCTACACTTTAAGTTATTTCTACTTCCCTGATTCCTAAGCGGTTTTGCTTATTTCGACGTTCTCCTTCCACCGGAGGCGACCAGCGGTCGTTTACTTTATTATCTATTAATTTAGTTGACTTCCTTATTAATTTAGATGCCCGAAAACTTAGTTTTAAACGAATTTCTATTCAAAAAGATGGCCTAGTCTTTCTCGTCGGTTTCACCTCTTCGCGTCTCTTCGTCCTACTGACCTAGATTGGTCCAACAGCCAATAGGAAGCGACCTTTTACCGCTGTTTGTAGGTCACGCGTCGCTCTTGGCCAATCAGCGGCGCCCACACTTTCGCCACGTCATCTAAAAGGTCACACGTCACGCTGGCGTAATGTCTGCAGCCTCGCTCTGGTGCAGCATAGAGTTAAATAACCGTTATGGCCAACATGGATAAAACTAAGTATAATTTTGTAGCTTTTCCCAAAACGCTACATATATATATATATATATATATATATATAATACTAGCTGGGGTACCCGGCGTTGCCCGGGAAATTTAGGATTCGATCCGCTACAGCCACAACCCCACCCTACCACACTCCGACCTCTACCGGTACGCGACCCGATAAATTTGGGGTTGACGAAAATTTCCACATCCACCCCAAATTCAAACCAATAGCTGCGTTTTTTTGAAATTTTTTTTGGGGTTTCGTCCCCACCCTGGCCCCCATGGTGGTAGGGAATCGCCAACCTCTCGCCTTTGCGTCTCGTGCCGAGACCTACACATTAGTGAAGGTTTGGAGTGAAAAGCTCAAAAACTGTGAGCGTGCATTCTGGACAAATATACAAACATACAAACATAGCCAAGTCCTTTCTTATAGATATAGATAAACGCTAGAGAGTGCATGACGTATCTGCCCTGCAGTCAGATATGAAGTCACAAATTTGGCCTACGTCGCTCGTATCGTACCGACCAATCATAGGCGATTTCTTTTACCGACCAATCACACACAGTCTTACAGCATCGATTTGAAAAATAAATAAAACGACATCAACATTTTTATAATAAGACGAACATGTCGATTTTTATTTATTTTATTTATTTGATTAGTTTTGCAGTTTCTTGCAATATTGACAAGTAAACATCGACAAGTTCGTCTTATTTTAAAAATGCTGATATTATTTTTATTTTATTTTCCAGATCGATGCTGTAAGACTGTGATTGTTCAGTATGAGAGTCGCCTGTGATTGGTCGGCACTATTAGACAGATATGATGTGATTGGTCGGCACTATTGGACGGTGACTTCAATATGGAGACGTGATACTCTCTCTAGTGATATATTCATTATATAATACGTCTCTATGGTCGCGCGTAATGATTGAATTTGTATATGAATGATGACGTCAACGTTTTAACAATTGAAAAATGATGACGTAATATCTGTCGCCACAGAAACTTTCAAAGCTTCAGAACTTTAATGAAGACGATTTGAAGTTTTCTGTTGAAATATTCGTTCGAAAACTTTAATTTGATATATTTCTATTGTATCTTTGCTGAAATGAATGACCAGCGTGATGGTCATAAGTAAGACGTTCGACGAACGATCGATGAAACAATTAAGATGCTAAAATTGATTTATTTATCGAAATATTCGAAGACAACGAACCGACAGAACGAGTGAGAAAGCGACATATAGGCCTATAAGTCTCAACAGCTCATTGCTGGTCAGTATACAGGTCTAACTGGTTTATTTCGATTGTAATAAGATAATATCATAAACTATAACGGTGGCAATTTCCGGAGAGGCAGATGGTGTTCCCCTGTTGCACAACTACTTAGCTACGCTGGAAATGGTTATTCTTATTAGGTTTATTATCATCATCATCATCGTCATTGTCATCATCACCACTGCACCACCGTCTACATCTAACAATATCGAGTATCGACACTACGTAGTGATGTTGAACTTGACAATTAGGCTAAAATTTCAGAGCGCGCTAGAAATTGTAGCTTTAATCATGGCAAGTCACGCGAGTCAGTACATAGGCGCCCCATTTCCAAAGCTTCTGACTTTCCTCACCCCAAGTGGGGCGCGGTGGTGTGGTGGGTATGTTCGTTGCCTTGCAACCGGAGGGTTGTAGGTTCGAATCCACTTCAAGTCGCCGCGTATGAACCTTGAGCAAGTCCTTCACTCGCAATTGCTCAGCGCTTCGGCGTGCAACTCCGAAGCAGTGTCCGCGCTGCAGTCGGGGGCGCCTCTGAGTAGTGAACTTGAAGGTCGCTATAACAAGTGCACATACATACAAACACACATTACAGGGAACGAACAGGCTGATGTATAGTCAAAGTTCTCGGCGTCACACACATGGGTGGAGTTTATCAGGGGCTAGGGGGGGCTAAGCCCCCCCCAAGAAGACCCAAATCATTTTTTACCGTGTAAATAGTATATTTTCCCGGGCTTGGCCCCCCCCCCCAGGAAGGCTTTAACCCCTCCAAGAACGGAAACCAAACTCCGCCCATGGTCACACATATCTCAGATAGATTGGAGTTTTCTGCACACATTGATAACATTGTCTGTAAAACAAGACAATCATTTTACGCACTTCGCTCTCTTTTAGTCGTTTTCGTTCTTAGTCATGTTCTTTTTAGTTGTTTTAGTTCCTTGCTAATTGCTATGTTCTTTTTTAGTCGTTTTTGCCCGTAGTTGTTCTTATTTAACCGATTTTCATTCTTAGTTATACTCTTTTTTAGTTGCTTTCGTTCTTTGTTTTGATCTTTCTATGTTATTTTGTTATTCCTATAGTTATGTTTTATGGCCGTTTTGTTCTTAATTGAATTCTTTTTTAACCGTTTTCTTTGTTCATTATGTTTTTCTTTCTTGCATTCGTTCTTATATAGTGTTATTTTTAGTCGTTTTCATTCCTAGTTATGTTCTTTTTATAGGAGATCTCGTTCTGAGTTGCGTTTTTATTCGATTTTATTCATTCGTTTTTGTCTGTTTTTATTTTTAGTCATGTTCTTTCTCGGTCATTTTGATCTTAATTATGTTCTTTTTAGTCGCTTTCGTTCTTAGTTATGTTCTTTCTTTCTGACTTTTGTTCCTAGTTTTGTTCTTTCTCAGTGGTTTTTGTTCTTAGTTATGCACTTTTTTATTCGTCTTCATTTTTAGTTATTTTCGTTTTGGTCGTTTTCGTTCTTTGTTGTGTTCTTCCTTTGTCGTTTTCGTTCTTACTTATGTTCTTCCTTAGTCGGTTTCGCTCTTAGTTATTTATTTTATTTTCACTTATGTCTCCATTTCAATAGCGCCCCTTCAAGAGCTTTGTTCTTAATTATGTACTTTTTAGCCGTTTTCATCTTTAGCTATGCTCTTTTTGGTCACTTTGTTCTTTGCCACGATCTTTCTTTGTCCTTTTCGTTCTTAGTTATGCTCTTTTAAGTCGTTTTCGTTCTCAGTTTTGTTCTTTTTAGTTGTTTTCGCTTTTAGTTTTGTTACAAAGTCGTTAATAGTACTAGCTCTTTCTTAGTTGGTTTCGTTCTCAGTTAGGTTCTTTCTTTCTCGTTTGTGAGGCGGTTTCGTTTTGAGTTATGTTCTCTATTAGTCGTTTTTGTTCTTGATGATGTTATTTCTTTGGCGTTTTCTTTCTTAGACATGTTATTTGTTAGACCTTTGTTCTTAGTCGTTTTCGGTCTTAGTTAGATTGCTTCTTTATTGTTTAATTTCGTTTGTTATGTTCTTTGTTAGAAGTTTTCTTTCTTTGTCAGTTTTTTCTAGGTTGTGTTCTTTACTAGTCGTTTTCGTTCTCAGTTATGTTCTTTCTTTGTCTTCTTCGTTCATACTTTGTTCTTTCGTTTTCGTTCGTAGTTACGTTTCTTCGTTTTCGCTCTCAGTTTTTCTCCCTTTCGTTCTTATTTGTTTTTGTTCTTAGTCGTTTTTAGTCGATTTTCCTAATTGTTTTCTTCGTCGTTTACATTCCTATGTAGGCTACTTGGTTGCTTCCGCCCTGAGTTATATTCTTTCTTTTCATTTTCTATTTCGCTCTTAGCTATGTTCTTATTTAGTCGTTTCGTTCATAGTTGTGCTCTTTCTTAACCTTTTTTATTCTTAGTCGTTTTAGTTCTTAGTCGTTTCTACTTTTAGGTACGACAATTTGTCCTGTTTTTTTATTATTTCGTCCCTATAGCTAGGCTATGCCATTTCTTAGCCGTTCCATTCTTAATCGTTTTAGTTCTTAGTTGTTCTGTTCTTGGCTATGTACTATTTAAGCTGTTTTTGTTTTTGTTACGTTCATTCTTCATTATTTTTCTTTTTTAGTCGTTTTCGTTCTTTGTAATGTTATTTTTAGTCGTTTTCGGTCTTGTCATGTTTTTTATTTGTCTTTTTGGTTGTATTTTTTGTTCTTTTTTAAGTAATTTTCGTTCTTAGTTATTTTTTCTAGTCGTTGTAGTTCTTACATACGTCCTTTTAGTCGTGTTTTTAAAAATTATGTTCTCTTCTTTGTTGTTTTCGTTCTTACTTATATTCTTTTTAGTCGTTTTTGTTCTTAGTTATGTTCGCTCTCAGTCGTTTTCGTTCTTAGTAGGCCTATGTTCTTGTTTTAGTGGTTTTCGTTCTCAGTTGAGTTACTTAATTCTGAGTTGTTTCTGTTTTAGGCAACTCATGTTCTTTCTTTGTCGTTTGCGTTTATAGTTAGGTTACCAGGTATAGCCTACATTATATCCCTGCTTGTGGTTTTCGTTCTTAAGCGCGTTAGCTTTCTCAGTTATGTTATTTTCTTTTATTTTCATTACTATGTTCTTTCTTAGTCGTTTTCGTTCTTTGTTGTTTACAGTATTAGCTATAGCCTTTTCTTAGTCGTTTATGTTCTTTTTTTGTTATCGTTCTTATAGATATGTGCTTTCTTAGTTGTTTTTGTTCTTTGTCGTTTGCGTTCTTTGTATTTCTTTCATAGTAATTTTTTTCTTACTTATATTTTTCCTTTTAGATTTTTTGTTCTTAGTTGTGTTCTTTTTGTCTTCTTGTTCTTATTTATGTTTTTCATTGGTCGTTTCCGTTCGCAGTTATATTCTGTGTTTTTTCGTTTTCGTTCTTATGTTTTCTGTCGTTCTCCTTCCTAGTTATGTTCTCTATTAGTTTCTTTGTTTCTAAGTTATGGTCTGTGCTTTTCGTCTTGGTTCTTATAGTAAGCCTAGTTAGGCCTATGTTCGTTCTGTTTGGTTTTCTTTCTTTCTTAGTCTTGGCAGAAGAAAAATCTGGTCTTCTTTGCGCCGAGGTTTCTAGTTTGACACGTAGCCTAACTTTTAGTTGTTGACTGCAATTTTTATGTCTTTTTGGATTTGTAACTCAGAGATCTTCTTCTTCTTTAGGTTCTCTGCCAAGTGGCAGGTCCAAGCGTTCAATGTCTCCATCTTTCACGCTGTTGTGCCATGTCCTTAAGTTCTCTGTAACCCTTCTCCATCATCCCATCCAGCAGTTTTTGTCTAGGTCTTCCTCTGCACCTTTTTCCCTCCAATCTTCCTTAAATTATTTCTTTCTGCAGTGAGTTTCCTCGCGGCAAATGTCCTACCCAATTCTTTTGTCTTGTCTTTATTGCATCTAGCAGAGATCTTTTCTCTTCTACCATCGTTAGCACTTCCTCGTTCGTAACATGATTTGTCCAACTAATTTTCTCCATCTTTTCAGAGATAGCCTAGGGTATATACTATATAGGCCTACTGAGCTTGTCGTGAACGAGATTATTGAGCACTTGAACGATTGTCGAACGCGTCCTGGAGAACCTTATGTTCTTAAGGACGTCGTGCATTTCACAGAAGAAGTGGATCGATTGGTTAATAATTATTGGATTGAAGAGTTAACAGTTAATTCTGCCGTTGATGTTGCGGCCAGCCAGCGCGGAAATAGCAGCTTAATGCATATCAGGGTGAGTGATTGGAAATTAAAAAGTTCTGAAAACGGCTAAAAATGTCAAGCAGTATAGCTATAGGCCCTATATAGCTTGAAGAAACGTATGATCGAGTGTCCCGCTTAATTATGACTTCTGTAGCGTCACTGTGATAGAGTTTGTAGGCCTGCAATTATGTAGCATTCCTCTAAGTCTAAGTAAAAGCCGGCGTGCAAGCCATGCTAAGTAAGTAAGTAGTAAGTAGGCCTATAGGGCCTATATGTAGGCCTACTTTATTGAACCGCCTGCAAACGCACATCGAGATCTTGAGGATCTGTTAGCCTAGCCTAAAGAAATTTAAAATGCTCAAACTAGAATACAAGCACCGGTTTAAAAGGTGTAATCCATAATACAGAAAACGACACAAATTTGCAGCAGTTAAACGGAAAAATTCAACGGTTTTATGTAGCTGAACAGTGAACACTAGCGGAAGAACTTGCGCTTTCTCCTGTGTGGGCGTGTCCTCCATACGGCAGTCGTGGATTCAGCGGCTAAATCGAAGTGAGCGGATTCTAGTTTCATATAATAAATCGTTGCTGCGTTATTGAGTTTGTAGTTATTTGGCCGCTGAGCATGGAGCTGAACTGAATGGTTTAAAAATGATGGTGCGCTCGATTATAAATGTGTTTTCTAGGAAATTTTTGCAGGTTTTGGCCCTTTTAACTTGTACAGCATGCGTCAACTCTGATAATTTGGACGATAAAGTGGCTTTTTCTACCAGCAGTCAGACGGATTTTCGAGTTGAAAGCGCAAAGCCTTCCAGGTAGATCACCTCGTCCTTCATGATTTTTTTTATTTAGCACTATCGTAAATAGAAGCGTTGTAGCGTTACGTACGTAGCCCATGTCCATATGAGTAAACAATGACTTGTTAGTGAATAATAGACACGTTTTGAGGCCAGCTGCACACTCCACTATTGCTGTGATCATGGTGAAAGTTTACTGGAAGCATAAGTTGCATACGGTTTATTAAAATCCTATGAAGAGTAACCATCTATAGTACGAGGCTGCCAAGGAAGAATTCTTTGTTTTAGAAGTAGCTTCCAAGTCACGATAAAGAGGGATTCTGTCCTGAATTTTCGTTGAAAAACCTAGAATTCAAGCAAATCTTTCAATAGTGCCAAGTTTAAGTAAGTAAGTATATTATTTATTATACCAGTTGACAAGTAAGTAAGTGAGTAAAAAAATATTCTTTATTAGACTGTCCGCAAACGCACGGTAGTTCACAGAAGAAAAAATAATGGAAACAGTTATGCAAAGTTATACAACATTCTCATAATAAAGCTTCCTTTGGCAAATGAATCAACTCGAGGAAGGGTTAGATCATGCTGCCTGGGTTGAGTATTGTATTAAGTAACCAGATGAAGTGGGAGTAGGTCGTGAAGGATGGGACAAGGGTTTAAGAGAAAGAGCACAGAGCGGAAAAGAGTCGAGTCAGCCCCTGAATTTAGTTCATTAAAACTGGGAAAATTGGTTTGGAGTAAGCCTGAACGGGACTCTTTTCTCAGAAGGCCATTAAGGCATTTACGCTCCATGACATTTCCAGTCCCCACCAAACAGGGGAGGCACAAAGTAGTTTTGCAATGGTAGTAACTCTAATGATGAAACTTCTAATGATGAAACTTCGGCAAACTTCCGACCCATCATACGAACTCACCAAAACTCCACCTCTCGCTATCTCCCCACAGGTCTTTCACTCAAAACTGAAATCATTGCTCTTTCAAAAATCCTATCCTGGTTCTTCCTCTTTTCCTTACATCCCCCGCCACTTCAACTCTAAACATCACCCACCTTAGCCGTCCATCTATCTGCCTGCCTGACTCTCCGGACTTGACCCGCTGCCTATCGATTTTGTTTTGATTGAGCGCCTGTGAATAAGCTGGTTCCCGCGACTTGGCTTTTGTGGGCGCTTTAGAAGTTTCGAGATTACGATTACGAATGATAAAAACAGACGTTGACCGTGGAGACCTTGGGCGACGAAAACACGTCTACAGAGCGAACTTGGATTGCGGCTTTGCAGCATATTTTGTCAATGCAAGCCTCAAGACCAATCCAGATAGCACTCTGACTGACAAACATCTAAGATGAACAGAACATTTAAGGTAGATATTCAAGCAGAAATCAAGTTAATAAGTGAGTCTGTGTTCAGTATTCTGGTTGTAATTTTTTGTCTCTTGCTGTTGCTTGCTTGTTGTAAGGCCTTGACATAGGATCTAGGACATTGACAATAAATTCTCAGCTTAGCAGATGGGAGCATCCTGTGGCGGAGTGTGACCCGGGTTACCAAAGACTGCCAATAAACAGTCTTGACTTTGAATCGTTGTCTTTGTTACATGTTATAGGTATCTGCTGTATGAGGTTAATCCTGGAGAGGGGTTCAACCTTAGGAGAGATGTGTATATACGTGTGGCAAACCTTGTTAAAGCCTTAAATGCAGAGGAGCGCTGGACCCTCGTTCTACCTCCTTGGAACCGACTGTATCACTGGAGGTCCGTCGTAAAGCAGTCTCAGATTCCATGGTCAACTTTCTTTGACTTGAAGAGTCTTGAGCGCCATGTTCCAGTTATGGAGTTCTCAGAATTTCTTAATGGTTGGTATGATTGCATTCAATAGTACTTTGTTTTTGGACTAGAAATATCCACGTTCTTTCTCAAATTGGCAATTTCTCATTAAGTCACTTTATTCACCCACAAAGCAGTTGTATCAGTTTTGTTTCTAATCAACTATTTTTCTGGACATTAACCATCCTCCTCATTGGCCAGTGAGACATTTCTATTGAAAGACCACTAATGAACGTGCGCTATCACGGCTTAGTTCATTCCTTATCCCAAATTGCATCTTCCATGTATGATGTACCTAGAGTGACCGCTGACATGCACATGATTATAGTGGTACTATAGAATATTTTTTTCTAGGGTTAGATTACAATAGCTGATTTTGACTTTTAGCTAATGGATATAACTTTGCTTTCAGGCACCTGAGTAGGCCTAGTACCTTCATTCTGCAGTTTGTATCTCCATGTTACTGTCCCATAGCAAGTGTAGAGGTTTCACATCCATTGTCCAGGCTGTGACAAGTACACTGTAGTACAGGATTCGGACATAAGGAAACATGTCATGTGGACTTGCATTAAGACTTGTAGACTTGTGATATAGTACAGTGAATATCTTAACGCAATTAGTTGCATTAAAAACACAGTCTGTTTTCATGTTTTAACTTTGCTAATGAATTTCTGGACAGAACTTGGGATGTAATGCTGCATCAGTTAGGCTGGACTTTGATGTTGTGTCAGGCTATGACAGAATTAGTTGACAGACTTTTATGGGATTGTGTTGACCTGTTTCTTTACACCAGCGATCGATGAATTGACTCCATGTTAAATTTTTCACTCATCTTTTTTAGACTACACTATTACTAAAATGAATTGTTTCAATCCACTGCAAAAAATACTGGAATGGGTGCATGAACAATTGAACAAGTAAGAGGTGAATTATTATAACTGATGGGACACTTTAACAGTCTTTGCTCTTATCTTTATCATCAGTAACCAAAAGGATATCCACGCATATTTCATACATAACCTCACAGTTTTTAACTGAAATCATGTTTAGAGTGATGGCAACTGTTTAAATTTCTGTATCTGAATTTAAAAAAATTTAATTAGTAATGTCGGCTATGCCATGTCTGTTGCAC
Source organism: Lumbricus terrestris (assembly GCA_949752735.1). NCBI lineage: Eukaryota > Metazoa > Annelida > Clitellata > Crassiclitellata > Lumbricidae > Lumbricus > Lumbricus terrestris. Next base: position 14,009,379 of record OX457047.1, on the reverse strand, counting down.
TAGACAATAGTAGACATATCTACGAATGGTGTAGCAAAACCAGTGACTTCATATCCATGAGATCAGTCCATTAAGATAGAGCGGTAGATTATGAAGGATTAGCAATTTGAACATAAGTCTTAAGTTTAAAGCAGAATGACATACATGACTTGTGAGCAGAATGAACAGATACAGGAAGAGTTAAATAAACCCAACAACCAAGAAAACTCATAGATTGTAATCTTAGGAATGATCAGACCATGAAATGACCAGATTGAATAATGATAAGGAAGGAATATGAACTGATTGGAATTATGCTGGTTGGCCATAGTTAAATGTTTTCTAAACTTTGAATCCTACTTTCAAATAAATCCTTTGATGATTGATATGAAGCCAATGCACAGATTTAAGTACAAGTCATCAGGAGGTTTAACAACCAATTGCATGCAGGCAAGCAAAAGATGTACATTTGTTTTTTTGGAATTTATACAAATTTCATGACATTCAAAGTTGTCTTCAGTGGTTGATTATCCCTTACTCTGACAACTGCCAGTTCGTTATTTTGAGTCTCATCCCTTTTATGGTAATATAATATCTTAAAAGTTCGAACAACGGTGATGTTTTGTCAAAGCCTGTGCGACATACTCGATGAACAACTGGTTCCATGTCAGTTGGGTGAACTGGTGATGACTGGTGAAGATCAAATTAGAACTAGCAACGACTTGTATTTTATCCGTTTTTATGTTGGATGCGTTTTTATGAGCAGTGTATGCCATACAGAGAGCATTGCTGCATTATTTGATTAGACATTGTTCTTCAGACTTTATCTGTGGTGGAGCAGCATCTATGCTTGTGACGATGTTGTTGATGCTCTGCTCTTAGCTTTTAGGCAGCAGTTTAAAAACATTATTTAGTTTATAATTATGATTAAATTTATTGACATTGATCAATTGATCTGTAAGAAATTCTCTTAGTGGTTGACTTGTTTGCATTTCAGTTACAGAAAGTCGTCAGATTGATGAAGTTTATTACCTACAGAGCTACAAGGAAGGATGGACAAATGGAAAGTGGGAAGAGAGAATGGATGAAAGAGAATGCATTGAGCAAAACAGTTTTGTTGAGGTTTGCATTTAATTTGACTACTTATCAGCCTACAATGGCAATAGGTAGCATACAATTTATCAAGAATAAACATACACTTCGTTTTATAGTACTAATAGTCTCTCATATTTGACTTTTCTTGTGGAGAACACTTATGGAGCTTTGCCACATGACACTATATTCAAAATCATGGGCTTTAATCATTTTTAATGTCGAAATGTGTTAACTTAAATTTCACGTTGTTAGTGTTCAATTCGTGAGACATAGTTTTTCAAAGCTTCCCTTGAGTTGTAAGCAGCTTGATTTGTTTATTTAGTGTTGTCTTTGAATGACATCAAAAGAAATGGTGGCTTGATTTTGACGCTGTAGTCACCAGATCAAAGTTTATAATGTTGAAATATTGGAATTTAAAGTATATTGTGAAGTTAAACTAGTTGTACTGATCTAAAAATTCACATAAGGAGGTTTTTGTAAAAAAATTCATAAAGTTAGGGTATCGCATTCGCAAGCCTTTACAAGCAAACAAACAGAAGGACAAACTTTCAGAATTATTGTGTAGATATTATATATGCTAAACGATTACCAATAGATTTTTTCAGGTCTCAGTTAACAACCTTAGAAAATCAGTCTTCTGGTTTTAGTTACATGTAATTAGAAGAAACATTGCACTTAATAGAGTTAGCACTTTTACAGATATGTTGTGTGTCATTCAACTTTTTGCTCAATATTTGTTTTAATGGTCAAGAAAAACTCTGAAAATCAGGCAACTTTGACCAAATGTTATTTATGTTTGATGTTTATGCGGGCCTGAAGTTATAAATTGTTGTATAAATTGCCTGTTGGGTCTTGAAAAGGTGTGTAACGGTGGTATGAAAATGTGAAACTTTTTTTTTTAATTATAATTTTTATACCAGTTTTAAAGTCTTGTGTTATAATGGCATTGCCATTTTTACATTGTAACATATTCTAGTTGTTATGTAGCTCTGAAAATGAAATGTGTAAGCTTTGATGTGGCCCATAACAAAATGTCTGTGTACCCTGCTTGAACCTGTGATGAAAACTTGTGAAAGTCACTGATGAAAATGTTCATATGAAAGTCATTTGTCTGCTAATTAATGCCAAAACTAGTAGCACATTAAGTCTGTTCAAATTATATTTCTAGTTGACACATTGATTGATGTGCAGAGCTGCGGTTGGCATTTGAAACGAGTCATCTTCTGACATTTCCTTTTGATAGTTTAGTCAAAGAAATCAATGGCTTTCTTCTTGTGGAACGACGTCAGCTGTTGTCTGAATGGCATATGGGTGTATAATTGATCCAGTGTTGATCTTCGTGTGGATATTCATTACTGGAGTTGCCATTGGTTATTTAGCAGATATTCAGGTGTAATGAATGTTTAAATGTGTAGCAGAGGCGTTTGTTCTCTGTGGTTGGTCCAACAACTGGAATGGGCTTCCTTTGACTATGCGATGCCTACCAAGCTGTTCTCAATTTTGCAAACTGTTGAAGACTTTTTTCGCTTGATCTCGGCCGGGAGCACCTCTGAGTAGAGACACTATATAAATTATGATTGATTGATTGATATAGTGTAGTGCACAGTTCAGCGACAAATTAACGGCCATATTCTTCTGGTGTTATTCGTTTTTGCACTGAACTTAAAAGGCTAAATATTATCTACAGAGTTGTGCAAGTATGTGTATTTTGAAGGGCTTAAACAAATGCAGACTCACTAGCTTAGACAATGCTAACTAGCTAAGATAAGTCTGACCGTTGCCAAGACAGCTTTGACTTAATAAGCAACACTAGCGAAGACACCACACAGTTGATTCCTCAATGAATCATTGCTTGCAGTCATCCACATTTTTCCAGTTTCAACACAGTCCAATCCATCCTTACTCCATTTGTCTCCATTTACTAATGCAACCACCACAAAGGGTTTGAGTAATTGTACCGTGTTTTTTTGGTCTTCATGGCTGAGACTGATCTGGTTGAGACATCACTTGCTCTGGGTGCTCTTGTCTTAGATGGGAAACTCAATTTCGCTGAAACTGGTGCATCTCACAACCACGAGACAAGCGCCACGCCGTCTGGTCATGTATCATCTGAGGCCCACAAGCACCCTCCATTTGTTGTTGCTTGTTACTATTGTTATTATCATTATTGTTATTATTAAAAAATTATTATTGTTATTATCATCATCAATATTATTATTAAAGGATTTGCTGATTTTTAGCAGTAATTCTTGTGTGCTCTGCTTTGGTAGGATATCGATGGCTTATGGGTTTGGTGGTTCTGGGATTTTCCAAATGTTACAGCCAAGAGTTTCAAGTGCATCTCAGTGCAGGCGCAGTCAACATATCTCAAGCCATTCCTTCTTGAGAAAACACTGGCTAGGTAATTAAATGGAAGGAATCTATTGCTGATGCATGACATCTTAAATCTCTTGTATTGTTTATTTGCATTTACTGTCAAAATTAAAAGTTTCTGTTGGAGTTATCTGCCACTTTAATATGTATTTACGATAGATGAAACCGTGGAGTAACAAGTAAACGACAGATCTATAATGATTTCAAATGATATGTCTTCCTCGTAATGAAAGTCTATGAATTGTTTTGTTTTGTTTGAAATTTGATTTATTTGAGAGATTTCATTTTCCTGCTTTTGTGGGTTGTCACTGATGTCATAATTATATTTTGTCATAGAACTTTCCATCAGTTGTTAGAAGGAATTATTTAGAAAACATCTTGGAAAGCAAGGGTTAATTCTGTGCACGTTTCCATCCTGTCATCGTCTTCATGTGTAGTATTTTATTCAGAAGCAGACCTCGTCTACCACTATTGCTAGGTCAAGTTCTGGAATAATTTTTAAAATTTTTACATTTCACCACACATACTGTGTTTTGGGCAGTTTTTAATGGCTGTTATTGTAGCAAGCATTCAATGTGACTGGAAAGATCTTGTTTTGACTCATTTTTGCTTTTGATTAGTTTCCCGGAGTGGTGCTAGATAATTTTTTTAATAAATAATAGAATAGTTTATTGCCGACTCATTGAATCTTTTTTGTGTGTAGATCTGTGTTTTTGGTTCGAGCTGAGACACTCATTCACGGGTCTTACTCTGAGTGGAGTCGAGAATACTGGACGGTGATGCTTTTATCATTGTCATCGTCAATGTCATCACCACAATTATAGTCACCATCATCATTATCATCATCAGCACCACCAGCGTGTTCTCTATCATTGTCACCAGCCTTGCTAAATTGCAGTCATCATTGATTCCATAATCACCAGCTTTATAATATGCCCATCGTAATCTTCACTGTCATTGAAACCACCACCACCTTATTTGTCATCACCTCACATCATTGTCTTTTTTAGTGTCTTTTTTTATTTGTCATCATTCTCATTGCCACGAATAATTTATTAGTTAGCTGTCTTCTGATGTGAATCTGGTCCCATTTATATCAAGGACTTGAAATTGATGTTTGTATAGCTGTTTGCGTGATGTTTGTGATGTTTGTGTAGCTGTTTGTATGATGTTTGTGTAGGCGAGACGCAGCATGCGGTTTGCAAAGCATCTTCGTGATATAGGCGATGAGTTTCGCAAGACTTTCCTTAAGTCGACCGATTCAGAAGACAAGACTGCTCTTAAAGATGACTGGAGAAGAATGAAGGTATTTCATTTGTTGCACTTTTGATGACTACAGAAATTCAGATTCAATCGTCACTCAGAATCTTGTGAACAGTTCTTAGTTAATTCTTCTCGTTTAATTGTTAAGCAGTGCTTTGTTCGGCTACATGCTCTTCTTATGCATTCTTTCAACTCAGTTTCTTATGTTTATGTTTCAAATCTATCTGATCAGGTTCTAAACCAGTCTGTTTTATACCAAGCTTTAACTGTTGTAGCAAACTGTGGTATTTCTCGCATTGAAGAATTTTCTTGAAAGATTGTTAAATTGCAAATGAATTTATGCCAAAATCTGTACCACAAGAATAAGGCTAAAGACAATTGTGTGTGCGTGTGTCTTTTGTGAAGAGGAAGCATGGAATTGCGATTGGTGGTCCATACGTAGCTGTTCACCTTCGTCGAAGAGATTTTCTCTACAGTCACAAAGAGGAAATACCGAGTCTGAAGGGAGCTGCTGAGCAGATCGAGAAAGCACTTCTCACACACAATCTGACTATTGTGTTTGTCGCTACTGATGCACCGGATGAAGGCTAGTATCTGTGAAGAAGATTTGTTTAATAGCATCAGGTGAAGGCTAGTATCTGTGAAGAAGATTATTTTAATAGCATCAGACACTGATTAGCCGCTTTCTGTCATATCTTTTCTCTCATATCTTCTTTTTTCTCTGTCTTTGTATTTTGCTTTTCCTCTGCTCAATTTCCATCCGAAGCAACCCCAAGTGTGTGTGTGTGTTGCAGGGCATGGTGGTGTAGTGGTGGGTTCTGTGTCCTGGAGCCGGAGGGTTCCAGGTTCGAAGCCACCTCAAGCCACCACTTAGGGACCTTGAGCAAGTTCTTCACTTGCAATTGCTTGTGCACTGTGGTGTGAAACTCTTATGCTGTGTCTGCACTGTAGTTGGGAGTACCTCTGAGTGGATAGCTTGAAGGCAAGATATAGCAAATGCGATTAATAAAATTATTATATATGAGTTATTGTAAAATACGAACAAATGGAAATTGGATTGCATCATCACTACTCGTCTATCTTCCATCATAAACTGTCTTTAATTCTTTCATGTATTGTGTAAGAGGTGAAGAAAAGTGAAGTATTTCAGTTGTCTTTAAATAGTCAGATGATGCTGGCAGATCTGGAGAACTATAGATTTGCGATGTGTTGAGGTGTATGCAAGATATGATTAATGCCTTTGTTTGAACCTCCCTAAGTTGGCTGTTTACAGGTCACATTTAAAAGCCTATAATGTTTTGTGATAATTAAATTATGGCCTAAAGACCAAATGTGTAATTCATAAGGACATAGGAGGAATTGCTTCTGTGTATGAAATCCTTTTGCAGAATTACTGCTTGGCTCTTTTGTTTTGTTGTTTGCTAAAGGTAGTTCGTCTCTTCTGATTATCTTATGATGTTTAGCGTATTTACATTTGTTATTTTCTATTTTTGTGTCCTAAGTAACCAAAACTTAAGATTCGTTCTAATACTTTAATGGTTTTGTTGCTACAGAATTTGAACAACTGGAGCGACATTTGTCGTCCTATGAGGTGCATCGCTACATTCCATCAGATGAGGTTTTGTCCAAGTACAAAGATGGAGGAGTGGCAATCATAGACCAGTGGATCTGCTGTCATGCCAGGTACTTCCTCTCTCTAAGGACATGATGGTCAGATTGTAAGGTCCTTACAATTTCAGTCTTTCACTTTCTTTCCTATCATCTTGCTGGATTCACTGGTCTATTCATGAATGTGCTATAGGTGGAACAAATAGATCTGCAAATTTCATATTCATTGCTAGATGCTAATGTTGGTCTATTTTGTTTTAGTATTATTGGCTTGTTCTGCCTATTAAGACAATTAATTTATTAAGAATGATTTCGAATGTAGAGTCTGTTTCTATTTGTTTGCAGGTATTTCATTGGTACCGCGATCTCCACCTTTTCATATCGCATTCATGAAGAGCGCGAAATCCTTGGTTTCACCTCAGAAACGACTTTTAACTGCTTTTGTCCAGATAACAAGTTGGATTGTGATCAGCCATCGAAATGGATTGCTGTCTATGAATAGAAGACTTTTGATTAACGGTTGACCATTGTGGCAATGTCCAGAGTGGCTCAGATCAATGAATCTGACCCTCAGAATAATGACACAACTGACCATTAGTCACAACTGACCGATGCCCACTGTTCACTGACTGCCCTGCCACTGAATAATTAGGAAAAGATGGCCAGTAGGCCTAGATGATTTGTCATGTGCCTGTGTAGCGGTAGAATGCTATTCTTATCAAACAAACCTATTAAATGATGCATTGTATAAGTATTAAATAGGTAAGAATTAAGCTAGACAATATGTGGCGTATTGTAGATTATAATTAATATTACTTGTGGCATTAAGTTAGATAATAATAATAGCGCTATAACAATTCTTGAATACGCGCTACATCAATTATTGAAATACAACGAAGGGCGGAAAGCAGCGTTAAACTTGAGCAGACGACAACAACGGCAGACGATAAAGTTAGACAGCGAAAAGATGGCGAAGGAAGAAGACGTAGATTTCTGAGCAAGGGCGGCCATTGACGATTGTGGCGTTCCTTGTCGGTAATTCAGAAGATCTGACGGTGAATTGGGTGTGGAAGGCGACACGTTGTCGGCCTGTCCCACTGGTGAGACTATAAGTCCTTGGGAATTGAGATACCAGGGCTTGTCGTACGGAAACTTTGCGAAGTTTGGTGAGACACTTGCGAGTGCACTGCGATCGACATCGGAGAAGATCGAATTCGAACTACAATTGCGATTGGAGTTCGACGGCAGAAGAAAGGGGCGAAACTACAACAAGACGAGCAAGCGACGAGAAGCTACCGTTGCTTGTGGAGAAACAACGAGGCGGACGAAACTACAGAGTGCTGTGCCAGCTACAGCATTCTCCGTCTACGCAGCTACAGAAGAGAATTGGAAACGACGGCAAGCAAGAAGAAGGTGACCTTCCTTCCTCTTCGAACCTTCATTCCAATCCATACGAACTGAAGAACTTCTACATCTACGCTGGAAAAGTCCAACGTGGAAGATAAGAAACAAGCTATAATATTATTAGATAATACGCCACAAATAAGTAGATAGGATTATTGATTGTATTTTACTATTTGATATTGTTTTATTATAATATAATCTTTAAACGAATCTCAGCTACATTTGTTTTAGGTCCTAGCTCATTCTAATATTGATCACCCAATGGCCTCTGAGCATAAAGTTCCCTATTAAAACTAGATTTTAAAACCTAGATTTCAATGTACGGTGACACGAGTGGGTGCCCATGCCCGGGATAAAAGTCAGTAAAGATTTAATTCAGTAAGGATTTAATTCAGTAAAGATTTAAGTCAGTAAAGATTACTGTCTTTCGAACAGTATTAGAAAAGCTTTGAACAATTATAGCTAGGAGATTGTTAGAGACTAAATCTGAAATTGTAGATTGAAGATACTGCAATAGGTTGTATGAACTATTAGAGATTAGTTGTTGTTGTGGAACTGAATTGACACTTTGCAGAGTTGAACAATTTCTATTTGTTAGAAATTTAAATAGCGCACATTGTTGCCAATAATTTTGTCATAAGTTGCTAGTGAGCAAGTAAGACAGTAAGTATGTCTGTCAGCGATTTTGAAGCTTGGTTAGAAATTGCCAAACGGATGAACATGGAAGGGGACGAGACACGTGCCTTTGTCAAAGAAAGACAGGCAGAGTGGAGACAAGATAGAGCGACTGAGAGGGAGATCGCCAAAGAGATGAAATTAGCTGAAACAGCAGCAGCAGCAGAGACGAGAAAAGCTGAAGCAGCAGCAGAAGTCAAGAGACTTGAGATAGAAGCAAGAAAAGCAGAGGTGGAAGCTGAAGCAGCAGCAGAAACGAGAAAAGCTGAAATAGAAACAAGAAAAACAGAGGCTGCAATGCTAGCAAAGAAGGCTGAACTGGAGTTGGAAGTAATTAGGAGCGCTGAATCAGAAGCCAGATTGAATCGTGAAGCAGCTGAAACTGAAGCGAGGGGACAGCGTGAACACCAGTTGGAAATAAAGAGACTTGAAGCACAAGTGAGAATGCGTGAAATTGATTCAAGAGGGGAACAAAACCGAGAGCACGAGAGTGACTACATGAGGATCGGTGATGGTCAACAACAGGGAGATCACCGAGAAAACAATAAAGGAATCAGGAATATCAAATTTCCTATATTTAACGAGTCCAAGGATTGTTTAGATGCCTACTTGTTGAGATTCGAGAGAACCTGTGTTGCGTATGAAATTAAAAAAGAAGTTTGGTCGTTGACGCTAGCTAGACATTTGGAAGGCAGAGCACTGGAAGTATACCAAAGGTTGTCTGCAGATGAAGTGCAAGATTATGAGTGTTTGAAGACTCAGCTGTTGAAGAGATTTCAACTTACTGAAGGTGGTTATCGAAACAAGTTCAAAACCAGTAAAATGGAATCAGGAGAGACACCTTCTAGTTTTGTACATAGATTGAGAAGGTATATGCAGCAATGGTTAGCACAAGCGGGATTTGAAAGAACTTACGAAGGAGTGGAAGATCTATTGTTGAAAGATCAGTTTTACTTGACGTGCAGTACTGAACTTCGTATGTTCATAAAAGAGAAGGGTAAAATGAGTTTGAAGGACATGTTAGTTTGTGCGGAATCACACATTGAAGCACACGGTTACAAGTACAGCGAGCAGTCTGTAAAACCAGATGTGAAATTTCATAGTGACAGGTTGAACGGTAGACCGTTCGAACACAGACCCAAAGAACAGTCTGGGTACAATTTGAACAGGAGTAGAAGTGATGTGAAGATAAATCAGGGTACACATCAAAACCGAGGATTCAGCAGGGAAAGAGAAATTGCAACTGGACATAAGATTACTTGTTTTTTCTGTGGAGAACAGAACCATAAGGCATACCAATGCCCAAAGAAAAACAGGGGTACATTTAAACACACTGCAGCAGCAGTACAAATATTCGAAAGTCGAGCACACTTGGTTAAGCCAGAAAGTGAAATACAGAGAGTGGTTGATATTACAAGAGGAGAACAACAGATGAAACAGGGTGAACATAGTAAAATACCACCAATGTACATGGCAGCCAGTGCAATGGTGATAAAAGACAATGATGGATGTATTAGTCTTGAAGACAAGAGTGAATACCAAGTGACAGTTAATGGAAACACAGTGGGATGCTTATACGACACAGGCGCAAGTTGTTGTATTGTAAAACGTTCTTTGATAAATGAAGAAGCGTTGACTGGAGAAGAAACGCATTGTGTATTAGTTGATGGGAGTTTAAGATGTTTCCCATTGGCTAAGGTGTATATTGAGAGTGAACATTTTAATGGTGAAGTACAAGCGATGGTGATGGAACAGCCAATAAAGCCAGTAATAATTGGGAAAATCAAAGGATTGAAGTACATGGTTAAGGATGAAAGAACTGAGAGTGTGACAAATCATGAGCCAAAAGAAATAATTGAGAAATGTACTGAAGTGGAAAACAAAGGAATATTGATTAGAAAAACAGAACATGAAGAAAGACCTATTGGTGCAAAGAAAACAGTGAGATTTTCTGACAATGTGATAAGGAATCAAGATAAAAAATTAATGACAGTAGCAGTTGTGGAGACTAGGGCAGAAGCTAAAAAGGTAGCAAAATACAAACCATTGAAAGTGGAGGAGATGCCGAACTTGAATGTGTCAGTAAAAGAGATACAGGAGTTGCAGAGTCAAGATGAAACTATGACGAAACAAATGGAAAGAGCAATTGAATGGGATGGTAACGAAGACAACATAGAAGATAAACCATATGTGAAAAAGAAGGGATTGTTGTATAAAAGATACAAAGAAGTACAGAAGGATGAGGTGAAATGGCAACTAATGGTACCTAAACCATTGAGGGATAAAGTGTTAGCAGTAGCACATAATTCATTGTTGTCGGCTCATTTAGGAATGAGGAAAACACATGATAAAATTCTAAATGAATTCTATTGGCCTGGAATAGGACAAGATATACGGAGATATGTGTTGAGTTGTGACATTTGTCAAAAGTCAGTTGACAAGAAGGTGAACCACAAGGCGCCTATGGGTCATCTACCTGTATTAGATGTACCATTCAAACACATATGCATAGACATAATCGGAGAAGTTAACCCTATGTCTGCAAGGGGTTACCGATATATATTGACCATCATAGACTTGAGTACAAGATATCCGGAAGCTATTCCATTGAAAGGAATTAGTACTGAGGAAGTTGCAGAAGCTTTGTTCGGATTTTATTGTCGTATGGGAGTGCCTCAGAAGATCCATACTGATCGTGGAAGCCAGTTCACTTCTGAACTCATGGCTGAAGTAAATAAGATGCTATTGATAAAACACACCATGACGAGTCCCTACCATGCAATGGGCAATGGATGTGTAGAACGGCTTAATGGAACTATCAAAGCGACGTTGAGGAAGTTGATTGGTGAACAAGCGAAAGAATGGGATCGGTATATAGCTCCATTACTGTTTGCGTTGAGAGACACAGTACATGAGAGTCACGGTTTCACACCATTCGAACTAATATTTGGTAGGTCGTGTAGAGGACCAGTGCAGATCCTGAAGGAGTTATGGACCAATGAGACAGTGGAAGAAGAAGTGAAGGACGTATATACGTATATGCAGGATTTGAGAGAAAGGATTGAGGAGACTTGTGATATGGCGCAGAAAGCGATACACAAAGCGAACGCTAAAAACAAGAAGTATTATGACAGGAAAGCGAGATACCGGAAGTTGGAAATAGGTGATAAGGTGTTGTTACTATTGCCTAGTTGTAAGAACAAGATGTTAGTAAAGTGGCAAGGGCCATATGTTGTGAAAGAGAAGATTGGAGACTATGATTACAGAGTTGAAATCGAGAAAGGAAAGATAAAGACATATCACATTAATATATTAAAGAAATATCACGAAAGAGAAGATGCCGAGACTGTAGCGTACATTTCAGCAGTGGTATATGACGGGAAAGTGGGTGAAGATGAAGAAGAAGAAATATTGGATTTATATGTAAGTGAACAAACAGAGACCTATGAAGATGTAGATATAAATCCTGATTTGGATGAAGAACAAAAAGGAGAAATGAGGAAACTACTGAAGAAATATGAAGACATTTTCACAGACAAGCCTGGGAGAACAGACTTAGTGAAGCATGAGATACATTTGACGAGTGAAGAGCCAGTAAGACAAAGAGCTTATCCAACACCATACCATTTGCAAAAAGAAATAGATAAGGAGATCCAGACGATGTTAGACAATAAGGTGATAGAAAGATCAGAGGCAGCTTATGCAGCACCGCTGGTGGTTGTCAAGAAGTCAGACGGAAGCAATAGGCTGTGTTGCAATTATAAACAGCTAAACAAACTTACAATATTTGATCCTGAGCCTATGATGACAAATGAGGATATTTTTAATAAGTTGAGTGGTAGTAGAATCTACAGCAAGTTCGATTTCTGCAAGGGTTATTGGCAGATCCCTATGAGTCCAGAATCGAAAGACTACACTACATTTGTATGTGCCAATGGGATATACAAGTTCAATGTGATGCCTTTTGGATTGATCAATAGTGCATCAAGTTACAACCGTTTAATCAGGAAGATTCTACAAGGAACAGAAAATCTTGAAAGTTATGTCGACGACATTCTAGCACATAATAAAGGATGGAGAGAACATTTGAAGACATTGGAGATATTTTTCGAAAGAGTGAGACAAGCGAATTTGACATTGAAGCCGAAGAAGTGTTCAATAGGATATGGAAAGATTGACTTTTTGGGACATACGTTGAACAAGGATGACATAAGTCCAAAGGAGAAATCAGTGGATAAAATAGTAGACATGCCACGTCCAAAGACAAAGAAACAGGTCAGGAGTTTTCTTGGAGCGATAAACTATTATCGGAAATTCATACCACATTGTGCGGAAATTATGGCACCGTTAAGTGACTTAACGAAGAAGATAGCACCTGGGATAGTAGAATGGAATGAAGAGCTGGAGGATAGCTTTACAAAGTTGAAGAACGAATTGGCGAAAGAACCAATTCTGAGACTTCCAAATTTAGAGAAGGATTTCATCCTACAAACTGATGCAAGTGGAAGTGGAATCGGATGTGTGATAATGCAGCAGTACGAGGGGACGAATCATCCCATAGCGTATGCGAGCAGGAAGCTGTTAGAGCGAGAGAGAAGATATTCTGTGGAAGAGAGAGAGTGCTTAGCAATCATGTGGGGTATAAGCAGGTTCGACCGATATCTTTGTGGAAAGACATTTACAATTGAGACAGACCATTGCGGATTGCAATATATGAAAGAGGGTCGAATGAAAAATGCAAGGGTGATGAGATGGAGTTTGGCACTCCAAAACTATTCCTTTAACATTAGATATATTAAAGGGTCCGAAAATGTTATGTCCGACTATTTAAGTAGAGGGATTGTGTAGTATAAGTTGAGATAAAGTAAATGATGAAGTGTAAGCCAGTGAGTAAAGTGTATTAATTGTCATGTCGTGTATAGTAAGTGAATTAGTTTACTAGGTTAGTTTGTTAAGTAGGTGAGTTTATTAAAGCCTGTAAACAGTCTTTTGAAGGAGGGGCATTTGTAGCGGTAGAATGCTATTCTTATCAAACAAACCTATTAAATGATGCATTGTATAAGTATTAAATAGGTAAGAATTAAGCTAGACAATATGTGGCGTATTGTAGATTATAATTAATATTACTTGTGGCATTAAGTTAGATAATAATAATAGCGCTATAACAATTCTTGAATACGCGCTACATCAATTATTGAAATACAACGAAGGGCGGAAAGCAGCGTTAAACTTGAGCAGACGACAACAACGGCAGACGATAAAGTTAGACAGCGAAAAGATGGCGAAGGAAGAAGACGTAGATTTCTGAGCAAGGGCGGCCATTGACGATTGTGGCGTTCCTTGTCGGTAATTCAGAAGATCTGACGGTGAATTGGGTGTGGAAGGCGACACGTTGTCGGCCTGTCCCACTGGTGAGACTATAAGTCCTTGGGAATTGAGATACCAGGGCTTGTCGTACGGAAACTTTGCGAAGTTTGGTGAGACACTTGCGAGTGCACTGCGATCGACATCGGAGAAGATCGAATTCGAACTACAATTGCGATTGGAGTTCGACGGCAGAAGAAAGGGGCGAAACTACAACAAGACGAGCAAGCGACGAGAAGCTACCGTTGCTTGTGGAGAAACAACGAGGCGGACGAAACTACAGAGTGCTGTGCCAGCTACAGCATTCTCCGTCTACGCAGCTACAGAAGAGAATTGGAAACGACGGCAAGCAAGAAGAAGGTGACCTTCCTTCCTCTTCGAACCTTCATTCCAATCCATACGAACTGAAGAACTTCTACATCTACGCTGGAAAAGTCCAACGTGGAAGATAAGAAACAAGCTATAATATTATTAGATAATACGCCACAAATAAGTAGATAGGATTATTGATTGTATTTTACTATTTGATATTGTTTTATTATAATATAATCTTTAAACGAATCTCAGCTACATTTGTTTTAGGTCCTAGCTCATTCTAATATTGATCACCCAATGGCCTCTGAGCATAAAGTTCCCTATTAAAACTAGATTTTAAAACCTAGATTTCAATGTACGGTGACAGCCTGAAATATCCTGAAATCTGCTGAGAACAACGTTACTGATGATTGCAATCATTTAACATGTTTTGCATTGCAATCGTTTAACATGTTTTGCGTTGCAATCATTTAACATGTTTTGCATTGCAATCATTTAACATGTTTTGCATTGCAATCATTTAACATGTTTTGCATTGCAATCATTTAACGTGTTTTGCATTGCAATCATTTAACATGTTTTGCATTGCAATCATTTAACGTGTTTTGCATAGCAATCATTTAACATGTTTTGCATAGCAATCATTTAACATGTTTTGTGTTGTAATCATTTAACATGTTTTGCATTGCAATCATTTCACATGTTTTGCATTGCAATGATTTAACATGTTTTGCATTGCAATCATTTAACGTGTTTTGCATTGCAATCATTTAACATGTTTTGCATTGCAATCATTTAGCATGTTTTGCATTGCAAGTCACTGAGGAGGCAGTCTTGATCTACTGCACAAAACAGTTAACGTCAACAATAGTTTTCAATCATTGACGGAATAGAGACAAGGATGAACAATATGCTGGTGATGATTATCACGTTACTTTACATATCTCTAGGCACATGAGCCAAGACCATACTTCAAGAATTAAGCAGCCAGTAAGCCTAGTGTTGGCTGAGTAGATGAAATTCCTCAACAATGTACCAACTTCGGCACTTCTTTATCCCTTTGTTTTTCGGTTAATTGTAGTTCATTTAGAGATTATAGTCTACTAGAAAATAGTACAGAGGATTTAGTTTGTGATATCAATTGCTTCCTAAGATGCTGATGTTGTCAGCCTCTGTAATGCTGCTTTATAATTGTAGTTGATCATTTATGAAGTATTACTCGATAATTATGTTGTGTTGAAGCTAATTCATCGTCTGACTGCCATAATTCATTGCAATACTATTTATATGATTTAATTTGGTGTTGACTGCTGAGTAAATGTCTCGATAAATTATGTTTTGCTAGTAATTCTCTTTGGAAATTTTAGAAATCTGTGAATCACAAATCTTTGTTGTGTTATATGACTTAATTAGGTTTCTGCTTTGAAAATGTGGAAAAGTATTAATTGGAAGATGTGTTAAAAGTAAATGGAAACTATAAGAAACAAGGTATTGAGATGTAATGTAAAAAAAATGGCAGAAAGATACCAACTATCAAAAGGGAGATAAATTTAGGAATTATCTTGCCTCCATTTAAGCAAAGAGGACAAATGTTTGGATGATACCAATTAGCAAGGTGTGAAAGTGGTTAGGAAGCTTATTTGCAAATCTTAAGATTTTGACTACGTGTTTGGTTTTAAAATTTGGACAGCTACTGATGGAAATACGGAAGAATTGATGGTTGCAGAGTTTTGTGTTTGAGCTGGTAGACACGATGACCTGTGATGACCTTCTAAGCATCAATTAGGTTTTTCTGTTTCTTCTTGGCCGTGTTGTTAACCGACACCTTTTCAAACTGTAGTCCAGATCACTTTGATTGTCCTTCTGTGCTCTATTATGGTTGTTTACACATCTTGTGTCAGATTTTGATTCCTTTCTTTGATACAACCTCTGTATTGTATCTTTACTGTACTTGATTTTTATTTATTATGAAGGGCTTCTCGTAGCAATAAACCCTGTGCAAAGTAGCCTACCCTAAAAAAGGAGGGTTTTAAGGTTAGCCAGTTTTGATGCATCATTACATTGCACCGAAGGTTTGCACAATCCCAACAAGTCCCTCTCTTCTTTACTTACTTTCAATATTTTATATGAAAATTTGTCATTTCTCATTCTCAGACTTTTACAAATTAAAGGTCAGTAGCATCTTGTAATGTGGCCATTTGAATCCATCCTTGTATCTCTTCACAGAATCTTTGTGTTTCATTAGCCACTGCTGTACAATACATGCATAATTGCATATAGTTTCATATCATATTATGCAACCTGAGGAATTGTGAACAAAATCCCACCAAGCCATTATAGAAAATTACAAACGGCAGTGGGTCAAGCACTGATCCTCTTTCTCTTCTTGATACTCGTCTTTCTGCTTTTATACTTCACTGTTGTGACTGTTGTCTCTGGCATGAGCTTTTAATTAATTTTCATCATCGCTTTATCTCTCGTTTTCACTTCTGCTAATTTGTTACATAACTGCTTGCTCTTCTCTTTAACACCTGTGTGTGTGTGTGTGTGTGTCTCATTTTTTATTTCACTGTTTTATTATTCGTGTTGAGAAGTCAATGGACGACTATAGGTGATCATCCGTGTCCTTGTAATCATTTTCCTGCTCAACCTGACAGTATTTTCGCGACGTTAACATAGGCTGCATGGTTCTGCAGAGGACTCTCTATTTCAGAATGTGGGCGCCATATGGGAACGCTGGCATGGAAATACTACACTCTGCAGTGGAACGCAAGTTGTCGGCGTTCCTCATGGACGTCAAAGACGATTGATTGCTCGTGGAAGTGTTTTGTTTGACATCGATATCACTCATTAAATCTCAATGAATTGATCGAGTGAGATCCTTCAACACCGATGTCTGCTCGAACGGAAGCCTTTCACGCTCTCCGAGATGTAAAGACCGTGCTAGACTGAGACTTGTCTCTCGTAAATAGGCCAGCGTTGGGATGCGAACCGTGAAGCGCAGGCATGAATCAGATGTGCATGGGACGTGCACTCTAACCGATGCAGCTATAACTATTATAGACTGGAGGAGAAATTGCAGCTAAGATATATAGTTATCAGTGGTGTAGTCCTAAAAAATGAAGTGGGGGGACGCCTGGAAATTGAAGTGGGGGGACGCCTGGAAAATTGAAGTAGAAACTGTAGCAAAAAGTGCAATCTTGCAAGAATTTTGCAAAAAGTGGGGGGACGGCGTCCCCCCGCGTCCCCGCCCCACTACACCACTGATAGTTATAGAGCGTAGACGATGTTGGCAGAGAAAAGGCTTAAAATGCCGTGGAATAATAATGGTTAGTTAGGGTTTCTATAAAATATGATGGAATGAAAACGAATCTTAAAAGGACAAAGTTTGTGAAGATATAATAAGCAATTAAAAGATCGATAAGCATTGCATTGTAAATTGCAATTTAGAAATGGTGAAAAATATAATGGAACCGGTAGAGAAGATCGGCTGCTTGGCGAATGTCTGCGCACGTGTGTGTTTGTGTATGCATGTGCGAGACAGACAGATAGACATGGACAGACAAACAAAGAGAGACAGAGAGAGAGAAAGTGTGTGTGTGTGTGCGCATGAGAAGTGAGACCCTTTGAACTGTGAATCTCCTGTACGAGAACTGCATGGTCGTTAGACGCGGTTCTTGATTAAGGTCAGCATCTTCTAAGATGGATGACGGAATTGCAGTCGAGGCTCTTCTTTCGCAGATGAATAATCGCCGCTCTACTCTTCAGCCCTCCCTCTCTTCTTCCTCCTCATCTGCTACACCTGCTCCCTCCCTCCTACTCCTGCTGGGCCCGTATGCACATAAGGGTTTAACTCTTGTATGTGGCTTAAATCTGGCCTAATCGGGAATACTGGGTTATTTCCGTATGCACGGCTTGAGATTAGCGAACAAAACTAGGTATAACGTTATTCCAATTCCGAGGAAGGAGTACGCCGGCTACTCCCATTGTGAACAATAGACGGTCGACGTTAGCTGGACAGCGCGAACAATAGGCAGCCGTCGACATTTCCCTATGGCCCGTCTTTAGGTCTGAATCTGTTTACCCCACGCTGGCACCGACCGCATATAAATATCTTTCACGCATGCGCGCTCAGCTATAACCTATTGAATTGGGTGGAAGAGCAAGTGTCATGCATCGTCGGGTGCAAGGAATGTGTAGATTAGTTATTCTCGTTGCTATTTTATCTCGTGCATACGGATACATTCCAATGGCTATATCGGGAATTGCTAAGTCGAGTTTAGGCACTATATGTGATTACCTTATGCCGTGTCCTGTGCATACCAGCCCAGGCTGGTCATCGTCAATGGTCTCTTTCATGCAAGTAGCTCTAGCAGCAGTCTTTCATATTCTACAGCAGCAGCAGCAGCAGCAGCAGCAGCAGGGCGCCTTCCTTTATGATCCACTGAATCATCGCCAGACAATAACCACGCATTCCACCGTCATCATCGTCGTCGTCGGTCGGAGATGACGAATGAAAATATGGTCGTCGTCGATGGTCATGAGAACCGCAGAAGTGGACGACGCCAGACACAGAGTCACGTGATATACGCAGTCAGAGGACAGCAACGTTGGATCCAGATTTATGGCCTCTCTATTCAGTCTCATAATATTCTCTCTATCTATCTGCCTCTTATACCCTCGATCTCTGCATTCCTTTGTCTCTCTGGTCTCCTTGCGCTGCCTCTGTGACATATTAGGCCTATATGTCTCGATCCTTTTTCGTCTTCTCACTCGAGATCTCGCTTCGAAATCTCTTCTACCCTATATTATATCTCCTTCTCTGTGTCTCACTCTCATCTCTTATCACACTCTCCGCCTTCCTTTTCATCATCATTGTCATCGTTGTCGTCATAATCATCATCATCATCACCAATTCATCATAGTCATTATCATCATAATCATCATTATCATCATATATAATCTCCTCCTCATCATCATCATCATCATAGTAATAGTTTTCTTCCTTCTCTTCCATCTTTTCTTTCACGTCATCCATTGCATCATCGTGGTCGTCGTCATCGTCGTCATCATCATCATTATCTTTGTCTTTCTCCCCACCCTCTTCATCTTCAACAGCAGCTACTACGCATACTGCTATACTACTCTGTTGCTGCTGCTACCTGTTGTTAGTCTAGCTATTACTACTACTACCGCGCACATCAAGTTCTTAAGTTCTCGAGAGCTTCAAGGATAAAAATCTAGCTATTTTTTGTCACCCAGGTAGCCTAGTACTGTTGTCTTGATTAATTTTCTTGACGTTGTCCTTCGAGACAGTGAAATCACACCAGACCAAATAATCTAAGACAACCAAATAGCCTATAGCTTCAGCCACCTCTCGATGTATAGCAATGCAAGTCATGATGCTCTCGTCTCATCCATCACTGATCACACGAAGCATCACATTTACACGACGTCGTGTCTTAATTGCTCTTTGGCCGATCTCAGAATCCTATACGCCGACCTCAACCAGTCTAATAGATAGATAATATTATACATGATGTGATCTTTGTGGAATCTGGCTAAATCGCCTTCACAATCATGCAGCGCTACGTTCACATGAAATCCCTGTATTAGACACGGAGGAATAATTGACCTTTGTGTTCCTTGTAGCCTGCAGTTCATCTGGTGTTCCAAAGAGGATCTGTCTATTCATCATCACTGAAACTCAATCTAATCTAATCTATATTACATCTATTTTGCACCGTTATCATAATTATAGCAAACTTTTATTCACCAATAATGCCCAGAGCCCTGCGCCGACATGAGAGTGTCGGCGGCGGCGCGCCGGTCATTTTTGGTCGGCGGCGGCGGCGCGCCGACAAACAAAAATCGGCGGCGGCGGCACCCTCAAAATTTCGGCGTCGGCGGCGTAGCGCAGCGTCGTGGAATTTTTGCTCCAGCGTTCCAAAATTATTTTGAATGTTGTTACACAAGAATCCTATATTATCAAGATAAGCGTGTTCAGTCATTATTTTGGCAATTATCTTGTCTTTAGTCAGCATTGATTAGAAACAATTATTCTCTGAATTAACGCTCAATTACAAAATTCTGCAAAGGCTTGATTTACAAATCACGTGACAACGTTTTCAAATTCAGGCCTCCAGCTTACATAACCTACTAATAGACGTTAAAGAACTGTTTGCGCAGTGGCGGCGCTACCTGCCTATTTTACTCTTGACCTACCTTATGACCCGTCAGAAATTCCAGAGGCCCATTTTTCTTGACGCGACCTGCTGAAATTGTATATCTGCATGCATGCAAACATGCATACATACATATACACACATACATGCATACTTACATACATAGATTATATGCATACATGCATACATACCCACATACCTACATACATGCATACATACATACATACATACATACATACATACAACGGTTCACCCTAGTAGAGGCGCTTTATAAATGTTTTTATACAATACAATACAATACAATACAATACATACATACATACATACATGCATACATACATGCATGCATGCATGCATGCATGCATGCATGCATACATACAAGCATACATGCATACATGCATACATGCATACATGCATGTATGCATGCATGCATACATGCATACATACATACATGCGTACTGTGTTTGCGCAGAAAATTTTTCTGCCACATGCAATCTTATCAACAGATGAGGGTGCATGCAGTTTTTTTAATTTTCCCTTGTCAAAGCACACTGACTAGTAAACTTGATCAGAATTCGCCACCGTTTTGATTTATCGGCCAATAATCCGAACGACTTCCACGCGAAACTCTTAGCATCTTCTTTAAATCCAGTTGCTATGTACAAGCATTTCGATCTAAGCAGGCTATGTCACCCTAAGTTACACTTGTTTTATACAGAATATGGTTTCATTTTCCTAATCTGATCCAATTTCTGAGACGTTGCCCAAATTGTTGACAAAATAGGATCTATTGTCCAATTGCCTAACATTACTCCACTGTGCATATAGACAAGCCTATTAATGTTCAAAAGCGTAATTAATCACCAATTTCACATAGGTCACGTACAGCGTAGGAGTTTGATACTGGTGAGAAAAATTGGAATTCGGTAGTAACTGGCCGGCAATGGAGAATCGCAAGCATGTAGACACGACCAATCGCCTGCATAAAATTGCAGAGCACCACCTCTTTGCAACGTAATAGTAACGTGTATCCTAATACTAGAGGGCAGACGGTTCTGTTCCATCCTAGCGGACTATCAGGCAGGAACGCACACACGGCATAGCATTCACTTAGGCATACCTGGAATTCTTTTTACCTTTGTTGATGCCATAATTCAAATCAAAGCACAAAATCCTCAAAAGTTTAAACGTTAAGCGCACTGTTCGAAAAGTCCAAACGAATTCATAGGTTTCATAGCATTGATACAGAAACGGTGTTGCGAGGAAAAATCGAAGTAGATAATAGAAAGATTCTATTTTCATTGACGCAACAATTTTTTTTCGCGAAATCATGCAAGAGATGAAAAATGCAACGAAAAGAAATAACCGAATCCACGTGGCATCGGCGGCGCGCCGACAAATTTGCGGCGGCGGCGTCGGCGCGCCGACTCAAAAAAATCGGCGGCGGCGGCGCCCACAAAGTGTCGGCGGCGGCGGCGCGGCGCGGCCGGCGCAGAGCTCTGATAATGCCCAAGAAATAATTGGAAAGAATCCATCATTCTGTAATCGCTTCAAATAAAATCGCGACCAGAAATCATAATTAGAGTCTTTCCATTTGGAAGATCGACAGGTTAAAACCGAATCGTAGCAACCAGAATCAGGTTACAACTTACAACCGCGGAACAATCTAAAAAGAGTCGAGGAGATGAGTCACTGGTTGCACTCTGCACGTGCCAGTCCCAAGCATGTATAAAGGAGGAGGGCGACGCTAATCATCTCTGATATGGCAGTATCGTTAAACATGACATTATAACAAGTCTAGAGTCCTAGCTCAGTTTAGGAATTGAGAGAAAGCGAACCGAACAGAAGATAATTATGTAAATTATATATACTTATATGTATATATATATAAATTATATATAGACATATATATATAAATTATATAGGCTAGACGACGAGTAAAATCTGCATCTTTTTTTGTCACCGATATATATATATATATATATATATATATATAGTCTAGTTGTCCTGTTATTTCCTTCACAAATTAAATATTATAATAGAACAGAACAAACAGCAGCAGGGGAACCAGAGAGCATTATCATGAAATAATCCAACGGTTATTTTCACAATCTTGTGCCATCTTAATTCCAGTCCGTACCGTGATCGATATGTTCACCATCGCAGCCATGTCATCCATCATACGCCTGCTAGGCTACAGCACCGTGCCACCGTCCGTCCCTCCGTCCGTCCGTCCTTATGCACATCAAGACCAGCGAGAGGGACCGCCCTCAACATGCATGTACATGTTACTCTGATATCAAGTCCCATCTGACCTCCTTTTGTCATTTCTAATCTCCTTTTCTTGCGATTTATGTTGAATGTTATAAGAAGTATACAAGTTCCAGATCGATATATCATGTAAGGCACATAGGCTATTACACTCACGGTACGGATTAGAATATTTGGTAGACAGTGATTGCTAACATTTACTGATTCAATAAAAAAAAACTAGACGGACCTTTAATTTAGGCTTAAAATATAATTATAATTAGGAGTGAAAATCGCATCCTTCAACAATTCAATACAATTTAAGCACTATATATATATATAATTTATATATATATATATACATTATATATAGGTCATGTTATGTACAATTATATAGTCCTATAGGCCTTTCTAATTGAGTATCATTAAATTATCTCCCCAACATAGGATGTTGCCTAGATCGTATTTGCCCCTCTTTCTCCCCTATCCCTCTCTCTCTCTGTCTCTGTCTGTCTGTCTCTCTCTCTCTTTCGCTCTCTCTGTATCTCTCTGTCTCTGTCTGTCTGTCTGTCTGTATGTCTGTCTGTCTCTCCTCCTCTCCTCTCTTTTTCTCTTTCTCATAACTATATACATACATGTACATACATACATACATACATACATACATACATGTACATACATACATACATACATACATACACACACACAAACATGCATACATACATACATACATACATACAAACGTACATACATACATACATACATAAATACATACATATATACATACATACATACATACATAGAAACGTACATACATACATTCATACATACATGCATACATACATACATACATACATACATAGAAACGTACATACATACATACATACATACAAACGTGCATACATACATACATACATACATACATACATACATACATACATACATACATACATACATACATACATACATACATACATACATACATGCACACATCGTCGTGGTCATAGATCATCTTACTCAAAGAAACAACGGAATCACGGAAGCAGAGTTGAACCAAACGTATACGTCAATGCTGAGTGAAGCTGAAGCAGCTTCTTCCATCCATCGACCATCGAGGCATCGACCATAATCTATATAGCTGCTTAGCAGAACACATTCCTCGCAGTCTTAGAGACATCGATGCCATCAAAATATGTCGACGACCTCTCTTCGCTTCTTTCTTATCAGTACAGACTGGACAACATCTGTCTCATTTGCACGACTCTTTCCAGTCCTCCTAGATGATTCTCCCTCCCTCCCTCCCTCCCTCTCTCTCTCTCTTTCTCTCTCTCTCTCTCTCCCCTCTTTTCCTTTCCCTCTCTCTCAGCCACACACTCATAATTTGGTCTCACTCACAACATATTCTCTCCTTCCCAATCTTGTTTCATTCTGTCATTTCCTATTCCACATTCTTCCCCCTTCCTCTTTCCGTCGCTCATTGACCGTGCTTGCATTCAATTCACACAGAATGGCTTGTCAGATGAAAAGATATTTATCCGCTGCGTGTAATCGTGACGTGGATCTTAATGGATTTCCGAAGGATTAGAGGCTGCAGCGCTGTGTGGAGGTAGCGATCGAGACGGAAGACATGGAGTGAGAGACAAAAGAAGAAAGGAGGGAGGAAGGGAAGGAGGGAGGGAAGGAGCGTGATGGAGCAGTCGGGGGGGGAGGTTGAGAGACGGGACTGAGGTCGATAACATTGCGAGAGGAACGATGAATAGATTACGTCACGAAATCAATGACATCGAATTTGATGTATTTACATTTTATCCCACAACGGTTCAATTATATTATAGCCTACCAACAACAATGCGATATTAGCTCGTTCGAAATAAAACAGTTATACGAAATAAAATAATTATTATTAGATTGTGGCATTTACCGGACCACATGGTATTTGAGAGAATCTTAGAGAAGAATATTTTGCTTTTATCAGTTTATAGCCTACTTAATGCCGTCGCCGGGATTTTGCTTCGGAGAGTGTTTACTCGATCTTGAGCAGACAAAATCAACTGATTCAAGCAACTTCCCAGTGGCGGCGCCAGGATTTGAGATTTGGGGGGGGGGGCTGAAGCCTCGGAGGAAATTTTCCATTTTTCATTTTTCATCCGCCAAATTTTATGACGACCTTTTTTAGTCATCCGGCCGAAATCTCATGAACATTTTCCGTTTACGTCCACAAAAATTTCTGACGACCTTTTTTTAGTCATCCGGCATCCGGTCGAAAATCGTGGAGATATTTCAATTTTGCATGTAAAAAAACCCGGATGGGCATTTTTTAGGGGGTTTAGCCTCTGAAAGAGGGGCTTAGCCCCCTAATTCTTCCTAGCGCCGCCACTGCAGCTTCCAGATCATCATCATCATCATCATCATCATCATCATCATCATCATCATCATCATCATCATCATCACCACCACCACCGCCACCGCCATCGCCACCGCCACCGCCACCTCCACCGCCACCACCACCACCACCACCACCACCATCATCATCATCATCATCATCGTCATCATCATCATCCTCCTCCTCCTCATCATCATCATCATCATCATCATCATCATCATCATCATCATCATCATCATCATCATCATCATCATCATCATCATCATCATCATCATCATCATCATCATCATCATCATCATCATCATCATCATCATCATCATCATCATCATCATCATTGGATGATCATGGCCATGATCCAATTTATCATATGATTTCACAAAGAAATGAGAACTACGAAATTAAAACCTCCCTTAGTTTTCACATCGTGTGTTATACTGTTAGTTTAGGGTTAAATTCTTTATTTAATTTTTACATTATTTCATTTCGGGGTGTTCAAACACCCAAAACACCCCATAAATACGGCCTTCATGGTAACATTTTAAGCTATCATCCAAAAACTTTTTCATTAGCCTATTTGTTTGCTGAAAAACTTTAAGACTTCAATCAATGCATCCTCCAAATTGTTTGAAAAATTTCTATTTCCACCCTGAAATGGTAGAATTTGCTTTTTAAGCTTTATAAAATTGATAATTTTTCAATGCTGATTGTCATGGTTCAAGACTTTGCAATTGTTTACAAAAATCAATTTGAACATTGAAAGCGTCGCATTTTAAGCTGTCATCTTAAGAAAATTACTCATGATTTCAGTGTTAGACATGTGGTTCAATAAAATGTCTCCTTCCATTGCTATAATTTTTTTAATTTACACACTGTAATATGGTAGCATTTTAAATTGTCATCTTATCGAAATTTCTCATCATGGATAAACAGTGGATAACACAGCAGAAAATTGTAATGATGTTTATTAAATATTTACAAAATATTGTCCCCTTGCCACAAACTTGGCCTATTGCGTGCTTTTCTGTGCTAGGCTAACTAATTGTGCTCATAACTATTTAAGTAATACCACAATATAAATTGTTATTTAGGCTATAGGCTACAGTAACTGTGGTAATACGTACCTTATCATAATTAAATTTGACGCGAGACCTACAATTTGGCCTGAAATACACAGTTCATATTGTAAGTAGGCATGTAGATTATAGAATAATACAGGAACGCGGTAAGTTGTCACAGAAGCTCACTTACTACACCCGTTGCGATTTACTCAACTGACGTCGCAATTCTCAAATATGACGTCATCATAAAATGACGTATATGCCTTTGTCTTTCGTCAGTTTCGAGATCGTTGTTCATTTCTGTTGAGGACGGTGAAGACAACGAAGAAGACGACATGCAAAAACGATTTAAAACGACTTCAAAACGCGACAAAGATGCTGGGAAACGAAGAAAACGAAGACCAACACGTAGACCTACTGTTCACCAACTGAGCGGCAGTCGATCATCGAAGTGAAAAAGAAATTATTCGTAATGTATGTGAGAGAGTTTTTAATTTTCATTTCAAGGATCGAAAATAATCGATCATCAACTGAAAAGTTTAGTGAAACATGAAATATTATTATGAAATGAAAAATTAACAGCATAACGACGTGTCGTCTAGGGTCAGTTTAGTTGCCGTGATGGTCGGTTCTTTGATCCTTAGCCGGAGAAACTTATGACTTTTTAGTCATTTCGTCGAAACGTCTTGAAAATATACCTGTTTTCCCTGAAAGGTGTTAAATTAAAAGTGTCAAATTGCCTCCTAATAAAAGTTTGGCCTCAAATTCGAAGTTCATTTTGTCTGCCATTGCTTCTGGATGTCGCAAACAGTGAGTATTGCCATGGCAACAGTGACCGATGGACGAAACACGCGTGTCATCTCCAACATTGTGACGTAATAATGTAGATTTCCCCAAAGAAGTATAAATGGACGTCATTTGCATTTTGGGATCATTTACATGATCGACGTCATTTTTTGTGGACAAATGAAGGAATAATGAAGCTAAATAATTTATGATGTCACGCATATAGTATTTGATCGCACACATAATGATTATTACCGATTCCGCAGGTTGGAGAGCCACGTCAATTGTGACCTTACTTGTAGCATACATGGGCGTTGCGCTGTCTTATTTCATTTAGACAGAGGAAACCATTCGGAAACAACGTGAAAATTAACTGAAGACGGGGCCTAACCATGGTCTAGAAGTTGGGTATACGCCCATAGGACCTGAATCACCTGATGGAAATTCAGAGTCGGAGGAAAGGCGAGCGTCAAACGCATGAAACCGCGATCAGACCTATATATACTCATGAAGGTAAGAATTGATTTGTTCATTCATTTATCCGTTTATACATCTATTGATCTATTAATTACTCTTCTGCTTGCTCATCCATTCATCCATTCATCCATTCATCCATTCACCCAACTATCGGCTGGATCAATTAGCCAACAAACGAGGCACACCCAAGCTGGACCAAGCAGGATAGCTTGTAGGCTTATTTTATAACTTCGTATACAATGATGCCACGATAAAAAATGAAATGAAAAATATAAAAAATTTGATTGATTGACCCCATAAATAATTATCTGTCATAATGTCACGTATTATTATCTTTGTGGATGTTCTGTGTTGCTTTAGGAACCGCTGCATGACTGTCTGAAAGGATTGACCTGAGGGATTGGCGTGAGGGGATTGTGATGAGTGACGGTTGTGTGGCTCTGAGTTGGTTTTGTTGTTGTTGTGTGTTTGTAGTTTATTTGTATTAGTACCTGCCGGGCCTCTGGCGTGGCGTAAAACCCCGTAAGCTCCTCGCAAAGGCAGGAGGGCCCCTGGCGCGGACGCCACGGCATAAAATCCCGCAAGCCCAATATTATTAATTTTAAATTTATTTTTTATTTATGTGCTGTGCGTTGTTGAGCCGAGGGATGAGAAGGGGGATGAATGGGCGAAGTGATTAGAGGAATGTGGTGGACGTGGAGACTTGCAAGTGACGCGGTGCTAGAATGATCGCAGTGGGCCTTTAATTGAAACACGGCAGAAAGAGAGACAAGCTCAACTCAATCGACAACGCGGCTGCATGACGCTGATTCGACCTGGCACAAAAACTCTTCAATATAAAATTATTCGAAATTGAAACAGTTTTTGCTAATAGACTACAATCGGTTAACAGTGTGGGGTTATGGTCTTTGTAATAAAGCAAACAGTTATTTGTATTTTCTGTGTCGTGTCTTTCTGTTCGACAGTGTTCTCAATTTTGATTGTCGTCTTCGCCATCGTAGGCCTATACAAAATTGTATATAGATAGAAACACGTGAGCAAGTAAGAAGGAACCAAAGTTCTGATAAGCAGTTTGCCGAATCTCTACGACTTATCCTGACCTTTTACTTAATTCTATACTGGGAATAACAATACAAGCAGTAACACAGAAACCCGATTTCCCCCAAACAAAAGCAGAGATGGGACTAGATTAAACATTGTGCATTAATGTATTATGTACGGTATATAAGCAAGAGTAGTCTATCTGATCTATCAAATGTATATTAACCTATTACAACTTTGAGCCTTGAAATAATTTGTCTTGACACGAGAACTGCATACGTCCTATAATTTAATTGTATGTGTATACAGCAGTGAATTGCTGCCCTCCTTCATCTTATAAGCCTTAGGCGTGTACAAATGTCATCATGCATGTGTGTCTGATAAAGACAGTGATTACTTGGTGATTGATAAGCATCGTGTACAACCAGACATGATTGCCATCGAGGAGGACGCTCATTGTCTGACTGCAGCCTACATCTATATACATCACACTGGTGGTGGTGGTGGTGGCCATGATTATTGTGTCCTTTGTCTGGCAGTAATTTCTCTGAATGATTGCCTGCGTTCCGAGGCGTTCCTCTGAACACATCACATTTCAGAATACGACGATGAAACGCACGCGTTCCTCAGCGCTCTGGTGATTGAAGCTAGTCTCCATGGCAACGTCAATTGCATGCGAATTATGGCATTGGCATAAATTTATGCTTTGTCAAACTGCTCTATCCTGAAACATATAATTGTACTTAATTATGTAGGCCTATATAAAAGAATTGCATGACGTTGGGCGTGGTAGCAAATCTTCGGTAAAATTAGTGGCTCCAATGGGGTGGGGTTCATGGCTTCTACGTGATCTCAGAGGGAGGCACACAGTTCACATGCAGTGATTGCTGACATCTCATAGGCTATATAATATATACAGAAAGTCAACTGCAGCACAAGTACTGAATTCATCACCATCCACTTACGTTAGAAACACAGTGCAGCTACATTTGGCAGTGCAGATACTTTCGATCGATGAGAAGCACGTTTACGTAGGCCTATACGTACTAATTAGACTTAATATAGGACAATCATATGTAGACCTAGTTCCGTCATGTCCAATAACCTACGCCGTCCGTCGCGATCCGCCGACTGATTTCTAGTGACACGCGTCGCTAAATGTCTCAATTTTTGCAATCTGCAGTATAAGAAATTAGGTAAGGACAAAGTCATTACTGCTAATTATAATCTTCGCTCATTTCCAAAATGAGACAAAGCCTGGTGACACAGCTGACCCAATTAGCTTACATGTCAAAGCACATTAAATATGGGGGAAATAATTTTTATTAATATACTTTTTGGCGCTGAACCATTATATTCTAAGCATTCCATGCATGGCAAATGGACCAAGTGTCCAAGTCCAACTAATGCATTCATTCATTTCTATCATTCGATTCATTGCACAATAAATGTTCTACAATTGATTAGTTGAGTTTATAAGCATAGATGGACCGCTATTATAGGGAGCAAACAGCGATGCTCTACTGAGTAACCTACAGTATATCCTATTGTCATAAAAAAAATACACACAGGCTTATGCATTCAGAATTAATTATACAATGGTGAAGTCATAGTCAGAGACTTTGGCAGAAACTGTTTAATGATCGTCTGTATTTGTCCA
The DNA here is from genome assembly GCA_949752735.1 of Lumbricus terrestris. Taxonomy (NCBI): domain Eukaryota; kingdom Metazoa; phylum Annelida; class Clitellata; order Crassiclitellata; family Lumbricidae; genus Lumbricus; species Lumbricus terrestris. Next base: position 13,979,463 of record OX457047.1, on the reverse strand, counting down.
GGATATTTTCTTCGTCTTGTTTGAGTTGATTTCCTAAAAACACAGCAATTCAGAAAATCGACTGAACAGAAGCTTCTAGGCTATAGAAGTTACTGTCAACAAATAGAAAGAAAAACTGAATAGATTATAATTTACAAAACCTGCCACAGTAGAACGTATAGGGTGCATACACTGCACACGAATTGAGTATACTGGCCTATATATATAGGGCGAGACTCACTGTGTCAATATTATAAAGTCATGTGAAACTGCATGAAACTTGTATCTGATAATCATGATGGTCTTCTGTAGGTCCTAACCTATAGTGATAACAACCTTGAAAGTTGTTTGCCGAAAAACGGAAGAGATTATTTCAGTTGAAGCCATGATGTTAAAACGAATGGATTTCGATTCTTTGTGATCTTATTTCAGCCTTAATTCATATCAGAATTTCCACTTGAAGACCAAAGCATAGTCTCTCTGACGCAGTGTTTAATCTAGTCCCCCTCCTCTGGGGGGGAATTCAGGTTTCTGGGGGGGGACAATTGAGCGTCCGAAGGACGCTCGTGAGGCGCGTAGCGCCGAGACCGGGAAGGGGAGGGGTATGGGGAGGGGGATGTGCCCCCTCCCCATCAGAAACTTTTTTAATTTCCACATTGCAATGACAGCATTTTAAGGTGTCATCTTAACAAAATAGCTGTACTTTTTTTATTGCCCCATCAGAAACTTTTTGAATTTCCACATTGCAATGGCTGCATTTTAAGGTGTCATCTTAACATGATAGTATCATATATTATAGTAGTAAATAATGTCATTATAATCATGTAATAATAAATAATATCACGATATATTATGACACTTCATGTAAAACAATGATGAAAACAGACTAAACAGTAACTAAAAACCAATATCATTTTGTCAAATTTTTCTGGGGGGGGAATGTCAATCCTGGGGGGGAACTTTCCCCCCCCCCCCCAGAGACGTCTAGATTAAACACTGTCTCTGACGCCTTAGCGAAGGTTCGTCTGCGTAAGTTAACTGAATAAGTCTGATTTAATCTGATCTTATCACACTTCTTTACAAATCCATCTAAATAGTGAAATTCCTGACTCGATCTGAATGATGTCTGTTATGCGCTTTAGATATCGCTCGCAAATTGATCCAGTATTGACGCCATCATGATGACCTGCAACATTGGCGCTCAATCTGTGTCCGGAATTCTAAATGCGATTGGGCGTCCGTGCCCTGAGACCGATAATAATGATTTTACGGGCAAAGCATCCGCCCTATTCAGCCATCCATCCATCCAGCCATCCAGCCTGCTACAAGAAAACTCAATGAACTTAGCGGAACTTTATCGTTACCGCGCTCTTCGCGTTGCATGCGCTAAGCCTCCAAAATGACGCAAATCTTTGAGTCAGCTCAATGCCATTCATACGTCACAGGTCTTTGATTGAATTCTTTGCTGTTGGAACATAATTTCAGCTTATTTTCAAAACTTACTGGGGCAGTGAGGTTTGAGGAGTGGCTTATTGGCGTTTTAGTTAATTGTTTCTATGTCATTTAAATTTCTATTATTTTACATCAAATGCTATCTAATTTTCAAAGGCTGGTAGTTCCCTAACTATATCCTTTGAAGTTCAAAGCAGTCATCAACCAAGACATAGACAATTAAAAGAACCCATCTTCAAATCTGAACTTAAGACTTGATGAATAGGCCTACAAGACAGCGATAACGGTAGGCCTATCCTATATGAACTTTCTAGCCACACTGTGAATAAATGAAGCAATTAACTATTAGGCCCAGGTCTACAGCATCTCCAAGATAATCTTTTGTTTGAGCCCTCAGTAGGCTACAATGAGATGCAACTCAACAGGCACAATGCTTATATCTTCTGCCTTCTGAACTTTAGATGACACCTTTATCGAACGCGTCTTCAGATACACAGGTCAATAAATCGTATAATAGGCCTGCACGCAAATAATTTTCATACAAAAATACTTTGATGTTGATGCGATTCTCCTTATAACTCTGGTTCCCTTTAAATGTGAGGCTAGCAATAAATCGCATCGACGCAAGAGCATGTCACCCGGATTTGTGGTTATAACGGTCTCATGAGGTCAACAACGGAACAATGGCAGAATAGACTTCATGTATTTGGCGATGTTCTGACGGTCAGTCGCATTCGTCGACCACTTCATTGTTTGTAAGGTTTTGTCGTGTACACTGTTCACAGCCGACTCGCTTGCACAACACTGTGACCTAGCAGCTGAGACGAAACTTTGATATAATCAAAAATAAGACGAGTCTAAAGCACATGCAGGATGTATAAACTCGACAAGCGAATCACACATCATATATGATACCATAAACTCGTTGAGAATGATCAGACGATAAAATTATAAGGTGCTTTCTAAACGCCTTAATTCATCACCAAGTCTTGTTAGCGTTCCTAATACACAGGCCTACATGTAGGCCTATAGTATATTATAGTTATACCGACAAGCTTTATGTCCACGGTCACACCAAGCGCTTTGACAATATATAGCCTAGATGATACAAGATGTTGGTACTGGAGTAGCCTGCAGACGTGGACCGTGGTCTGTGCTGGATAGATAATGGAACAATACAGACAACGCCCATCTTGAACTGAATTGCTATAGACTTGTCCTGGTTTATGGCCAAACCATTGAAACAGCACCATGCAGAAGTTTTTCGCTACAGTCGGTCTTTGTAGCTTGTAGGCTGCATTTGCATTTCCATTCTCTTTCGACATTCTTCTATGCGTCCAACATTGATTCGGTCATGAAAATTTGATGTCGCTGCATCCTTTGTTGCCTTCACCCCGCATAGTCGCATACCCACCCCTACACCACTGTTTCTTATATCACATGCATAAGAAGACTTAAATGTTGCAAGCAGTTCGACTACGCCGAACAAAGACTCGAGATTGCTTTCAATATCTGTTGACATGACGTGAATGAAGGACAGGATGACTGCTGTGCACAGCTTCACTTCTCACAATCATGTCATCAGACAATGACTGTCACTGTCAGTCAATCGAATGCGTTGCAGCATTGTTCTGCGTTGCCAACGCTTATAATTATTAATTAAATTGAATGTTCATCAGCGGGGAATGACACCATGCAGTCAGCAGACTCTAATTTTATCTTCACTCATTCGCAGGAAATAGAATACGATAGTGAACTAGTAAGGAGTGACTACAACATCTTTCGCAATGGACATAATTATGAGGCTGTACGAATGCAAAGATTGCAAAGCGTTTTTTCCATCTCCACATTATTCCCTATTTGTTGGGCTCAGCAGTATGACGTAGGCCTATACCTTTAGGTCTACTCTTGCATGTATATGTCTACCTCATATGACACCTAACCACTATTATACTTAGTGAGTAAAATGTCAGCGATATTCTAAATTATGGAATAGATCTCTGATCCATCGGATTTATTATCTCGTCGAAAGACACGAAGCCTTCGAAGGCTTAGAGTTTCTGTTAGACCTAGGGCTATATAAAAGACAATTACAGACAATTGCAGCAGGACGTTTTCGCAAACATTAGCATTTCTGCATGCACGAATCTATGGTTTGTCATCGTCAATACAAACATTAGCATTTCTGCATGCACGAATCTATGGTTTGTCATCGTCAACACAAACATTAGCATTTCTGCATGCACGAATCTATGGTTTGTCATCGTCAATACAAACATTAGCATTTCTGCATGCACGAATCTATGGTTTGCCATCGTCAACACAAACATTAGCATTTCTGCATACACGAATCTATGGTTTGCCATCGTCAACACAAACATTAGCATTTCTGCATGCACGAATCTATGGTTTGCCATCGTCAACACAAACATTAGCATTTCTGCATGCACGAATCTATGGTTTGCCATCGTCAATACAAACATTGGCATTTCTGCATGCACGAATCTATGGTTTGTCATCGTCAACACAAACATTAGCATTTCTGCATGCACGAATCTATGGTTTGTCATCGTCAACACAAACATTAGCATTTCTGCATGCACGAATCTATGGTTTGCCATCGTCAACACAAACATTAGCATTTCTGCATGCACGAATCTATGGTTTGTCATCGTCAACACAAACATTAGCATTTCTGCATGCACGAATCTATGATTTGTCATCGTCAACACAAACATTAGCATTTCTGCATGCACGAATCTATGGTTTGTCATCGTCAACACAAACATTAGCATTTCTGCATGCACGAATCTATGGTTTGCCATCGTCAACACAAACATTACCATTTCTGCATACACGAATCTATGGTTTGCCATCGTCAACACAAACATTAGCATTTCTGCATGCACGAATCTATGGTTTGACATCGTCAACACAAACATTAGCATTTCTGCATGCACGAATCTATGGTTTGCCATCGTCAACACAAACATTAGCATTTCTGCATGCACGAATCTATGGTTTGCCATCGTCAATACAAACATTGGCATTTCTGCATGCACGAATCTATGGTTTGCCATCGTCAACACAAACATTAGCATTTCTGCATGCACGAATCTATGGTTTGCCATCGTCAACACAAACATTAGCATTTCTGCATGCACGAATCTATGGTTTGCCATCGTCAACACAAACATTAGCATTTCTGCATGCACGAATCTATGGTTTGCCATCGTCAACACAAACATTAGCATTTCTGCATGCACGAATCTATGGTTTGCCATCGTCAACACAAACATTAGCATTTCTGCATGCACGAATCTATGGTTTGCAATCGTCAATACAAACATTGGCATTTCTGCATGCACGAATCTATGGTTTGCCATCGTCAACACAAACATTAGCATTTCTGCATACACGAATCTATGGTTTGCCATCGTCAACACAAACATTAGCATTTCTGCATGCACGAATCTATGGTTTGCCATCGTCAACACAAACATTAGCATTTCTGCATGCACGAATCTATGGTTTGCCATCGTCAATACAAACATTGGCATTTCTGCATGCACGAATCTATGGTTTGTCATCGTCAACACAAACATTAGCATTTCTGCATGCACGAATCTATGGTTTGTCATCGTCAACACAAACATTAGCATTTCTGCATGCACGAATCTATGGTTTGCCATCGTCAACACAAACATTAGCATTTCTGCATGCACGAATCTATGGTTTGTCATCGTCAACACAAACATTAGCATTTCTGCATGCACGAATCTATGATTTGTCATCGTCAACACAAACATCAGCATTTCTGCATGCACGAATCTATGGTTTGCCATCGTCAACACAAACATCAGCATTTCTGCATGCACGAATCTATGGTTTGCCATCGTCAACACAAACATTAGCATTTCTGCATGCACGAATCTATGGTTTGCCATCGTCAATACAAACATTAGCATTTCTGCATGCACGAATCTATGGTTTGCCATCGTCAATACAAACATTGGCATTTGTGCATACACAAATCTATGGTTTGCCATTGTCAATACAAACATTAGCATTTGTGCATGCACGAATCTATGGTTTGCCATCGTCAATACAAACATTGGCATTTCTGCATGCACGAATCTATGGTTTGCCATCGTCAACACAAACATTAGCATTTCTGCATACACAAATCTATGGTTTGCCATCGTCAACACAAACATTGGCATTTCTACATGCACGAATCTATGGTTTGCCATCGTCAACACAAACATCAGCATTTCTGCATGCACGAATCTATGGTTTGCCATCGTCAACACAAATGCAGAACATCTGAACTGAGAGAATTCATCGACTGAACAACTT
>OX457047.1:13953673-13968673 GCA_949752735.1 Lumbricus terrestris | reverse complement strand
AGCAGAGTAGACGATATGTCACAAAACAAGCAACCCATGCATGCGACGCACAGTCATCAAACCTCGTTTATGTCTCTTCAGTGCATCCGATTCAATATCTTCAATGTCTTCAGTCGTCGATGTCGTAAAGATTCTCGTAGACATTGATACACGGCGGCGGTGGTGGAAGTGGTGGTGGTGGTGGTGGTGGTGGTGGTGGTGATGGTAGTGGTACTGGTGGTGGTGGTGGTGGTAGTGGTGGTGGTAGTGGTGGTGGTGGTGGTGGTAGTGGTGGTGGTGGTATACTATTGTGGTGGTGGTAGTGGTGGTAGTGTCGGTGGTGGTGGTGGTAGTGGTGGTGGTGGTGGTGGTGGCCATCAAGAACTTTACAAAGAGACTCATTACAAGTTTTGAGCACTGGTGGTGGACACATTGAGCACAAGTTGGGAAGCACTATCAAGTTAATTTGATAACGGTCATGAGAGATAACTTTATAAATTGGGTATTTGTTACGTTTTCGTTGCGTTACGTTTCTGAATCGTCAAAAAACAGTGGGTGACCTCACTAAATTGATATGACTTTTGTTCTGTTTGAAATATTTTTATGAAATCTGGCCATCATGTGTAAGTATGAATTATCTTTAAGGTTGTCAAATTTGATTTAAAAATTCTTACTTCTGGCCGAGATATTGGCAAATAACCAAATGGGTATTTTTATGGTCCACCATGTATACATGTGTATATATTACAGGCCTATCTAGTCGCATGCATGTATCCCTACTGGTATAGTGATGTTAAGTGAAGAGCTGTTGTTGTTGCTGCTGCTGAATTGAATGGATTAGATTTCAATGAAGATCGATTCTTTGCTGTTGCCTGCAATAGTAGACATTTCTCTTTGACCGGATCCGACTAGATGCAGATTTCCTTTAGTGCTATGCCATGTTTAGACACCTGTATTCTGTAATCTGTCTAGTTTATATATATATATAGTCTTTTTATGAACAATATGCATATATACAATTCGTTTGGGCCATTTCCAATTCCTTTCTTTCTTTCACATCCAGCAATCAACTTGGAATAATTTCGCTTACTGAGCATTCACAATTTCCTCAATAATTGCTGAACATAGATGTTAGAATATGATCCTCAAAGATCCTATGTTCCCCATAGGCCCTCAAGGGCGGATACAGAAATTTTTGAAGGGGGCCCAAAATTTTTGGCCTTGGGACATGAAAAAATGTTCGTCTTGGTCGCCGAAAGATCTGATGACCTTTTTTATATACCATTTTATCCGCCAAAATAGGTTTTTGGTCATTTACCTCGAATTCCCAAGAAAAAAAGGATAAGCTTACCATTTTATCCGCCAAAATAGATGACTTTTTAGTCGTACGGAGCTCGTATACGCACCTCGTGTGCATGGGGAGGGCCTACGGAACTACTCATGGAGGGAGGGGGTATGCAGGAAGGGAGGGATGCAGGGAAATTCTTTGACCAGATGCCTATATGCTATAGACAGTTGGCGCTTATAACTTGAGGCGACATCGCAGGTAAGATCACCAGAAACAAATGAAACGAAAAAAACCCAGATGAAGAAGTCACCGTCTTCGTTATTCATCCTCATTCGCAGCAGCTACAATGTATGCAGCCGATGATCAACGAGGAAGATGTAGACACTCGTGAAATTGATGAGCAAGGTATACAGCAGCATCACGACAAGCGTGCAACTGCAGCAGCAGCAGCAGCAGTGGTAGCAGCAGCAGCAGCAGCAGCGTTGCCAATCTATCGTACGGTAATTAGCCTATCTGAGAAGACGATTGCAACTGTTTTTGCGGATACTGTTACCATGACGACTCGATGAATTCCTGGGGGCACGTAATGAAGAGCACGGTATGCTCGGTCTTCCGTGTATGAGGACAGGCTGGTTGATTTGACGCATATGCCATAAACATCTCTAAATATCCATAGCGGGTTGAAACAGGTACATGTTCATCATGCTCATCATGTTCATCCTGTTCATCATGTTCATCCTGTTCATCATGTTCAAACACCGAAGTAAACGACAAGTAGACAGATGCCTGTCTTCGCAACACACGTGAGAAACGTATACATATAGTCTACATGCACGAGCAGGCATTGCAATTAATTTAATTAGGTTCCCGTGAGTTTCGCTGTCACTGCAGGTTCAATGGTTTATTATATTATTATTATTATCATCAGATATCTCTAACTGTTCCTACCATAATTACTACTATAATTTTTTAGTCAGTGTTTTTTTTATTATTATTATTAGTTTGTTTAAATTATTATTAATACTATTATTATTAATGATTTAATGTTCCTCATAAAAGCATTCTTCTACGGTCTCGTCGTGCCCAGGCACGCGATGGCGCTGTGACAGAAATCTTCTGGAAGAAGGAAAAGGAAGAAGGTTACTATTTTCATTATTATTTTTTTTATATATATTTATTATTATTATTATTATTATTATTATTGTTATTATTATTATTATTATTATTATTATTATTATTATTATTATTATTATTATTATTATTATTATTATTATTATCACTCCAACAGGTGGAAAAGTCGTTCAGCTGAATGTCATTCACAGCTCGGGGAGCAGTGGCATTGTTCCCGAGAGGCAGATAGCATTCCCTCGTTGAAGAGCCACTGAGATCCGCTGGAACAGGTAGGTCCTATGATGTCTCCATCGGATCATGGGTTGCGGCCGTTATTCGGTTCCCCAACTCGGAAATGAATTTCTGTCTTTCAGAACACCAAGCTCTGCCGATCTCCAGGGCGACCGCCACAAAAGCGTGGGTTCTGGTGATGGTGGCATATTTGATCAACTTGGACGTCGCTGCTCGTTCGGCGGCTTCGCCAGCTATGAGGGATGTATGTGGAAGATGGGACATGGCGTAAGTGTCGGGCACTGTCACATCCCATGCCAGACATCGACCACGTGACCAAGGGATGAGAGTTACGCCGTCTGGACGCTTTCCATCTTCTCTAATCAGACCGTGGGGTTCTTTGTGAGAAGGGATCCGCGCTCTGCCGAGAGCTCTCCAGACGATGTCGTTGATCATACTGTGTCATATTATTATATGACACAGTACCGGTATTATATTATATTATTATTATTATTATATTATTATATTATACTGTGTTATTATTATTATTATTATTATTATTATTACTATTGTTATTGTTATTGTTATTGTTATTGTTATTGTTATTGTTATCAGGTACTTGTAATCAGTGCATAATCTGGTCCCTCTGCTTGCTTGGGGGGGGGATAAACTCAGGTTTATGGGGGGAAGTGGGACAAACGGTCCATCGGGCGGGATGGGCAGCGGTGACATCCTTTGCCCATGCATAGAATTTTGTCGTATACCATCGTTTATATATCTGATCAGATTTTTTATTATTTGCCTTTGAAATTGTGATAAAATTAATTGAATATACACATTCCGGTGATCATCGTATTTCTTTATTCTGTTAACGGTTAGCATTCTATTAGAGGAAAACATTTTCATCGTAATATTACAAAAGTCAAACTATTCGTGTGAAGCAGCAATATATAGATGTAAAAACAACTCTCAGATGTTTCTAGGGAAAAAGTCATTCCTGGGTGCTTTCCCACCCCCGGGAAATGCCTAGATTAAATATTGCCTGTAATTGCTCCTATATAGTTTAAGTTTTGTACTCCTGAGATAATACACTTAGCCTATACTTCGGGTTCAAACTAAAAATTAATGACAATAATTTCATAGTAGTAGGCCTAAGGTTGGCTAGCAATCGCCATGGTCATCCTCAACGTAACCATCCTTGTCACAATAACCAACAGTCAATGTGGTGACGATCCTCAATCCTTCTCTTCCCTTTTAATTCCTATTCCTCTATGACGTCGACTTCCTCTCTATATATCATCGTCACAACAAACGTGCATGTGTGTGTGTGCTGAAACTGTAATCAGAAATATTATCAGAATGCCTGCATGGCAATTAATCAGAGACTGTCATTGCCTGACTCCGAGGAGAGGCTTTTGTTCTGCAGAGGGACTCATCATCGCTGCTCGTAGATTAATAAATAACTGACAAATTAATAATGCAGGTTTCGCAGCATAGAGAGAGACAGACAGGCAGACAGACAGACATACAGAGAGAGACAGACAGACAGAGACAGAGACAGAGAGAGAGGCCTTTATTTTTCCAATACTCTGACAAGAAACTGGACATCGATGCAGCACACGCAATGCAGCAGCAGCAGCAACTACGTGATATTGATTCCTAATGATATTGATTCCTTCATTCTGCATGTCCATGTACAGTTGTACATGTACAGAACATGTTCTACAATATATACAGTGAATGCGTTTGGATATTGCCGACGCGGTTGACGACTTTGACGGAGTCACTGAGGACATTTAGTTTGTCCTTCGTTCGTCCACCGTTGACCTTGCCACCCATTGACCTTGCAGCAACAGCAGTTGCATCCCTGTCACTTATCGGCCTTGCAGCAACAGCAGTTGCATCCCTGTCACTTATCGGCCTTGCAGCAACAGCAGTTGCATCCCTGTCACTTATCGGCCTTGCAGCAACAGCAGTTGCATCCCTGTCACTTATCGGCCTTGCAGCAACAGCAGTTGCATCCCTGTCACTTATCGGCCTTGCAGCAACAGCAGTTGCATCCCTGTCACTTATCGGCCTTGCAGCAACAGCAGTTGCATCCCTGTCACTTATCGGCCTTGCAGCAACAGCAGTTGCATCCCTGTCACTTATCGGCCTTGCAGCAACAGCAGTTGCATCCCTGTCACTTATCGGCCTTGCAGCAACAGCAGTTGCATCCCTGTCACTTATCGGCCTTGCAGCAACAGCAGTTGCATCCCTGTCACTTATCGGCCTTGCAGCAACAGCAGTTGCATCCCTGTCACTTATCGGCCTTGCAGCAACAGCAGTTGCATCCCTGTCACTTATCGGCCTTGCAGCAACAGCAGTTGCATCCCTGTCACTTATCGGCCTTGCAGCAACAGCAGTTGCATCCCTGTCACTTATCGGCCTTGCAGCAACAGCAGTTCCATTCCTGTCACTTATTGGCCTTGCAGCAACATCAGTTGCATTCCTGTCACCCTTTGGCCTTACAGCAACAGCAGTTTCATCCCTGTCACTTATCGGCCTTGCAGCAACAGCAATTGCATCCCTGTCACTTATCGACCTTGCAGCAACAGCAGTTGCATCCCTGTCACTTATCAGCCTTGCAACAACATCAGTTGCATTGCTGTCACTTATCAGCCTTGCAGCAACAGCAATTGCATCCCTGTCACTTATCGGCCTTGCAGCAACAGCAATTGCATCCCTGTCACTTATCAGCTTTGCAGCAACAGCAATTGCATCCCTGTCACCCATTGGCTTTGCAGCAACAGCACTTGCATCCCTGTCACTTATCGGCCTTGCAGCAACAGCAATTGCATCCCTGTCACTTATCGGCCTTGCAGCAACAGCACTTGCATCCCTGTCACTTATCGGCCTTGCAGCAACAGCAATTGCATCCCTGTCACTTATTGGCCTTGCAGCAACAGCACTTGCATCCCTGTCACTTATCGGCCTTGCAGCAACAGCACTTGCATCCCTGTCACTTATCGGCCTTGCAGCAACAGCAATTGCATCCCTGTCACTTATCAGCTTTGCAGCAACAGCAATTGCATCCCTGTCACCCATTGGCTTTGCAGCAACAGCAATTGCATCCCTGTCACCCATTGGCCTTGCAGCAACAGCAGCGTTCATGGATCCTCATTTTCAGATACACGTACTTGTTAGAGCCTCAACCAAATACATATAGGTATAGTCATAGATGCAAAAAAACGACGGTAATGGAAAAAACCTCGGAAAAACGCGTTTTTGGGGAGAAAATGAAAGACGAAAAAACTTTCAAACAGCCATGGTTATAGCTACTACTGTGGATCGCTCGAAATTTTAACCAAGACACGACCCAGGACGGCGAGAATGACTAAATTAATAACAATTATTATTATTGCTTTCATTTTTATTGCTATTATTGTTACTCGAGTTACGGATCACCTCTTAAAACTTAAAAATATTGCATAGCTTTCTTCTGAGTCGTCTAGTCTCATGACGTCGTGCCTATGCTACTACTACAGCTGCTGCTGTAGTAGCAGCATCATGATCATCATCATCATCATCGTCGTCGTCGTCGTCGTCGTCATCATCATCATCATCATCACCACCACCACCATCACCACCCCCACCACCACCACCACCACCACCACCACCATCATCATCATCATTGTATTGTTACTATTATTATTATTATTGATATTATTATTGATATTATTATTATTGATATTATTATTATTGATATTATTACTATTATAATAGCCTACTATTACTATTCTTAATAGGGCCTACAATATAGCTATCGCCGTTGTCATTAAAATTTAATGATAACGGTTATAACTATGATATCTACACATCTAATGTCTCTGCTTTTTATGATTCGGCCATTATTGAGTTGCCATTCAATAGGCGTGAAATTAAAGTTTCTCTTCGAGTAGCACAAGAGAATGGAATGTGAGATGATCTGCTCATCGTTGGAACGAACTGTCAATCATTGCAGCGTCGTCGGGGGTTCATCCGCCGTTCAGAAGAGCAACAGCAGCAGCAGCAGCAGCGATATTCATTCTCAGATATACATGAATACACTTGAATCGCTCTTTGGTTGCATATCGAGGCTTCTGTCTGCGTTGCGCACTCTAATAATAATAATAATAATAATAATGACGACAATTTCTATGGCGCCGTAACACAGCACATGCCGTTACAAAGGCGCCTCTACAAACACAAACATAATATATATTCAGTCAAGGTACGCCTTAGAAAACAAATATGTCTTCAGACGAGTTTTGAAAACCCCAACAGAGTTGGCAGAACGAACTGTGGAAGGCAGACTGTTCCAGCAGCGGGGGCCAGCAGTTGAAAAAGCACGCTCCCCGAAGCGTGTCTTCGTCCTTCGCACATACAGATCTCCTTTCACACTGGATCTCAGCGTAAGACCAGCACCTGACGCCGCCATCTGCACGCAGTAGGATTTGAGGTAGTTCGGTGCTAAGCCATGTAATGACTTGTAGACGAGCAATGAGAGTTTGAATTCAATGCGGTACGGTATTGGAAGCCAATGCAACACGTCACGCAGTAATGGTGTCACATGATCATACTTCCGCCGATTACACACGAGTTTCGCCGCTGCATTCAACACAGACTGTAGTCGGTCGTGCAGGTACTTCGGCGCACCAGCCAACAAACTGTTACACCGGTCCACCTGAGAAACCACGAAGCAGAAAACGGCTGTTTTTGCAGCCTCAAAAGGCAGTGATCGTACACAGCTTTTGATTAACCGCAGCTGGCGAAAGCATCTGCTAACCGTCAGTCCCACTTGGCGCGTCATGGACATGTCCGTCTGGAATAAAACTCCAAGGTCACGCACGGCAGTAGAAGGCCGCACCGATATTCCACAGATATTTAGGGACTCACTCAGGCCCGGATTAAGCCCTCGGGGGGCCCGCCGCCATATTCTCAGGGGGCCCCCTTTATTTACCATTACCTTCCGTCACCATACTCTTCCTGCATTACCACGTATTTTTGCGTGTCTATTATAATTGACTAATAATTATGTACATATACGAGTCATACGACAGATCATTTTACATTTAAAACATAAGCAAAGTTCTTAATTAAATAGCCTACACAAACGGACTTACCGTATGGTATGTCTTCGACATATATTGCATGAATAGCACGATCATCTGCCGCTGACGATGCAAAAATTTGTGTTGTAATCTCTATTACATCAGACTCGCAAACTTCAGGCTCTGCAGATATAACTTCAGTGCATGGCACATAACTATCACCAGCATTTCTAATCTGCCCCTGCTCTGACTCATTTGACGCGGCTGTCTCTGCAGTGCAGTTCATGAAGAATCTATCCAGTTTTGGAATGGATAAAACGCTATTTCTTTCCCTGTCGGCGCGTTCTTTCGCTACTCGCCTTTTTTGAGCACCGGAAAGTTGAAATATTTTATTCTTCGGCATCGTTCACTTTCGTCAATTCAATACCATTTATAGGTTATTATATATACATTCGGCATTCGCGGTTGTTAATTTCTTGAAGTGAAGACGAAAATTTAATACTCAATGAACTCTATGGCAATGGCATGTGGGATATGTATACATACATATATATATACATGCATGTCGTAATAATGACATCGCATTTATTTTATATTCAGTATATTAGTATATAACTATATATACCTTCATGCTTACTTATTAGGAGAGCACAGCTCCACAGCCTGGATGCCACCCACACACCGCATCCATGCATCCATGCAGCAGCATTCCTCTACGACATAATTATTATTGATTGCCTTTGTAAGACGGAGATAAAGATAATATGATACACTTTGCAAGCGTATGAAGTTGCAGACCCGTTACAGAGTTCAACTATTCATATTAGTTTAACCGAATCTCGGATCCGTCATTCCGTATGTCTGTCTGTCTGCCTCCGTGTCTGACTCTTAGTAGACCGATCTCTCCCTCTCTGTCTGCCTGTCTGTCACTCTGGCCTATTTCTGTAAAAGTATGTCACATGGAATACGGACAAACTCATAAATTATACAATATACATGCAGCTGGCATAGAGATAGCTAGGGGCCCATATAAATAAAATCATTGTTCGCCTTACGAAAAAACAATCAGTAATTGAAGTAAATTTACACACTGTCCTTGAGAGGCAACGTTAAATAAATGGAAAAGTGACCATTATTTTTTTTCCTGTTCTGGCGCGGGGGGCCCTCTGACGACGGGGGCCCGCCGCCATGGCAGACATGGCATACTGGTTAATCCGGCCCTGGACTCACTGCTAAGTTGATCGCACCTTCTACGAGTGGCACACCAAAGGAAATCAGTCTTGTCAGGATTCAGAAGGAGGCGATTTGACCTCAACCATTCAGCTACAACCTCTACTCCCGACTCCATGTGTTGCTGCAGTTGAGGCGCAGTCGTCGACGGACCAGTGGTGTATAGCTGCGAGTCATCGGCATAGAAATGAGAGGATAGCCCCACTCCAGAGGCAAGTTTCTCAAGATCGGCCGTATACAGCAGAAAAAGCAGAGGCCCAAGAACCGACCCCTGAGGTACTCCACTGGTTAAAACACGCAACGACGAATGCACCCCATTGTAAAAAACCGACTGGCTCCGCCCACGTAGATATGATCTGATCCAGTCAAGCGCCACCGAGCGTACGCCGTAGGTCCGAGAAAGTCGCTCCATCATGATGTCATGATCGACAGTGTCGAACGCAGCCGAGAGATCAAGCAGGCCCAGCAACGCATGGTCACCATTGTCAGCCGCTTCAATCAAGTCTGTAAAGACCTTCAGCAACGCCGTCTCTGTTGAGTGGAATTTCCGATACGCCGATTGATGCTTGGGAAGAAGCTCAGCCGATATAAGATATTCAACTAGTTGTCCGCAAACTACCCTTTCGAGCAGCTTTGACAATGTTGGTAGGTTTGACACTGGCCGATAACTTGATAGCTCCTCGCGCGGAAGTGTCGGCTTTTTAAGACGAGGTGTGACATAGGCACTTCGGTAGAGCCCTGGAAACGTTCCAGACTGAAGAGAGGAATTGAACATCACGCTGATAAAAGGGGCCAGAAGATCGACGCACGACTTGAGCAGCCAGGTCGGCATAGGGTCAAGCATTGAATACTTGTCCACTGCCTCACCAACCATACTGCAAACGTTATCTGTCGTGATCAGCTTGAAGTCATGAAATCGATCTTCTGACCGGATGTCAACGAATTCAGCCGCCGCCGCTCCATCAGTCGCAGTCCTTACATCAGCCACCTTCCGGTCGAAGAAATCAGCAAAGGCATCAGCAGTAAGACCAGACCTCGAGCCAGATGACTCATCAGCTTTTCTGCACAATCCGTCATCAATAACTCGCCAGAGCTCAGCAGGACCACGATGCGTGTCTATCCTCGTCATCCAATAACGCCGACGCTTCGACTCAACCAACTGATGTAACTTGTTAAGTTCTCTGACCCATTGCTCACGAGCGTAGTCAGAACGCAGCTTTTTGTAGCGCCTCTCGAGTCTTCTGACCTGACGCTTAGCCTTCCGACACTCAACATCATACCACCGGTCAGATGAGCCTGTCACCCGGCAGGTCACATCCACCCGTGGGGCATGAACATCTAGTAAGGCGCTGATAACATCATCGAAGCGAGACGCCATCATTGAAGGATCGTCTGTTACAAGCGAAGGGCTGCACAGGCTGGAAGCAGCAAGGTCGCTCCTAAAAGCATCTGCATCAAAAGTCTTCCATGTCCTGCGACTCTGAGTCTTGTAAACAGGCGCCTTCACTTCAGCAACCCTAAACCTCCAGGTCAGTAACTGGTGGTCAGATATGCCAATATCCATCACTTCCACGTTCGAAACATCATCCTTTCTAGCCACAACCACGTCTAAGATTCCTCCACGTTCATGAGTTACCTCAGACACGCACTGCGTAGCACCGAAAGCCGACGTCAACTCGGAGATGCGCACTGCCGTTGGGTTATCTGGACGATCAAATCTGACATTGAGGTCACCCGTGATGACGAAAGGCATGGCATCCCTCGACCTGTCTATCCATTGCTTTTTTAAATTCTGTCCGAGAACTTCAGAGGCCATTATTGCCCATGCAGAGGATGCCCGTTAATGTCAAGTCTGAAAGAACGAACATTAACACCAAGGGAAAACTATATATAAATATATATATATATATATATATATGTGGCCCACGACCAAAACTTGGATCTGTGAAATTTATAGCTACATTACTTTTTAACTGAAATATCGATTTCGCTATGAAACTGATAAATCTACTTCTTACCGTAGACTTCATACCGCTTAAATCTACCGCATCCAGAGCAATTTTGCACACATAACTTCTGAACGGAAAAGAAACACAAGGAGACATTTCCTAAAAATGGTTCCCTATAAAACATTTACAGGAAACCATTTTCAGGAAATCTTTCCAAACGAATTTTGTAGTGACGACAATAGTCAAAGTTTTAGTTCCAACAGGAATTTTGCGTTCAAGAGCATGCAGGTCTATTACGCAACAAAGTTCAATGGTCTTGGTTTAATGGTCCTTGGCTTAATGGTCTTGGTTTAATGGTCTTGGTTTAATGGTCTTAGTTTAATGGTCTTGGTTTAATGGTCTTAGTTTAAGGGTCTTGGTTTAATGGTCTTAGTTTAAGGGTCTTGGTTTAATGGTCTTGGCCTAATGGTCTTTGACTCTTTGTTGAGCACAAACTGATAGTAGACTGAACTGCGAAGTGGACTCAGCGGCGGACCACAGTATATATATATAATTATATATATATATATATATATATATATATATATATATATATATATATATTAGGGTACTAACTTGATAGTCATGTGTTTGGTGGATATATACTGGAATCGATAGAAAAGACGACAGGACTCCATCCGAGACGCATGAAAATCCTTGTTACAGAAGATTATCCACCGATTGCGAATTGCATTTCGTATCTATTGATACACCTTTAATAGGTGTATCAAATCAATAGATATGGAATGCAATTCGCTATCGATGAATAATCTTCTGTATGACTGCGGCAGACTTATAGCGAGTACAAATATATTTAGCATAATGTAAAAAAAATGGAATTGCGAATTTGTACAATTTATTTGCTAGAATATAATATGGAATTGTTTGGTTATTTATTTGCTAGAATATAATATGGAATTATTGTTTGGTTATTTATTTGCAAGAATATAATATGGAATTGTTTGTTTGGTTATTTATTTGCTAGAATCTAATATGGAGTTGTTTGGTTATTTATTTGCTAGAATATAATATGGAGTTGTTTGGTTATTTAATTGCTAGATTATAATATGGAGTTGTTTGGTTATTTATTTGCAAGAATATAATATGGAATTGTTTGGTTATTTATTTGCTAGAATCTAATATGGAGTTGTTTGGTTATTTATTTGCTAGAATATAATATGGAGTTGTTTGGTTATTTAATTGCTAGATTATAATATGGAGTTGTTTGGTTATTTATTTGCTATAAAATATAAAATGGAGTTGTTTGGTTATTTATTTGCTAGAATATAACATGGAGTTGTTTGGTTATTTATTTGCTAGAATATAACATGGAGTTGTTTGGTTATTTATTTGCTAGATTATAATATGAAGTTGTTTGGTTATTTATTTGCTAGAATATAATATGGAATTGTTTGGTTAAACTCTAATCAGATTGTGCATCAATTTCTTAAATCAGTGTGTGCTGGCCATCGAAATTTTGTTTACGCATTTAATCAACGCCAAGATTTAGTTCTGGTTTGTTTGGCCACGGAATATAATAACAATTGGCGAATGAATTATCTGTCGTTGGCTGGAGCTGAGACTAATGCTAATTATTCCTTTGGATCTCGTAGTTGCTTCATTCGACATCGATTTATTGACATCACATGCTTTGAATTTTCTTCATAATATGAAAGAGTGGAGCAAAGCAAATACTGAGCATCAAATTGGTGGCTGTGTTATCATGAGCATTTATGCAAATAGGACCCAAGTCTATCTATCAATATTAGCAGCCATACACTGGCAGACAGACAGACAGACGTACGGACATCATAGAAGGAGAGAGATTGTCGGACGGATGGACGAACAGTGACACTGATAAGCAGTTTAGTGCTGACGATAAGAAGAGTAAGTGAGCGAGTGCAAAGATAGAAGAAGAGAAGAAGAGGAGAAGATGACACTTAAGGTGGCTTTGATTATTCTGCCAACAACTCAATGAGGATATGCGAAGTGGACTACGGGACGGAAATTGTGATCCGTGGGAGGAGAGCTCCATGGAATATTGACGTGATGATAAAAGGTAGCAGAAGAAGGAAGAGGAGGAGTAGAGGAGGAGGAGGTTGTGGAGAAGGAGGAGGAGGAGTAGAGAAGGAGGATGTGAAGGAGGAGAAGGAGGGACCGAACGAACGTCCGCTTATTCCGTCAATGTATTGTGTAGGATATATACTGATTGCCACGAGTTGCCCGGTCGCTTGTCGAGTCATTTCTGACTTGGAATTGTTAGCGTCGATTTTATTAAATGTCAGATGTCGGAAGCGAGCGACGGTCGCCATGCAAAGCCACGGACTACTCGTTCGTTCGCCCACCTCCACTGAACGACGACTACTCGTTCGTTCGCCCACCTCCACTGAACGACGACTACTCGTTCGTTCGCCCACCTCCACTGAACGACGACGACGACTACTCGTTCGTTTGCCCACCTCCACTGAACGACGACTACTCGTTCGTTCGCCCACCTCCACTGAACGACGACTACTCGTTCGTTCGCCCACCTCCACTGAACGACGACTACTCGTTCGTTCGCCCACCTCCACTGAACGATGACTACTCGTTCGTTCGCCCACCTCCACTGAACGACGACTACTCGTTCGTTCGCCCACCTCCACTGAACGACGACTACTCGTTCGTTCGCCCACCTCCACTGAACGACGACTACTCGTTCGTTCGCCCACCTCCACTGAACGACGACTACTCGTTCGTTCGCCCACCTCCACTGAACGACGACTACTCGTTCGTTCGCCCACCTCCACTGAACGACGACGACGACTACTCGTTCGTTTGCCCACCTCCACTGAACGACGACTACTCGTTCGTTCGCCCACCTCCACTGAACAACGACTACTCGTTCGTTCGCCCACCTCCACTGAACGATGACTACTCGTTCGTTCGCCCACCTCCACTGAACGACGACTACTCGTTCGTTCGCCCACCTCCACTGAACGACGACTACTCGTTCGTTCGCCCACCTCCACTGAACGACGACTACTCGTTCGTTCGCCCACCTCCACTGAACGACGACTACTCGTTCGTTCGCCCACCTCCACTGAACGACGACTACTCGTTCGTTCGCCCACCTCCACTGAACGACGACTACTCGTTCGTTCGCCCACCTCCACTGAACGACGACGACGACGACGACGACGGCAAAAGAAAGAGCAGCGGGGGTGAAAAGATGGCTACATCCTCTTACTGCAGAAGTGTACAACAAAACGATGCATACTGTTATGGAGCTGACCACACTTCTCTTCCTCTTCCTTTTCCTCTTCCTTCTCCTCCTCTTCATCCTTCTTCCATTCCTTCTCTTTATCCTCTTTTTCCTCTCCCTGTTCATCCTCCTCCTCGTCATCCTCTTCTAATGGTTTATATTCTCTTATAGCTTCTTCTATCTTTCTGTCACAGCATTCGCCTATATCCTCAGCGTCTCTGCTTGAGTGCGTACTTGTGCCAGCGGTGCCAAAGTGCATCTGTCTCAAGTATGACGCCAAGCAGCAAACAGTTCTCCCAGCTGACGATCAGAAACTTGCTGACGGGCAAATGAATAGCACGTACGGGGGTTAGTGGTAAATGAATAGCACGGGGGTTAGTGGTAAATGAATGGAACGGGGGTTAGTGGTAAATGAATAGCACGGGGGTTAGTGGTAAATGAATAGCGCGGGGGTTAGTGGTAAATGAATAGCACGGGGGTTAGTGGTAAATGAATAGCACGGGGGTTAGTGGTAAATGAATAGCACGGGGGTTAGTGGCAGATGAATAGAAGATATGTCATATACCATATCTATCTATATAGATCTATAAGAAAGGACTTGCGTATATTTGGCCCCGATGCACGCTCACAGTTTTACAGCTACTGACCTGAAACATTGCATATAGATAAACGTTCACCAAAACCATCAAAGTACACTATTTACAGCTTTTTATTCACTTTAGATTTCGAAAAATAGACATTTTAAATTTCGCTGGGTTAATATATGCGCTTGCGGTTAGCCTATCGCTGCAATTTTCAGTAACGGCCTGTTGCTGTTGACGTCATTTTAACGTCATTTTTCGCCAAGCTTATAGCTTG